>WAEK01000029.1:0-122500 GCA_011634665.1 Mortierella sp. BCC40632
GCAAATTTCGTCCGCCCACGACGCTTGTCAATGAGACCCATGATGTCATGTCTACTTTTTCGACTCATTACTGAGATCGCCATTTACATCAAAACACGCTTTCAGTCAAAGGCACAAGGACTCCAAATGCCCCTCCCTAGCCTCACTCCCACTCCCCATGAAAAAGGATCAGCTCAAATAAAACTCAAGTTTAAATGCTCGTTTGAAAAAGACTGAAAGTTGCAACCCACGGAATACCCGCGTAGTCAGACTTTGCAAAAAAGAGGGTGTTCAAAGATGTCATTCCACGCGCTTGATATAAATACCGTGCTCTGACAAAGGGGCTGTAAAAATGTCATTCTCTAGCCAGTGCAGGATTTGTGAGACAATTTTAGCATTAAAGTACTTTTCTTTGGCCGCTCGGGTTGGATGTGAGCCAGCACTGGATAAGCAACTTATTTACGAATTTCTGAAGAATTCGACAGACATAGCTGCGGGGGGTCAGGATCGGATACAGTGCTGCCTGCATATCGGCGCGCAAGTCATCCGATAATTTTTGGATCTGTACGATAGGTCTCGAGGACTTAAAAAATGAAGTCGAAGTTGAATTTGACTAAGTGAAGGCACGCCGTCACTTAACACCAGAAAGCGACGCTACTGGTACCCGACGCACTTCGCCATCATCCTTCTTGTCATAGGAAAGATGGTAGCTAAGCTCCAAGAAACATCTACGTGGGCCTGCTTCACACCTCCCCCGAGCACTTTAATAATGATTCGAGGGTGTGCATAGCCATTCAAAAGATTGTTCCCAAATGTCTGACCAAGAGATGGGAGTCCGTCCAGTCAAATCAATAGAGGCAGAGCATGCAAAGGAAAGAGATGGAACGCAATTTCACACCGAAAGTAGCACTATCGGACCCGATGCCCTTGACTGACAGCCTATCTTTGCCATCAGCGATAAACTACAGCCTGCAAAAGATGCAACAAAACATGGGTACGCTTCACACACCGCAAATTGCTCCGCGCGTGTGCATATCCGGATCTCGAGGTTGTCCTTAAATGTCTGGCCAGTGAGATAAGGGCCCCGTCGTCCACATATTGCAACTGCTCTTTTCCCCATCTTCAGTACACAATATACGCTTCAACTCGGCGATTGATGAAGGATAGGGGTGGAGAGTTGGACAACGATGATGGCGCCGCAAGCCGCAAAATTGAGACATCACCGAATTTACTACTGCTGCGGCAGTTGCCACCCTTCCCACTCTCCACGTCCCTTTGCCATGTCACCCTCCTCACTTCCTTTGATCATACTTCTTCGTTTATTTCTCACTCCTTCATCTCATCTTCTCAAAACCCTTGCTCTTTTTACAAAAAAAAGGGGTGGAAGGCGAATATAGCTACTAAAATACAAATGCAGAGAAGAGGGAAAAAAAAGACCAGGAGTCCAAAGACAGGATCTACGACTAGGGCAAAGAATCCGAGGGGTCCAGGGAGCTGCGAGCGGCTCCCAATCAAAGCTGGTCGACATCAGCGACGTCAGCACGCCTGAAGTCGTACGGCTTCTGTCTTGCGTGCAAAGCTGGAGGAGTGTACTCCCCCTGGCATGTCTAAAAGGGACCGAAGCCAGGGGTGTGCCACATCAACCAAATGTCTCCTCCTCCTTGGACACCACAATGTACGGAGAGTGATTCCAAGTCTTGTGCAGTCGCTTGTAATTGGCATCTGGTGTTGCTGCTGGGTCTAGATTTGTGCTTGTTGTCTGTTATCCTTGAGGTTGGCTTGTTGGAGTGCTGTGTCTGCACGGGTTTGAGGCTATTGATGGCGAGCCAGAGGAGGAATATCCGCTATGCCATCTCTCGGGGGTTGTCCCGGGAGTAGCTTGTGGATGGCGACAAAAGCTCTCCAAATGCTGCACAGGGTCACTGAGTGGATGTGCACTGCGATGGGGGAGTAAATTTTTCTATCTCTGGCCATCCCAGCATGCAGTTGTCGGGAGCACTACTGACGATCATGCCAGGGACGAGGGGGTGGAGATCCAAGAGCAGGCGGCCTCCCACAGTTGGCGAAGGCGTGTCGTAAGTTCTCTGTATGGGTCTCTAGCTCAGGGTATTCAATGCAAGGGTTTATTCTTTGGCGCGCATCTCACCCACGCTCCGTGGCCATGGCCGCCCTACTTGAGCACTCGAAAAAGGAAAGGACGAGGAAAAGTGAACTAGAAGCTACACAGTCAGCTAAAAAGAACAGTGCAGAGAAAAACTAAGCACACTATGGCGTGGTGCCATAGTTGGAAGTGGGTTTAATAGATCGGGGTCTACTTCTACTGGTCTCCCCATTTATAAGGAGGTATTCCTGCTTTCCACCGCCTATTGCCAGAGCCCCAGGCAGCGCCCCCACCAACAACAGGTTGACCTCTAGCACAAAAAGCCTTGAACGCGGGTTCTTTTTTTTTTCTTTATAAAGACCTTCGTTGACGGCTTCATCATTTTTATTCAACGCGCACTTGTCGCAAATGCGATCTAAAAAAGACTATTTAGCGACTCACAACACAATAAAATAAATAAAAAAAAAAAAAAAAGGTCAAACTACAAGAATCATATTGGCTATCCCAGACTTTTAGCCAATCATATCCCCTCGTTCGGGATAAATATCCTTGTAGGAAAAAGGGCTTGAGAGCAGCTTCAGCTGCCAGGAACAACAGGAGTGCTTTTGTGGTGGCATCTGCACCGGGCGAAGCACAAAAAGTTCAGAAAGTAGGGTTCTTTTGTTCTTTCTTTCCTTTTCCAATTTCTACAGTGGCCCTCATTAGCTAATTGGGGTGATGACTGTCCCTCTCCCCCCCCCTTTTTTTTTTTTTTTTTTTTTTTTACCCTGGGCTGAATGCGCACGACTTGGCCGTGTTGTTGAGGTTCGCTCGCGAATCCAGAAGATGCCAGAACAAAGTGCCACCATCTATCCCTCCCTCAACATCCAAACGTTATGGTTTTGCTCTCAAAAGAGCGTCACTAGAGGCGCGACCATCTCCATGTGGACATAATTTAACCTGCCCCTTTTTTTTTTCCTTTTCCTTTTTCTTTCTTTGCTCTCACGCACTTTTTTCTCCTTTGCCAAACTCTCCTTTAACCCTCACTCGTTTCTCTCTTCATGTCGGTTCAGCCACGGATCCCAGTGGAATGTATTTTTGAGATTATTCGGCAACTTGCCAGACAAGGCGATGGCCCCCGCTGGCTACATGTCTGCGTCTCAACAAGACCTTCTACAAAAAAGCACTCAAGTGTCTCTACAGTGATCCCTTCAGGTTCATCCAGTCAGACATTGAAAAAACTTTCTTACCGATCTTAGACCTCCTTCGCCTTCTCCTACTCTCACCAGCCATATCCCCCTCTTCCCCCCACTGCAAACCTCGATTTCACGAAAAAAGGAAAGGCTCTATCAAGCTCTTGGATGTCATACTGAATACTTCAAGTCCCCAGGTGGATCAATTGCTCTCCCAGCCTCAAAGCACTCAGTCTCTTTCCTTTCGTATATTGTTCATCTCACTCTAGATGAACACATGATCGATCATCTACTCTATCCACCCAGCTTCCTGGGCTTCTTCTGCAACCTCCACAGTTATCAGGGTTCCGACATGACTAGAGATGTGACATGGGCCATGGCCGATCAATCATCGAGCAGATCCAGACATTCCAAGTCCTGGAAGGAAACTGGCACCAGTGTCTTGACCGAGTATCCCGATTTTCGATCCTGACTCTTCTCAAGATCCAACGGTGTTTTCCCTCCGGGACTATCTACCTTTAATCAATTTGTCAAGACACATATGAATCTTTTCCCAGACACACTCCGTTCGATTGATATTGCCTTCGATACCAAAATGCCTCCCCAAGACTTGTTCGAGCTCATTCGCCTCCTTCAACACCTAAACATTGGACATGGATTGAAGGATATCGTTGGATGCAGTTCCTGATCCAGATGGCTTTTGCTCAAGAAGACATTCGAAGCTTTGACCTAGATCGACTTTTTTCCCTCTCCAATCTGGACCTCAATTTGACTTTTGTTGAAAAACCCGAGGAATGGCTTCCGCTCTTGGACCGACTCCATCATTCTCGCTTTCTGGAACAATGCCGCCATTTACGAATCCTTCATTGGCGTATTTTCAAGCTTGGATACTTTTCAATGGATGGCTCATCAGGCTAGGGTCCAGACCCCAAGTCCAGACCTGCACCGCCACGGTCCCCAGGATAAATCACTGTCACTCTCTCCTCACCAACATAGCTCCACTTCAAAGGCTCAGTGGAAACAATCGAGAAGGCGACTATGCTCCTGCGATCAACGATGCCGTCATTTGTTATGGTCATTCTCTTAGAATCCTTTCCATCGCTCTTCGATCAATCACTCAGGACGAGGTTCTTGGTCGGCACTGGGGAACTTCCTCGACTAGAGGCTTTGACAATTCAACAGTGTTTCGCAGCCAAGCGACTTGCCCTACACCCAGATACTCTTGCCTCTTGCCCTGAGCTTCGGTCGCTGACTTTTGATCGACAATCTATCAAACATAGCTGCTGTGGAATCAACCTTTTGGGAGGCCAGCTATGCTGATGGGTGAGTGGGATCAATCAAAAGAACTCCTCTTCTTCACGAACTTGATCTTTGTGGATCGCCATCCCTCTCCTCAGACCTGAGTGATTTCCTTAACCAAATCCAACCAGGACTGACCCACCTAAATCTCGCCATCTCTGGGAGTGAGGTCCCTCAAACCAATTTCGACTTTTGGTATCCACCCAGTTCCTCTCTTATCTCTAAACACTACTCATCCTTCCACCTCCAGGATTTTTCTTGGCATGGACTCTGGCCTCGATTGCGCGTCTAAAACTTGACACCTTGTTCGCCTTTGGGTTCGACTTTGCGATGCTTGACAACTGTCCTTTGATCCAGAAGTGGTCTTGGATCTTGGCGATTGGACTCAGGAACGGGCAATCACCTTGAAGGATCTCACCTTAAAGACCACCGAAACCGAGACCCAATCCAGAGACAGTCTTCATTCTATTGGAACAAGAAACCCAAGCTCGATACTTGTCCTTGCCACATCTCGAAAAAGTTGACCTTGTATGGACCTTGGTTTGTGTCAGCTCCCGTTTGGGGAGACGATCCTTTGGCGAGTGGCACCTAACCTGGTCGAGTTGTTTGAAAAACACATGGTCGAGGTCATTGTCTTTATTTCTGGATTCAAACCACCAAAGAACTTGCCTCGGCTTCGACATGTGTTTTCAAGTATACATTATGATAAACACCATGGTATGCCCTTTGTTTTGAGAAGGGTATTATCCGACCTTGACCCAACCTAGAGTTTGGCCACTGTATTATTTCGAATCGGATCATAAGCACAGAGTTTGTCTTTTCTCGATACAATGCTTACTTTCTTTATGAAAAAGATGCCCATCTCTCGGGTAAAAGGCAGTGTATGCTGTTTTTGAAGAGTTGAGACAGTCTTCATTTTTTTGGTTGTTGTTGTTGTTGTTGTTGTTGTTGTTAAGAATAAATAAATAAATAAAATAAAAAAAAAATCAATCTAGTGTGTAAATAAAATCTGAAAAATAACAATAATCCCTTGGGTTTTATTAAAAGCTCGCATGCTAGCAATGGATAACTATGAATGACTAAAAATACTGGAAAAATGCCTTTGGTCGGGGGATCTTGTTTCAGAGGATCAATCGTTATTGTATCCTGAAATGCGCTCGGTTCTAAAATAATCTACCTCCTAATTTTGACTTCAACCAACTACAATTGTCGCTGCTGGAGCTGAGGTTGGGTCTGCACCTGTGATAGTGGATGAAGCTGTGGCATCGACCGCGCTGTGACCTCAAGGTCGTGGGGAGAAAGTGGTCCGCTTCTGTGCGAGGGATCGAGGAGGGATTGCCGGGAGGAGCATGCGGCTGCGTCGGACAGCTAGAGCCCGTCAATGGCGAGGGGAGGATGTCGAGGATGGCAAGATGGCAGTGGTGACGATCTTAGAGCAGGGGCGTTCGAGACTCGAGTCACGGCGCTGAGACGACGTGAGGCGCAGCTCCAGTCTGTGATTTGGAACCCTTCGTCATGTCCATGCATTTTCTCATCGCCTTGCTCTTGCTCTTGACCCTCTTGTTCCCGCTTCCGTCGGATACGCTGTCTTAGTTCTCCAGCCCGGTCTTCGTCATGCAGCACTCCGCGTTCGCTATACTCGCTCTCATACTCGCCTTCGTCCTCATCCATGTCGTCTTGTTCGCCTCGGTGGCCGCTGCTAGGGGTGAGCGGTGTCTTAGATGAGAACTTCCATGAGTAGACACACCTGAGCCCCACTTCCCTTGCGACGCTCCAGCAGCAGTGGCGGAGGTGGGTGGGTTCCCATGAAGGCTGTAAAAGCGGCTTTCTCAACCTGGGTAGAGCTCCAACGCAGCAGCAGCAGCAACGGCGTGTCATCGATGGTGAACTTATATAGGAGAGCTTCTCGGGAACTGTGACCGGACCGATCACCAGGCGTGGAATATATCATCCTCATCTCCTTCTTCTTCAGCCTCCCCTCCCTGAAGATTCATGGGACGAATAGGATGAAAGTGGGCGTTCAAGGGGAACGCCATTGCCGAAAAGCCTCTGTGGCGTTTGTTAATGGTCGTGAAGAAACATGAAAACATTTGCGGCTCCAACATCTTTCTAGGATTTGGCGGTCGTTGGTCAGTGACTGTACTCGAGGCGTTATTGTTAATCGTCGCGCCTGTGTTGATAGAATTTTTTGTCTCAACCGAGTCCCCTTCGTTGGACACTGGGGGAGCTCGTCGCTAATTCAGGGGATCTAGTATCCCCTTCCTCGACGATATTCGGCGAAAAATCATGGACACTGCTTGGGAAGACGTCTCATTTCCACTTTCTCGACACTGCTACCTCCTTCCAAAATTCTGTGAATGATCGGCCACGGAACAAAGCGAAAACGGCTCGTAGTCGCAGGCGAGGCGGTTGAGGACGATGACACAGACGAAGATTCTAGGGGTGGCAATCCATGTCGCTGAACACGTCTTTGGATGGGGCAGCGCCGGAGGGGCATCTCTTCTTGTCGCGCCACAAAAGTCAACAAGGGCAGAAATATCTTGTCCTCCTTGATCGCTTAGACGGATTAACACAGGGGGATGAGGACTGCCTGCGGGCAAGATAGCCTGGTCCTCCCAATGCTCCTGGCGGGTTCATCAGGGATGGTGAGGGAGATGAGCCAGTGTTCACAACATGACCATAAGGAGCCTCTCCTCACGAATTCATTTGAGGTGAAGAGGGACAGGGGAAGCAGCTGCTGCTGCAGGGGGGCTACGTCTAGGGATTTGGTACCGAATGGATCCATCCGTTTCAACTGCAGCACCCTGCCCTGATTCCCACTTGTCGGGCCTCCCCAACGTCGCCAATGGAGAAAAAGTATGTTCCTGTCCCTGCAGGTCCTCTGATAGTGCCTCTCTCGGGTGCATTCCCATGCCTCTTTGGTGGTGGTAGTGACTGGAATGGATACTCGGGAACCTTGTCCATCAAGAAAAGACGACAAGAGGTGAAGGACGGGTTGGTGCAGAGATGGATGTGCGAGGATTGGTTCACGATTAAACCTAGACGACGATGCCGACACTACATTTCCATCCGCGCGTGTCACCACCACGAAGCTGGGACGAAACAGTTGAAGGCGCTTTTGAAAGTAGAGTCGGACGAATACGGACGAGTCCATCATCGCGGGTGGCAACGGCATGGGCGTCACGGTCGGGGCAGAATAATAATCCCAGGATTGGCGATCTCTGTGTCGTCTCGAGCGTTTTCTCCCTCTAGTGGGGTCTCTGCACAAGCCATCTGCTGTTCCATTGAGCTGAGGATTCGGCCTCCATCTTGTGAGTAATTGCCTTCACTGGGTGGGGAGCTCGCTTGGCTGCAGTTACCCTGAACTGATTCACTGCTTTCAGGAATCGGATTGGGCATTTCAGACACTGGAGCAGGAGACGGGGCAAAGATGAGACGGGAAGTGGGCAGGAGGTGAGTGGAATGAAGACGATTATCGATGTCGGGCGTGATTTCTGAACCTCCTTATCCTTCTCTTGTCGGCGTCGCATTTCCTCCTCGCTTCTTGCTCGATGGCCATGGCCAATTCTTCGGGAACAACAATATGCCTCGAGACACCACCATTGTAAGATGTTGTACTGCTGTTGCTGTTGGGACTGGTCTGCTGATGCTGTGGCGGATTTAAGGCTGTTGTTGGTGCGTACCCTGTTGTTGCTGCTGATGTGGAGACCATGCCTTTCCAGGAGGGTGGGGTAGCGGTCCATTTTGGTGGGGGCCCTCCCATGGCTGTGCCCTGTGCGAAGCTTCTGCATCGTTCGGTGATGGTTTTGCAACAAAGAGGCCACCACCTAGAGCTGAGCCAACATCAAAAGTCGGTCGTAGTCGTTGGAGACGGGCGCAAACTCGACTTTCGATGGCAGACCCGTCTTTCTCACAAGACTAGTAGAGGTTCTTAAGACTGCCACTACCATTGCTGATACTATTTCCGTGTGGCCGGATTGATGCTGAAGAGACGGCGCGGGGGCTGCGCAGCTTGTGGCGCTATAATGGCCGGGTGGAGGCGTCTGGGACCGTGTGGGAAGTGGTCGGGTTGTGATTGGTTGGATCAAATCCGGTAAAACCGTGATTGTTGTTGTTGTTGCAACAATTGCTCCTGTTGAACAAGCAGAGCATCATCTACAACGGAAACAGGCGGGGATCGTTGTCTTGTTGGAGACGATACCAAACTGAGGAGATGTGAAGATGGCTTGGGCACGGGTGCATCAATCGACAGTTCATTCTCATGCGACAAAAGAAACCATTGACTTTGAAAAGGCCACGACCAGACTTTGTTGAAATCACCCAAGGACGGTGACAAAGACTCATCACTCCTTGATGAGGTCGGCGCAGCTGAACCGAGGGTGGGACAAAGTGCTAACAGAAACTGGTCAGTCTGACCTTGTCGAAAGGTGCCTTGTCTGGGGTGCTATTCCAGAAATGCCTTGTTTTTTGCTGCCATTTTCTTTAAGCTCTTTTCTCTCCTCTGGCACCGGCGCTCCCCACTGCCAGATCCTGCCTTGCTTTTCGCCGAGTAGCTGACGATATTTCTTGTTATGAAGTGAACAACTTTTGCCAGGGTTCGGACATCCGCTGTATAGACATGCTCAGATGTGAAAACTTTTGATTGCGGGGCTGCTTCCACCACCTCCATTACCGCTATGGCTCGAACCGGCACTGCTGTGTCCATTCCGTTCACTTATCCTTGATCTTTTTCTTTGTCTTTGCGATGTCTTCCTCCTGTTACAATACTCAACAGTCCATTGCTACTGCCTTTTTCCTTGAGTAATAGTACTACTGGCTCTGTCGACGGGCCCGTAGTACCATTCTCTAATTGAGATCGTAATCGTTGAGACATCGCCCCGACGACGCAATTGTTGAGATCGATGTCGAAGAAACTATACTCTCGGGTCGTCGACGACCTGGGCTTGACTCAGTACTTTGTAGAACAGCCGTGGTGAAGCTGGTACGGTGTTGCTTTGCCTCAACGCTGCTTGCCCACCGCAATATTGCCACTTTGGAACGTCGGGAGTGCGTCTGGGAGCTCAGGGTTGGTGATGCAAATGGCGATTCGGCGATGCTTGCAGCTGGCGACATGCCTCCTCTATATCCAACAGAAAGAGTTGAAAGCTGTTAGGATAAAAAAGGAAAACCCCCCTCTTCTTGTAAAGCTTGCACGACCTCGCTTAAAATGTCTTACCAATATTATCCATGGATCTGCCCGAGTGGATGCTCGATCGTGTTGTGGGATAAATCTGGGACTAGACTATTCTCACCGACGGTGGCGGGGAACCCGCATGGTACCCATGCGCCAGGTGCTGGCCGTGACCCCTGTTGCTGTGAATCGCGGGGCGAGTCCATGCTGTGTTTTTTGTCTGGAGATTGTGGCCTTTGTGCCTGTGATGGCAGTTGCTGCTGATGTAATTGGGTATGGGGGCTGTTGGTTCACCGTAAAAATATACTCCAGGTTTGTACTTGTATTTGTACTGCTGTTTGGTATCGATGATGTTGACGACCAGGTGTCATTTGTTGTCCTCATGTGATTTCGGGAAAATTGCATGGCAGAGTCGATAGATAATGGGACGAAGGGGTGATGGGTACGGCTGTTATTGTAGGCGAAACATTGGTCGTTGCTGCAGAGTCGCCAACTGATGTGTTGCCGATGCTGCTACCACCGCCCCCTGTTCGGGGCTGTCCACGCTTGCTTGATCATCAATCTGAAGACGGTCGAGTACCTTGTCAATAATGGACTGCTCTCCATTGCCCAACAATCTTCCATTATTGCCCTCACCCATTTTGCAATCCCAATCCCGTCATGGTGGATCCCATCGTTGTCCAGGCAGCGCGGGCATGGTTAATGTGGGTTTGGATTGCAAAGAGCCGTTCTGGAGTGACTGTGCACTTTCGGCATGGAACAGGTGGTTGCTGAGGGTGTTGATGGGGAATCGGCTCTGCGGCTGAGAGTCGGAAAGCATATTTTGACTTGCGTGAAAATATCAGGACCAGCAGCGGTGAGGATTGAGTACTCGGAGATGTAGCACGCCGAGCGGCTTTGTCCGCTCTAGTTATAGATGGTAGGGTCATTCGTTAGGGTTTAGTATGAAGAAATGGGTTTTGGGAAGTACTGACCTGCGTCCTGCAATGGGACACTGCGGTTGGGTCGGTTCAAGCACTGGAAAGTGAATGTATAGCTAAGGTTGTTCGGGACACTTAGAACTAGAGGAACCACAAGTTGCGCCTTAAACAATAGAGTGTGAGTGCGGTTCGAATAAACCGAAAAGAAAATCAAGAAATATAGGGAGATAGAGAAAGATAGATAGGGAGAGAGAGAGAGAGAGAGAGAGAGAAAAGAGAGAAAAGAAGAGAGAAAAGGACGTCCGGACAAAGGTGCGCAGCCACAGACGTGCAAAAGAACTCCAATCGAATGCCGACCAGGTCGGAGAAAAGCCTTCTAGAGAGAAGAGTGAAAGTGCTGTTGTATGTAGGGAATCCTTTTTATCCATGCATGGCGGAGATTTGTGCATGCCAACCGAAACCCTGCTATGCAGAAGCACCAATACCATGAATGGCGAAAATGGCGCTTCTCTGGGTGAGCTGACCATTGGGTCATGGTGTGCATTGTATCTGTCTCGAGCCCCTGCTCCTATTTCGTTTGTCTCTGAGCAGACGCGAAGAGACGAACTAGAGAAGAGATAGAGGCGATATCGAATACTTACGTTTGAGCGAAAAATAGTACAGTCGATTATCCCGGAGGACACACCATCGGCGCTCCAGACAAGTTGAAGGAGGTCGAGCGCTTCTGGAGCCACTCTTTGTAACTTTTATGACATGGTCGCCCATCGCGCTATAAGAGTTACTCCAGAGACGATCCGTCTTCAGTAAAACCGCCTTCACCTGTGGCGGCAGGGACATTCGAGACCGATGGACCAGGCCGCGTAGGTAGCATGGATGGGATTTCAAAGACTGCTTTTGCTGGATTGAAGGTGGCAAGCAATCCTGTTGGATATTGCGCTGAGACTCGTCTCGCTCCCAATCCCGCTCTCTTTCCTTTTTTCACGTTCTCGTTCACGCTCGCGATCTCGGTCTTTCTCCCAGCTGGGTCCACGTCCTTCTCTTTTTGCCTCCGTAGCTGTTACTGGCTGCAAGGGGTGTTTTGCTACTGCCAGCGTAACTCCGATGCGTACCATTGCTGCCGCGGCTGCCGCCATCGCTCCCGCTGGCATGATGACGGTGATGATGGTGATGGTGATGATACTGATGCTGATGGTTCTTTAAAAAAGGTAAAAAACGGTGAGAGTGGTAGTGTTCCTGTTGCTGTTGCTGCTGTTGCTGTTGCTGCTGTTGTTGCTGCTGCTGTTGTTGTTGTTGCTGCTGCTGCTGCTGAAAACGGTTGTGAGAGATGTATAAAGGATTTACATCTAGGTCAGAGTAGGGAACGGAGGAGGCAGAGGCTGTTCCTTCTCCTTGGAGGCTGATGGGGATTGACATTGTTGGCGATACTAGAGATGAGGTCGGTGTGATGGACTGTGGTACGATGGCGGTGGAAGTCTGCAGGGTATCATATCATATCTGGCGTTGGTAGGGGCCCCTGGGACGGGCTCTTGCTGGTGTTGAGTGGGCCTGGGCTGCTGGAATTGAGGCTGTTGTTGAATCTGTGATTGTGTTTGATGAGGCTGCTGTGAAGGCTTCTTTGGCATCGCCAGTGGCAGCGACAGGAGACAACGGATCCTGAGGTCGATGCTTCGACAGACGAAGCCCGGCTGGGCCGGTGTCCAGATTGGGGATTGCGCGAGCTTTGTTTGCAGATGACGACGAGTTGCGGATGGCGAAATGGTGCCGCTGCTGGTGCTGGAGCTGCGGATTGGCAATACCGGTGGATCCAGAAGCGGGGCCTGCGCGCCTGCGCCTGTGGCCGGACTTTGTTGATCGGTCGCGGCGACAACAGCGATTGAATAGCAGCGTCACCAAGACGGATCGTTGTTTTGGGCCGGTAGTCTTCAGATTCTGCCTGTCTGCAGCACCTCCCAGACTCGCAAAAAGTCTTGATGGGAGGATGAACAGGGAAAAGGTGGTGGAGTGGGCGAGAAAATAACTGGGCTAGACAGAGCTGGGGAATAAAGGAGACAGGGAGGTGAGAGAAAAAGAGCAAAGGATTGAGTTGAAGAAAACAGAGCGGGAGGAAAACTGTTAATCATGCAGCAACCTAGTAACGGTCCAGAAATATGCGTTGATACCTTAGCCAAAAACAGCGAACCCTAAAAGCAAAAAAACAAGGTTCAGCAGTGGTGGTGGTGGAAGGAATAAAATAAAGGATTGGGACCTTAATGGACGTAAAAATGAAAAATTTGGTGAGCGGTGGTGGTGGGGAATAAGAGATAGAATGGGAAATGGGTGGAAAGGCAGCATCGCTCCGAAAAGGAGGATGAATGGATGGAAAGACGGATGGATGATGAAAAATAATGTAAGAGAAAAAGGATAAAAAAGAGGGATTTAATTGATGGGAAAAAAAAAAAAAAAAAACTGCCCGATTTGGCCTGGGATTTCGACCGCCAAACCAGGCGCTCAAATTCCACGACTCCGCTCTGTCTCTCTCTCTCTCTCTCTCTCTCTCTCTCTCTCTCTCTCTCTCTCTCTCTCTCTCTCTCTCTTTATTTGAATGAAACTCCCCAAGCGCCGCTACTGCTGGTACCCAAAGCTCCGCTCTATTGCCTCTTTTTTACACTTTGTTTTGCAAACGCTCAACTTCAACTCGTTCGTCTCTGCACACGTATTTGCCGTCTGGCCATCCATCGAGGCCAGAATGATCCATTCTGTCGATCGGCCCCATTCAATTGTCGTTTTGACTCTCTTCAGCTCGTCTCTCTCATCCTCTTATCCCTGGGTAACGTATTCGTCTTATCGTCTCTGTTTCTGGTTCACATCCTCTGTGTATGCCGATCAGCTCGACTCTGCCAATCCTGGCTCTCGACAGTCAAACACACACTCATACACTCCATTCCCTGGTGTGGTACAACAATCGAGCACTCCAAGTGGGTGGAGTGGCGAGCGAGGCCCGGACAATGTCCCCTGTGCTGTGCCGTACAGTACCTTGTTAGTCCATTCATCCTTCGCCCGCCTCTTTTTCCAGATAGCCCTCCAAGATCGGGTTATCGATAACCATTTGCTCAACCAACCTTGTCGTCTTGTGCAGCCATCGTGTGGGGAGATCGGGTCAGCCCGTTGACCCTGTGCAACCACTCAAAGCATCCTGCATTCCCCCTCCCTCTGGTCTCGTTCTTTTCTGCTCTCGTTCGATCTGCCCTGCCTTCTCTCACGACTCTCTCCTGACCCACTCGCCCTTTTGTTTCCGGGGAGAGAGAGGGTAGGCTCAGTGAGAAGAAGAAGGGTACCATCCCCTGCAAGAGCAAGCGAGAGCCAGCTACAGGGTGAGCCTGTGCCAGCCCTTTCGGAAAATAAAAAAAGAATAACCAGATTCAAGTCTAGAAGGTCTGCGAGAGAGAGAGAGAGAGAGAGAGAGAGAGAGAGAGAGAGAAACAGCCTCTTCCTACCCCCGATACAACTTCACCACATAGCCACATGCTGCCTTGTACGTACGTAGTCCTTTTCTCTGGCTCGCTCGATGGAGGACAAGACATTGTCGCGGATCGGGTAGCTCTCAGCACTGCTTCTAGTCGTGATGGACGCGTATCAATTCCACGGACGTTCGACCCGAGCACTGCTCTTTCCGCAATCACATACGTGCTCCGAAGGGGAACTGATAGCGAAAAGGAGCTGATATCGCAGTGCTCTATGAATACTCAGCAATGCTCGACAAGGTCGGAGCTCTTTCCCTGTTCCTCGACCAAACAAAGGAAGGTTGAAGGGGAACAGGAGCCAAAAACCAACCTGAATTGGGGTAAAGGCCAGCACAACGTGGACAGCTGTAGTCTTCTCGGGGTTTTCCTCCCCTCTCTCTCCTCCATCGAATCCCTAGCCCGGCTCTTTTTTTCCAGACCGCTGTTGTCTCTCAGGAATACAGGCGTCGAATATCATTCCTCTTTGATTGTTGGGCTGCAGGACGCTTAGCCAACCATTCCATGCGTGACACTCTTCGTCGTTCCTTCTTGAGCATCCGTACTTGGTCTTTTATCTCACAGATAATTGGACCAAAAAAAAAAAAAAAAAAAAAAATACCTGTTGTATCGAAGTGGTGACAGGCTTGGAAAAGTCAATGCACACTGGCGGGTCCCAAGACAGTTACGCCAAGGGGGGGCGTGACTTGGTGGTACTGGTTTTGGGATTACCACGAGGTATGTATCTCGAGAATTTGATCGATGGTCAGTGCTGGAAATGCAGGAAACAAAAAAACAAACAGACAACAACAACAACAACAACAACAACAACAACAACAACAATAACGCCCAAGGACAAACAATAGGATTCGGCGCTTTTAATTATCCATTGGAGTCTCATGAGACAGGACAGCGGACACTTTTGTGTGAACTGTAGATAGTCAGGAACCCATTTCGATCATTCAAAGCAATATTCTATCAAGACACTCCAGCCATTGGACACCTTCTTCACTAGGACTAGGGCACTGTTGAGTGCATGTTGACATGACAAGTGAAGAAGCAGCAGAAGCTCTGAGCCCCTTGCCCTTGTTCAATACGTCATTGATTGGGCTGCGCATCCCATTCACTACATTCCCCAAGTCTCTCATTCATCGACAAAGAGGTGTTTCCGTCCAATCGAAGCTCCTTCACCGTAACCCTGACCATTGTTGACTTTGGTTCAGAGACTGCCTTTTAAGGTGGTCTTGGGGCTATCACAGGAGGTGGTCCATAAACAGTGGGTGTTTGCATTCTCAAATACATATTTATCAGTGTACCAAGCCCACGATGACCATGAGTCTGCAAAAAGTAGTTGTTTTAAAACATTGTAAAAGTATCTATTAGTTATATACAGCCTTGAACGAAAGCAAGGCGTCGTTTCGGTAGGGCTCTAGGTAAGAGTGGGGTTCTATAGTACAGGAAACGTTGAGAACTAACACGGGGAAGGGAGGAGAGAGGAGAAAAAGAAGAAAAGTAGAAAGAGGATCGGATCATCCGCAGCTCACTATACTAGTGTGTGGCGGTTCAGCCTTGGTATCATTGATGTGATGGCTTTGGGGTCGAGGGTTTTGCGGGCAGCTCTCTAATTTCTGGCAATCGCGTAGGATGGTTCTCATCTTCATCTGACCGTGGAACATGTAGATCTGGGTTCAAGGTAGTCGTGGATCCGTTCGCCATCGTCGTCATGGGGGAGTTGCCGTCATGGCATCACCGCTGTTGCTACTCTCATCGTCACCGCTGTGGCAGCCCGATTTAGCCTCAAGCTCCTTGGCTTCCTTGCCCAAGGTGATCACACTCTGAGTAGCCTTGGCGGCCTCTACATCCACGCCACCTGTCAGACCGCTGAACATGAATCCATAGGCAGTCTCTCCCATCTGGGCCATATCCGTACCCATCTCCTCCTCATGGTCCTCGAGTCTCAAATGCAGGCCAGGAATGAGATTCATCACATAGAGAATGGCGTATGTAACCACAAAGCTCCATCCAGTGACCGATCCAATGGCAGCGAGCTGGACCAAGAGCTGGTGTGGGTTTCCATCGAGAACACCTCCAAAGTGGAACATTGGTTGCTCCTGGAGGGTAAGCCAGTCCGATGATCGACTGTTGGGCAAAGATTCCTGTCAACAACAGACCACTATTCAAGTAGGAGGAGAAGAAAATCAAACATAATTAGTCGCCAACTCTTAGAGTGAACAAGTGCCTCTGGGACGAAAATTATGGACGGATATCATGTTCAAAGGCAAGACATACATGAGACCGCCGACATAATGGACAGCAAAGACGTCGAGGGCATCATCAAAGTGATAACGAGACTTCCAGGGGAGACACAGACATTGCAGACAGCGCCACCAACGAGACCAAAGACGAGAGCTAGCCGAGGACACGAATCCAGAACCGGGAGTGATCGTTGCCAAACCAGCAACAGCGCCTGTGCAGAAACCGATCAGCGTCAGCTTCTTGTTGTGGCGGTAGTCGAGCATGATCCAGACCAAGCCTCCGACACAGGCAGCCAAATGAGTGTTGATGATCGTCTGCACGCTCCGTGCGTTCGCTGCCAATCCCGATCCGCCGTTGAAGCCCATCCATCCGAACCAGAGCAAGGCTGTGCCGATAAAGACAAAGGCGACGTTGTGTGGTACTGTTGAAGGGTGGTTGTAATCCTTGCGCTTGCCAAGGACCATTGCATAGGCAACTGCGGCACTACCGGAACTGATATGAACGGGCGTACCACCGGCATAGTCCATGACGCCCATGACTGTGAGCCAGCCATTGGGACCCCAGACCCAGTAGGTCACAACATCATAGACAACTGTGCACCAGATAAAGAGGAAGAGGATCGAAGGCATGATACGCATACGTTCAGCGGAAGCACCATAGGCGAGCGCGAGGGGGGGTGATGGCTGCAAACATGAGCTGGAAGATGAAGAAGGTACTCATAGGTACTCCAGGGGCGCTTGGATGAGGTTCCCAGCCGATACCACGTCCAACAAAGTGATCAAGGTTGCCGATGAAAAAGGACCTCCTGTGGCAGAGAATGTAAGCGAAAAGCCCCAAAAGAACCACTGAATCGAGACGAGAGCGACCGCGAGGACGGAGAGCATCATGAGTGAAAGTGCGTGCTTCATTCGAGCCATTCCAGCGTAGAAGAGACCAAGACCAGGGCACATGAGGAAGACGAGGGGCCGTGGACATGAGAACAGGCGATGTCGCCTGGCTTGTATTCTGTTGGCGCTGGATCCATCACGAAACTGTTGAAAGCAGGCGCAAGCGAAACCACGGGTGAGAGGATGAGAATAGAGGTGGTGATACAGGGGAGAAGTAGGGAGGGGGGAAAGCGATCAGGCAGAGGACAAATGCACGAGCAATGAAACAGAGAGAGAGATTGGAAGAGGGGCCAAAAGAAGAGAGAGAGAGAGAGAGAGAGAGAGAGAAGAGAGAGAGAGAGAGAGAGAGAGAGAGAGGAGAGAAAGAGAGGAGGAGAGAGAGGAGGAAAAGGAACAACGGTTGTTCAGACGGGTTGGTCACAAAGCAACCAACGAAAAGATAGGACAAGGCCAAGGACAAAGTGGAACAGAAGCGAAGGATGAAGTTTTTGTGGACAGAAACACAAGGAAAGATAGGGACGTGGCCATTCTACCAACAGTCACACGGAACACAGACACATGCCACTGGTATCTGAACACTCTGTCACTCTATCGAGTGGTGTCTCTTTCTCTCTCCCCCGACTATTATCGCCTTACTCGCGAGACTACACCACAGCGCCCCTTGCACATTGCTCCACCCCACTTTGCTCAGCGAGGAGAGTATAAAAGGGGTGCCTCCCGTCGCGGCCAAGGAGGTCGAAGGAGGCCTAAGGGATCCCAAGGAGATATAGGCCTCGCCTCCAACGACCTGGTCCACTGGGTCACTTTCTGCGTCCCCTCCTCCACCTCCTCTTATTCCTCACTGAAGCAGGAACAACTCAACTGTCTCTTGCTCCCCTCATTGATTTCTGGTCACTTATTTTGGTCCGACAGCCACACAGCGTACCAGCAGCCTGCGGATCAGGTCATTGATACTCTTTTACCCTCGCGATGCGCCATTGAGGGTGTTGCAGTAGAGTTTCTCTATCGGCAGAAAGAGTAATGATATGCGCCATCTCTCCCTGGGGCGGAAAGTCTAGGGAGCGCAAGATGACGAATGGACGGTGCCTCCCCCCCTCTTCTGTTGTCACTTCGCTCATCATATCATACAACAACAAATGTTATTCAAAGATTGTTCCCTCCTTTGTCCATATGCACAACACCAAAGCTTAATTCAGACGAGGACCCTATCTCGGGCCTCCTTTGCACATGCCAGCGGAAAATCGGTCTCCTGCCTCTGTGGACTCCTCTGTGGACTGTATCTGTGTCTCGCTCTGTCTGATCAGAGCGTCTCTCGACGCTTGGCGGACTCGACCTCGCCCACGCGAGCAGAGCTCAATCAGGCCTTTGAACTCTCCGAATGGCTGACCATGGACATGCAAAACAAAAGGGCGATAGCAATCCGATTCTCGGTACCGATCTGCCTCGGAGGGAGGAGGGGGAGGAACCACATCTTTTCTTCTCCATTGCAATTTGATCGGAAATGAATCACCGTTCCTCGGACCCATTATCCCCTCTCTACGATTAGACAGGGAGGACTTTGCGTTCTTCTTTACTCCCTTCTCTTTCTTCCTCCTAATCTTTGGGAAGGAGGGAGGGACAAGGACTGACAAGCCATCTGCGTCTTCAATTGCAAGTTCAGTCCTTAGAGAATAGAGCCCTAATGCCATCCGCTTCCTCTTCCTCTTCTTCTTTATCTTCCTCTTCCTCTTGCTCATTTTTTTATCCCTTGTCTTTCAGTCGTTAGGGTGTCAGTGGATCGCCATCCATGAATTGAGTTCACTTACTCGTCTCATGTTGGACCAATTCACTTGTTCTGATACCTCTAGCTCACCTCCACTTAGAAAGCACTCAGTTTCGACCACCTGTCTCTCTCTCCCTCCCCCTTCCCGTATTAGCCGATGACATATCATCTCCCTCAACTCGACAAACGGATGATTACGTTGTTGTGTCGATGTGGTGAGAGAGTGAGAAAGGAAGCAAAAAAGCGAAAGTGAGGCGAGATGGCGCAGGAAAGAGAGCGAGAGAGAGAAAAAGAAAAAAAAAAAAAAAAGAAAAAAGCCAGATCAGAGTCAGGTGTTTGGACGTTCTAGGGCTCATCTCGAAAATATCCCGAGCTTTCTCGGAGGGAGGGGGAAGGTGGCAACAATAGTCGTTTCTAAGTGGTGGAGTGATAGAGGCATCTGTCACTTGTACCCCAGAAAATACCTTTTCGAGGAAGGTGTTTAGGTGCACCTGTTTACGTTTTGGAGAAGACAGAAAAGACAGAAAAAAAAAAAAAAAAAGAGAAAAGGAAAACCCCCCCCACACACACTTTTGCATTACCTTTCTTTTCTTTTTTTTTTTTTTTTTTTTTTTTTTGCCTATTGCCCAGGCATCCGAGGAGAGCGATCGGGTCGATATCGAGTGCTCGTTCGGTCTCCTGCTATCTACATATCATAATAAAAACCACCCTTTATACCACTGTCAAAGAGTCGATTCGAGAACCAAGACGAGCGTGAGAGAAAGAAGAGAAGGAGAGGAAGCAGAAGGGGGTGTGGATAGGGTGTGTGTGGGAGAGAGGGGGGACACGTTCTATACTTGAGTCAGTACACATTTTTCAGTGATCACTATCAGTCGAACCCGGATCACTTAAACTCTCTCTTTCTCTCTTCTTCTCTCAGTCTCTCTCAACTACCCTCTTTCTTTCTCTCACCCTCGTTTTTTTTTAAGCTCGTCTTTCCTCCCGCCACGAATGAAAGAGCGACATGTCAGGAACACTGGTACCACGATCTGGATCAACATCCACCATTACCAATGCTGTTCTCCTCACTCTATTCCCTAGAGTGTACCGACTCTATGAGCTCATCGAATGCTGCATGAGTGAACCAGTCGAGATCATTCAAGACACGGATTCACCCGAGTACAAGGACCTGCTCCAATGCACTCTAGTCGGCCTTTCCAAAACCACGACAGCAACAGTAACACTACCTTTGTTTGACCCATCTGAGTTGGTCCCAGGCTCAGAGTCAAACCAGAATGGGGTGAGGACCAAACGGTCGTCTCTCTTGTCCGAGGAAAGGAGGGGAGGGGGAGGGGAGGGTAGTAGTTTCTCGTAATCTCTTTCGACCTCAAAGACTGAGGGGACACCCTTTGTCCAAGTCAAAAAAAACCAACCAACCACAAAAAAAACCCCCACCCCACCTCACCCACCCCAAAACCCAAAAACCAAAAACCAAAAAAAAAAAAAAAAAAAAAAAATAGATAGTCGACCTTGTGATCGACAGAGCTTGTCCTCGGACGCGTAGTCCCTACGAGATCCCAGAGAATATCCTCGCGACTGGGTATAGTAATGTATGGGAAACATTTTTTTTTTAAGCTCACCCCCTGTGTCATTCTTGTCGGTTGATCCAAAATAAGGGATAGTCTTTTTTGTGTATCACACACCTTGACCCACATCTTTCTCCTTATTTTTTTTTTTTAAAAAAAAATCTCGCATAGTCAAGGAGAAATGAGCACAGTCTAACAGAAAAGCACTTTCCCAACACTCTGGAGTCCTTTGTTCGAAGCTCACCCTGGCAGACCTTATTCGAAAGGTAGGGGAGGGTGGATCGAGTCTGGATAGACCACAGTAACACAACACAACTGTCTCTCACACATACGCACACACTCTCTCTTCTATTTGGATAGGATCGGTGAAAACGCCATGTTGTTCCTCCTGACAAAGACCTCTCTCTTTGCCGCTCTACCAAATAATTGTTACTGTCAGGTTACAGGTCCCCCTATCAGCGAACAACCCATGCGAAGAAAACCTTTGAAGAGACCGATATTGATGACACTCTCCTCTAGGAGAAGAAAGCAACCGCGACTAGATCTTTTGCCTAATCTTGACCATCAACAGGATCATACATCTGCTTGGACCATTAGATCAGCCTCGGTTGTGTCAGGATTGGAGACTGCCTCCCCTAGCCCCAGTGGATCAAAGAAGGGGACTCCATCGAGTTCCCAGGTGTCTAGTACTGATGGCTCAAAGAAAGGAACCCCATCAAGTTCTCAGGTGTCCAACTCGGAAGATCTAAAGAAGGAGACTCCAACGAGTTCTCAGGTGTCCAACTCGGATGGTTCAAAGAAGGGAACTCCATCCAGTTCTCAGGTGTCTAGTTCAGATGGATTGAAGTATACTCCACCGAAAAAGCGCCTTGTATGCCCACTCAGTGAAAAGGAATTATCACCAACACTCTCGACAATTCTTTTCCATCGTTCTAAAATCCTTTATGTGAACCAACATCGAAAAGAAGACAAGATGCAGACTGGATTATTTAATTCCAGCTGTAAGCTTTACTCGCTCACCCTCTTTCTCTTTCTCTCTCTCCTTCTCTCATTATTTCCTCTGAGAGCGGGTTTTCAAAGGAATAACCATCTCATACGCTTTTCTATCTCTCACACTCTTTTCCTTGACGACAAAGTTGATCGATTCCGCTCGATAGACTGCCTTGCAGAGACTCAACTCCATCGAATGTTTCCAAAGCAATTTGGTCTTCCCAATGTTCTTGACGCTTCTTCTACTCCAGGCCAAAAGTCATCCGCCAATGTCTCCACATTGGCTAATCGATCCATGCCTCGAGCAGAACCCGAGCTTTCCAAGAAGAAAATCAAAAATATGCCGTGGCGACTCCGATCGATGCGAGGATTGACCGAGACGATGCTTGAGAATAATCAGCAGTGTAAACATCACATCCTGCTTCGATACTACTGTCCTGTCAAGGTATCCAAAATATGGCTATGGCCAAGAACAGGAGGCTTTTTCTTTTCTTTTCTTTTCTTTTCTTTTTTTCTTTTTTTTTTTCACATTTTACTTTGTTGTTTGGTCAACGAGTGCCTGTGCGGATTGAATACGACGAAATACGTCCCCTCTATCTTTTTTTATCTTTAACGTTTATCCAACTAGAATATTGATGATCCAGCCATTCTTCAGGATGAATGTCAATGGCCCGCGGACTTACTGAGGTCTTATTCGACTTTTGATGAGGCATGTCTTTTTTTTAACTTTCTTCATCTCTTTCTTTCGGAAACCATACTCATGAACTAACAAATAAATGGAGCAATGGATCGTACTCAACTATAGGTGACCTCATTTGTGCACGCAGTCGTCAAAAAGGTGATCCCTTTTGAAATATTTGGGTCCAAGGAGAACCGATCCATTTTATTGAGAAGTAAGAATTTAGCTACATTATTTTTTGGTTCCTACGCTGTAGAGGCATTGAATGTTGGTTGTTTCAAAAATATCAATTAATTTTTTTTCCTTTTTTTTTGGACACGATTCGATTCCAAAACTAGACATGACAAGATTCATTCAACTCCGCAAGTTTGAGACTCTCTCGTTGCACTATGTTCTACAAGGATTTAAAATGAAGGATTGTCAATGGCTTTCAGACGGACGATTGCAATCACTCCAGGGGGAAGATGTTCATGCACCTCATGTTCCTCCGACGGCTGTCAACAAACAATTTGAGATTCTTTGTGAGTTTGTTTATTGGCTTTTTGATAGCTTTCTGCCCTTGTTGATCCAGGTAAAATCTACTCCTTTTTTTTTTTTTTTTTTTTTCTCTTTTGTTTCTTTCTTTCACTTTTCTCTCGCTATTAGATATTTCTTTTTGAACTGCTGACAGATGGGTTTTCTCTCTATTGTCGAAAAAAAAAAGTCAAACTTTTACGTGACAGAGACGTCGAGTCAGCGGAACAAGATTTTTTACTTTCGACATGATCTTTGGCAACGGATTGTTGAGTCTGCAGGCGAAAAGATGCAGGACGACATGTTTTTCAAGTTAAGACAGGTAAGTCCTCTCTCCCTCTCTCTTCTGTCTCTCGGCTTTATTCTTAGTCTACTCATGAAGGAGTGGAGAAAAAAAATCAAACGCAATATCTATTTTTTTTTTTTTTAGGGTGAGGTCGATCGGTGCAACAGAATGTTCTCAACTGTGCGGTTCCTTCCAAAGGAGCATGGACTTCGACCCATCATCAATCTTCGCCGAAAGCCTACGAGACTGGTAAGCCAAACTGGCCAAAGCACCTTTTCTCCTCTCCCTACTGTCCCAATAATGAAGGTCAAACTACAAAAGGAGAACCCGAGTTCTTATTAATTTTAATCAACGTGTAGGTTAATGGATCCCCTTCCTATCATCTAAACTCGGCGAATCGTCAACTTCGGAATGCATTCTTGATCTTGGCCTATGAACGCCAACGACGATCTCCAACGAGCTCAGTCACAGGAATGAGTGAACTCTTTCACAAGATCAAGCTGATCAAGAACAAGTTGGTCGATCCGACTCAAAAGTGCCCGTAAGTGGAATCGATAAGGGAAGGAAGCATTGGAAGACACGGGTCAATTAAATCAAGGTGATTAAGACCTAATCGTGGATCTTCTCTTGTCTCATCTCTAGTCCGATGCTGTACATGGTAAAAGTCGATGTCAGGCGCTCGTTTGACTCGATCAATCAAGAAAGATTACTGGGCCTTCTAGACAACATCTTGAAAGAGGTAATTTCAAGAGAACAGGAGAAACAGAAAAGTTGATGACCAAGAATTTTTTTTTTTTTTTTTTGCCTTTTGACCTGATCTTTTTAATGTGGATCCTTGGCTTGCCCCTTCCTCCTTTAGGATAAATATTGGATCTATCGCCACTCCAAGATTGTTCCATACAATGGTCAGGTCATGAAACGATTCTTTCCGAAAGCCATGTCTGCAGGGAGTCTTCCAAACTTTTTGGATCTCTCTCATCAGCAAGCACAAGAATCTAAGCACGCGGTCTTTGTGGACAAGGTAACTACCTAAATGACATAGAAAAAAAAAAAAAAAAAAAAAAAAAAAAAAAAGAGAGAGAGAGAGAGAGAGAGAGAGCACTTGCGCGAGTGGGTTTTGTATGCCTCTAACAATGACGGAAACGAAACAAAACAAATAACTCTAGGTGGTGCATTTGCGAGAATCGAAAGCGTCGATCATGCAACAGATTCAAGAACATATCCAAGAGAACATTATCAAGTTTGGGAACGATTTTTATCGACAAACAACTGGTATCCCACAAGGCTCCATCTTGTCTCCAGCACTCTGCAGGTTAGTCACCTCCATATCAAGAACGTGTAGATGTTTTTTGATGAGGGGGAGGGAGGGATTAAGAGAGTAGGGGAGGAGTGAGAGAAATCAGATGACAGGATACTTAACAGTGATTTGGACCGAATCTCTTCCCGGTATTGACTAGATTCTATTACGATGAGATGGAAACGAATGTTCTTTCGACCTTTGCACAAGCAGATGACAGTGTAAGAACTCTTAGCATAGACAACGTTTCACAGTTGGTACCCAAAGACCTTATAACTGACTCTTTTATCTGTTCTCTCCTCTCACGGATTTTATTTTTGGAAAAAAAAAAAAAAAAAAAAAAAAGGCCCTCGTGCATTATGCCGACGATTTCTTATTCATCAGCAAGACCAAGTCAAAAGCCGAGGGCTTCTTGGAGATAGTGGCCAAGGGACATCCCGAATATGGATTCTACATCAACGAAGCCAAGACTACTGCCAACTTTGACATTGTTGTCAATGGTGTTCCCGCACAACGCTGCCGAGGGAATGGTGAGATAAAGAGAATATTTAGGCCAGGGTGAATTGATACCCTGCTGAATCATCCAAATTTTAACATGCGAGAATCGCTTTACTTCTTTCTATAGATTTCCCGTACTGTGGCATGTTGCTGAATACACGGACATTGGACATTCGAGCAGACTATAGTCGATATCATGGCGATGGTACGTGATCATCACCCTGGGACAAAGGGAGGGGAAGGGGGGATGTAAGAGAGGGGGAGTGAGACTACCAACGTCCATTTATCCAACTCACCGGAAATGTTTTCATTGTCGGATACACTATTGTAGATGTTCGCAATTTGCTTACTGTTTCAAGGGACAGGCACCCTGGTCGATCAATTACCCTCAAGATGAAAAAGTAAGCGACCTTTTTTTTTTTTTTTTTTTTATGATTCTCTCATCATCCTTTTTTAGGATCTAATCTGAAGAATCTCTCTCTCTCTCTCTCTCTCTCTCTCTCTCTCTCTCTCTCTCTCTTGACTAGGGCCATGCAGTATACTTGCCAAATGGCCTTTTCTGACACGGCCTTTAACTCACATACGACTGTGCTTCTCAACATTTATCAAAACTTTGTCTTTTGTGCCATGAAATTTCATGCCTATGTTCAAGACCTAGTTCATGACCCTGTTACCTCTCAGGACATTGACCCTACAGTGTTGGGAAAGGTGGCGATCGATATTTTCCGAACTTGTTATGGATTGTTGCACAATGGACGACGATCGACCGTAGGAGTGGCAGCACAAGTTCAGTTTGATATCCCAGAGAGGCATGTGCATTGGTTAGGAGCCATGGCCTTTTGCAAGACTCTACCTGGTGCTCACGATAGCCACCTGACCGCGCATTCCAACAGCAGCAGCAGCAGCAGCAAAAGTAATGGCAACAGTAACAGCAGACCCGACTCTAGCTCAGGATCCCGGGATCATGCTTACGGTTCTACAGGGTCATGGGAAATCTATGTCGAGATGAAACGTTTGTTGAAGGAACGGATTCTTGACCCGATGGACCAAGAAGAGAAACCTCATTTCAGGAGAAGACTTTTGAGTGTTGTCAACGATGATCGAAATCAGATCCTGGAAGATATCCAGTACCTTTAGTCTTCATATTCTCTCTTCTCTTTCTCTTTCTTTCTTGCTCTTTTTCTTTTTCTTTTTCTTTTTCTTTCTCTTTCTCTTTCTCTTTCTCTTTCTCTTTCTCTTTCTCCCTTTCTCCCTTTCTTTCTTTGCTGTGCGGTTGCTTATCGCGATTTTTTCTTCTCTATCCAATTCATCAAAAAAGGACTCTTTTCTTGAAGAACTTTTCTCATCAAAGGATGAGAGGGGGGGAGAAGAGTAGAGTGGGAGGTGAGAAAAAAGAACAACGTTATAAAAAAAATGCAATGGCAAGGGTGGGTGGAAAAAGAGAGAAGGGAGAGAAAGGGAAAAGAAAAAAGAAAAAAGAAAAGAAAAGAAAAGAAAAGAAAAGAAAAGGGAGGACTTGTTCTTGATATACAATGAAAGGGAACAAAGACAGCAAAGGAGATGGGGTAAGAGGACTTTTGGGGGGGAGGGAATGGGGGGGGGGACATTGGCTCTCGGGAGCGAATCTTCGCTTGGATGTCCCGCACCGAGTGAGAGGAACATGAGTCCGGAAAAAGAAAAAGAAAGAAAAAAGAAAGAAAGAAAAAGAAAAAAAAAAGGATGTGGAAAGGAATGGGGAAAAAAAAAGGGATATGAGCATGTGTGCCAATACAGCAATGCTAGTCCCTGGAAAATTGAAAGGACCAGTACTTTCTTTCTTTCTTTCTTTTTTTTTTTTTCTTTTTTTTTTTTTTTTTTTTTTTTTTTAACAATGGTCACGACTGGCCTCTCGGATCTTGCCAGAATATCAGAAACCATGTGGTCCTCATTTTTTTGGGAGGGCAGAAAGCCAGGAGCATTATGCCTTCCAGCTTCCATTGAGCTGCATTAGCGTCAGGACCGCGTCCATTGGATAATCTGCTTCCATAAGCTGGCTTGTGCTTGTTGGCGCATCTTCCTTCACTGGAGGAGGGTTGATGGACATCAATGGTGGCGCTGCTGTCGTCGATTGCGCAGACTTGCTGTTGGCCTCAATCTCGATCAATTGACGCGCCAGGTTAGGATCTGTCAGGACTCCTGTCAACTGGGCCAAATCCAGGTGGTTACCAGTCTTTCTGACCAGGTCATTCAGCGCCAGCGCCGTCTTGACAGTGGCCGAGTCGAATTGCGTATGGGAAAGAGCCGATGCTGCGGCCGAGGTAGCATTCAATACTGCCTGTTCGGGCGACACCTGATCCTGTTGCCTCTGGACAACGTATTGCTGGTGAAGAGCCAGCTGATCGTGAAGAGAGGTGCTCGACGTGGGAGTGGTTGGAAGAGGATCCAAACCAGCGGAATCAGGGTTCCGTCTCCTTTCCTTCTCCTTGCGCTTCATCTGACGCTTTCCAAACTCTTCCTCGGCCCATCTTGTCTTGTGCTCGCTGTCTTCCTTTCCGAAGAGCTTGTGAGCTCTCTTGTTCACTCGACAGCGCAAGTCATTGTCCTTGTCTGCAGCGAAGGGAGAAAAAAAAAGGGACGTTAGGACAAAGAGTCTTTTTGGCGAAGACGCCAGAAAAGAAGCTTAAAAAATCGACGTCACAAATCAACAGTCACGCTCGCTCGTCCAAAAAATTTTGCTGGACCCATTCGGTTCCGGGACAAATAAAAACACGAAGCGCAACTTCTTCTGTGCAGGCTTGGAACGGGCCAGAACCGCAGTGTTTGAGAGAGAAAAGAGAAAAGAGAGAGGGAGAAGGAGAAGAAAGAGAGAAATGTCAAGGAATTCCCGTTAGACAAAAAGGTGGAGTAGCAATGTCCAAAGGAGAGCAGTCTTCAGGTAGGAAAGAATAATGAGAAGAAAAAAAAAAGGAACGAAGCAGGGGGGGAAGAGAGAGTGTGTGAGAGAGAGAGACCCGTATTCCAAAAAAGATTTCGTTGGACTGTTCCTGGAGCACACGAGTAGTAGGAGGTGAATGCGTTCCACTGAAAAAAGACCGTCAATGGTTGAACAGAGGTGGTTCTAGGAGAGGAGGATGGAGCATACGACCAAGAGTGAATGCCAAAGAGAAGAGAGAGGAAGGTAGAAAGGTAGGTTTGAAAGGATTTGGCGTCGGGATATTCTCCTCCGAAGGATCAAGGTAGTTTGGTAAAGTCAACCCAAAAAAAAAAAACCGTAAAAAAAAGCCAGCGTGACGGTGGAGGCGAGAAGGATTGGTAGAGGGCCAAGGAGAAACGAGGACTCTGATGGAGACTCCAGAAAAATAGAGTCCAATGAAGAAAGGGTTCATGGGAAAAAAAGGTGACTAGATGGAGGAATGGAACTACTTACTCCTGTCCTCATTCAGCTCTCTCCATCTCTTTTTGCGCTCTCGGTTCTCCATGCGGATCTTATCCGTGTTGATGCCACGCTTGAGGTTATCCTGGGCAGCAACGGGGCTCTCAGGAGAGGCCGCGATGGATTCCAAGGCAGCCTGTGCCTGGAATGCAGAGTCGTCACGAATCATTGCGAGGTGATGTAGAAGTCTTGGTGATGGGGGCAGGCACCAGTGAGCGGACGAGAGAGAGAGGGAGGGAGAGAGAGAGGGTAGGGAAAGGTGGAGCTTTGAGCGGGAAGGAGGTAGTGAAAGAGAGAAAGCAGAGGAAAGGTGGTGCAGAAACAGTCCTTTTTTTTGAAAAGACAGTGACACAAGCAGTCACTCGGCCTCTCGTTTTTTTTTTTGTTGCTGGTCGGAGTGTTGGACCGTTGGGGAGTGTACTTCCAGCATTATTGAGAGTGTGAGCTTTTTTTTCTCTCAGCATTCTTCTTTTTCGGACAAGAGAAGTCTGTTCAGTTCGCTAGACTACCCGTAGAAATCAATAGCAAAAGGTCATCTATGAAGCATAGGAAAAAAAAGACCTGTTTTCCCCCCACATTGACTATGCAACTCTACGCCATGGCAGACCCCGTAGTGAGACAGGTCTCTCGAGGCCTTGCCAAGAAGGTACTAGCTGACCCAGTAGAAACAGAGCATGATACTCGTGACTCTTTAGACAACATTCCATAGATAAAGACAAGTCAACCATCAAGCCCTAGTATCCAATCGTGTCCAAGGCTAGCACAGGCAGATACCCTGGTTTCTGTCTACACCTTTCTACTTCCTTTGCTCACTAAAGATTTTCTTAGGCTCCACTGATGTAGACCACTGCTCACAAAGACGATTGGAACAATCAGTGTCGTGGTCAAGCGAGTCGAGGTTCAGTCAAGCAATCGCTAAATGAAGGCAGGGGGGTTGAGTGTCCACAATCAGTAGGCAGAGATGAGTCCTAAGGGTGACAGTGATGGTGCTTTCAGACAGGAGATACTGCATAGATGATGCAGAGGTCAAGATTTTTTTTTTTTTTTTTTTTTTTTTGCAAAAAATAAAAACAACATGGATGAGTCACGCGTTTTCAGTAGCAATAGAGAAGCAGAATAGACGATGGCGAGAAGAAGGACAAGGAGAAAGAGAAATGGATACATCGGTCTCTATATGTTTTCATGGGCGAAGTCTCTGGAATTGCAAATTGGATTGGGTGCATTGACCTCTCGTCTCTCTTTTTAAAAAAGAAAAAGAGAGAGAAAGAAAGAAAAAACGTTGTCCGAGGACTGCCTCAAAGCTTCTGTTACCCTCTTTGTAATCAGATCACCATTCTTACTTAGTCTCTTGGGTCGCTCCAGCAAGCTGCTCTTTGGATAAAGATCGAACGCAGTGGCCCGCTTCTCGAATATTCAGAATACTCATAGCAGTAAGCAATGACTCCAACTACAAACACACATTGAACAAAGACGCTTGTCGTTTGCATAAAAAAAAATAACAATATCATTTCTCCTTCACTCGATTTCATACTCTCTCTATCTCTCTCTTTTTTTTACATACGGCTGTCAATTCCAGAAGCTGCTGCGCCTGCACCCCTGATGATGACGCGTCCTTCAAAGGCCTCTCTCAAGACCTCCCAAACCGTCGACGCATACACAAACTCAATTTCATCCCGAACGTTCGTAGGAACGTCTGAAGTGACATCCTTTTGATTCCGGAGAGGCATAATGATCTTGCGAACGCCAGCTCGATGAGCTGCAATGACCTTTTCTTTGATTCCTCCAACGGGCATCACTAGACCTCGCAACGTAAACTCGCCTGTCATCGCAGTGGTGGTCGGGACAATCTGATTCGAGAACATGGATACCAGTGCACAAACCATGGCAATACCAGCAGAAGGTCCATCCTAGAAAATTTAAAAAAAAAAAAAAAAAAAAAAAAAAATACAGAACCAGTTTAGAATCTTCAATTGCTTGAACCCAGACATTCCAAACAGCCTCGATTCTCCATACAGAGGCCTTGCTTACCTTTGGCGTGGCGCCGCTCGGCATGTGGATATGGACATCTGCCTTCTCCATCACGTTCTGTCCTGGACCGGTGGTCAATCCAACTTCGTATCCATGGCTCTTGACCCAACTCAATGCAATTTGAGCACTCTCCTTGATGACATCTCCTAGACTGCCCGTCAATTGCAAGTGACCTTTTCCAGGCATCTGTGACACTTCAATAAACAAGATACCGCCTCCGACTCCATTGTAAGCCATACCTGTCACCACACCAGGAACAGCAATTCGTTCCGTAACCTCATTGACATATTTGTCTTGTCCAAGGATATCCTCCACATCTGCCAACGTGACCAAGGGCTGATATTCTTTGAGCTTGTTCGAACTTGATTCTGTAGCATCAACAGCAGCACGCTGTTCTTGAAGTTCTGCATACTGAACCGCTTTAGCTCGAACAATAGATCCAATCTCTCGTTCCAATTGACGGACACCACTCTCACGCGTAAATCCGGTGGCAACCTTGAGCAGAGCATCCTCAGTGACCTGAACATCTTCTTCTGAAAGTCCATGTTGACGAATCTGTTTAGGGAGTAGATGATTGGTCGCAATCGCCAACTTTTCTGCATAGGTGTAACCGGGCAAAGTGATCAGCTCCATTCGGTCAAGCAATGGGGCAGGAATGGTATCGATAGAGTTGGCAGTAGCGATGAAGAGAATCTTGGAAAGATCAAAAGGCACATTCAAATAATGGTCCGTCTGTATGATTTTTTTTTTAAAAAAAGCAGAATTAGGATGTATGCGATAGGCTCTTTCTTTCTTTTTTGTTTACAAAAAACAATAACAGCCATTCTAGCCAAACGCCGTACCAAGTACTTACAAAGGTACTGTTTTGCTCTGGGTCCAGGACTTCAAGGAAAGCTGCCGAAGGATCGCCATGGTGGCCTCTTGAACCAATCTTGTCAATCTCATCTATAAGAGTAAGGGTGAACCAAAGAAGAGGAGACTCTGGGTTAACATAGAGGCATAAGAGGCGGTGTAGAGTATGTCCCAGTTTCAAAAAAAAAAAAAAAAAAAAAAAAAATCGACGACTCCTTACCAAGCAAAAAGACAGGGTTGTTCACTTCGACCTTCTTGAGTCCATGAATGATCAGTCCAGGCAAGGCACCCACATAGGTGCGTCGGTGCCCACGAATTTCAGACTCGTCCCAGACACCACCCAAGGAGATTCGGTGAAACTTGCGTCCCATCGCCGTAGCAATTGATCTTCCCAGAGACGTTTTACCCACCTGAGGAGACTCGAGCAGTAAGTAGGGCGATTTTTTTTTCTTCAAAGAGCAATGGCTGCACTGGATAAACAAGAATGACGATGATGATAAAAAATAATAATAAAGAGAGAGAGAGAGAGAAGAAAAATAGTGTTCAACTTACACCAGGTGGTCCAACCAGACAAAGAATAGGTCCCTTGACATCACCCTTGAGCTGCTGGAGCTTTGTCACTGCAAGATACTCGAGAATACGCTTCTTGACCTTCTCAAGGCCATGGTGGTCATCGTTCAGTTGCTTCCTTGCTCGCTCAACATCAAGAATGTCCTCACTTGATTTTGCCCATGGCAAGTCGCTCAGCCAATCGAGATAGTTCCGAATGACACTGTACTCGGATGAGGCCGGTTGCATTTTCTTCAGACGCTTTATCTCCCTGTCAGCAGCCTTTTGGACATCTGAAGGCAGGTTTGCAGCATTGAGTCGATTCTCGATGATAGTCATCTCATCCTCCTCAGCACCCTCCTTTTCACCAAGCTCCTCCTTGATGGCAGCCATCTGTTGGCGGAGGTAGAATTCGCGCTGTTTCTTGTTGAGCTTACCCTCGACATTGTCGTGCACCTTTTGAGAGATCTTGAGGACATGAATTTGTCGCGTGAGCAACTCTACTGCCTTGGTGATCCGCTCTTTCAGATCCACGGCATCGAGGATAGCAAGCTTTTCGTCAACGGTTGACTCGATAGTGCTCATCAACAAATCCACAACCTGACCAGGGATCACCCCGACACTCTCCAAGAACTTTTGGAGTTGAGTGAGCACGGGGGCAGGTAGCTTGAGGCTCTGCAGCAGCGCCACAAACTCCTTGGAAGTGGATCGGAGAGCGACGATCTGATCCTGGAGTTCAAGGTCCGATTTGTCGACGGGTTTGTCAGGCAAGGGTGTCACATCCACCTCAAAGTATGGATGTTGCGATGTGATCCTGTTCAACCGAAGTCGGACAAGTCCTAGCGATAGCAGCAACACAGAAGAAGAAGAAAAGTGGACAATGTGAGTACCATGTGCAGGAAAGTGACAAAGTTTAGAATCTGACAAAGCTGGTTTGTTGCACAGAAAGTAAAATAAAAAGCGGGATCGGCTGGACCTGACTCCCCAATTGACAAGCTCTAAAGAATATATTCGGATGACAGTTGGCCACCATCACTGATATCATCAACAGCAATGTCTAGCAATGCCAGTGCATTCGGTCAACAGACAACCGGTCCAGAATGTGAAGGTAGGGAAAGAGGAAGGAGAGAGAGAGAGAAGAGAGCAAGAGAGAGAGAGAGAGAGAGAGAGAGAGAGAGAGAGAGAGAGAAAGAATATATATACGTGTAGATGTGTTTGGACTGATATAAAGAGGAGGTTGAGAGAAAGTGAACAGGACATACCTTCAAGGACTACCAGGAATCCACCGACGGTTCGTTCAAGTCGAACAAGCCGAGCCGCGCAGCCGGTAGGATGGATATTAGAAGGGTGGAGCAATTCACGATTAGAGATCACCAGCTGACCAGAGGAATCGCCAGGATTGCCTGTGCTACTAGGAGACTGCCCTGTGCCCATTCCAGCAGGGGGATAAACGGGTGATGGACCAGGAATGATGAGCTCGCCATGAGTCCGACCCGAAGCATTGGTCTTGGACTTTTTGCCATTGCTGTTATTGTTGTTGTTGTTGTTGGAGGCAGCGTCGGATGGAGGGATGTGGATGGGAAAGGCGCCAATGATGCACTTGTTGAGTTCGCGACTATCGTAGGTGCGGAGGATCTTTTCAAAGAGAGAAAGAGAGTCTCTCCGAGTGATTTGCAGTCGGGTGACGACTCCAGGCAAGAGCACCTTGTCCTGCAGAGGCAACAAAGGCACGGTGCGAGGGATGGGGATGGATGGACTGGAGCGGATCATGGCCGACGGACGGGAGAGAGTGGAAGGTAATTCCTCAAAGGTAAGAGAGTGTGTGTGTGTGTGAGAGAGAGAGAGAGAGAGAGAGAGAAGGGGTGGTGAATGTGTGGTGTTGAAGGTAGGTGTGTGTGTGCGTGAGGTGGAAAGAGAGAGAAGCAAAGGAGGAACAAAGCTCTGGGCGAAGGGCTAAACTTGAACACGCAACAGACCAGGCAAAAGACGAAAAGAGAGAGAATGTGTGTGAGAGAGAGAGTGAGAGAGAGAGAGAGAGAAAGAAAGAAAAAAGAAGAGGAAACCCATCAGAGCATGTCCCCGGCACCATCTAGCCAATCAGAACAAGCATTGCACGTGGACCGGATTTGATCGGCTCCCTTCTTCCTCGCTGGTGAAATCGTTCAGAGAGAGAGAGAGAGAGAGAGAGAGAGAGTTCCTCTCTTCCATCACTCCACCGCATTCCCATAGGCTGTCGAGGCGGGGAAGAATAAAGAGGAAGACGACCTTCATCCAAAAAAAACAATGCGTCCTAGATACCCTACCTGCCAAACTCACAGAAGAAAACACAATTTCTGGGAACTGTGTCCTGCGCAATGGTGACCCAGAACGTATTGAAATCCTTGCAGCCCTTGACTGCATGTGTAAAGTAGGACAGGCCAGTGCGGCATTCTTCGAGAAAGACAATCGTTGCAGCAGACATATGCTTGGTGGAAAGGCCGAAAAGAGACAAGACTCCTCCTTGGTAGGACGAGGGCCCAACTGGTTCTCATGCAGCGGGAGGGCGTCTCAAGGGGTTGGCAGTGGAGCGTCAATTATCAGGTCCACTAACGCTTGATCTTCGAGCCAATAGCATCTACTCAGATGGGCACAACATTACCCCGAAGTCAGTGTTCAAGACAGTGCTTTCTTCTCTACTCTCTTCTCTAGGGAAAAGGGAGTGTCCAATATGGTTCCTACGTCAGTCGATCGTCAAGAGTGACGAGTAATTGAGTCTTCTATGGTCCAGCCAAAGACAGCCCCGATCCTCATCCCCCTCTGCACTGCACGGGCAAAATTGTTGAGAGTGGGTGCCACAGAGGTACACGCCATTCGTCCTAGATCTACTTCGCGTGTTTTGTGAATGGGGCAGTAAGCTCACGATAGGAAAAAGAAGCAACAGTCCGAAAAAGACATATGTAGACGTTTAGACGCGACACAAAAGGAGAGGGGGAGCACAGGGTCCAAGCAGGGAGCCAGGCGCAAAGTGGAAAGGGGGTCGATTCTCTATTCGGGATGGAGATGAAGCGCCCAGGCGAAAGAGAGAAAGTGTATGTGTGAGAGAGCAAGAGAGAGAGAAAGTGAGTGAGTGAGAGGCACTCGCGGGGTCTCAGAGACCCATTTTGTTTTTTTTTTTCTTGTTTTTTATTCTCTCCGGTACCCCGTCGTCTTGTCCCAGTTGTTTGGTCCGTCGCTTCTTTCTCTCACTCTCACTCTCACGGGTACAGACAAGCTTGTGTCCAACTTTCTACCACACTGCACCGTCTTTTTTTTTTTTTTTTTTTTTTATCTCTCACTCTCACTCTCACTCTCTCCCACACATTCTCTCACTCTCACTAACCCACACACACACATTACCTCTCTCTCTCTCCCTTCCTCTCTTCTAATCTCGTTCTTTGATTGCATCTATTTCCATTCATTTCATCTCATCCAGCCCTTCGCAAAGTCTGCTCTTCATCGAGTCGGTCGAATCTCTTTCTCTCATTACTTTCCTCCTCCCCCTCCCATCCACACCGCCCACACACACACACTCTCTCTCTCTCTCTCTCTCTCTCTCTTGCTTTGCTCCTCACCACCAGATCAGATCGAGTCTGTGCATCCTCTCTCCCTTTCTTTTTTAACTTTTCCCAAGAAATGGCCTCCACGCAAGACCATCGTCTCTTCTGATCTGCTCTTCCTCTCCCCCATCACACTCTTCTTCTTCGACTAAAAGCATCGAACAACGCTCCTGCACCTCAACGCCTCGTCTCCTGTCCTTGCCGTTACCCACTCCTTGTCTGCTCACCTTTTTTCTTTTCTTTTTCTTCCTTGTCTTGTCCTCCACGCTCTCTCCTTTCTCGCCTCCCACTCATACTCGCACGTTTTCCGCTCCACTTCTACTCTCGCTCTTTCTTCTTTCTTTTTTTACTCCCCACCTCTCTTCTTTCTCATCTATACCCTGCTCTTGTAGTCTGAGCAGGCGTTTCTTGTCTAAACAGCACAGCAGGCACCAACTGTCCATGTCCATTTCTGTCACAACAGTCTCTTGCCAACCATACTCGTGTGCCTGACCCTGGCCTTCGCGAAGCCAGCTGCGTTCCATCCTGCCGCTTTCTTCGTCACCCTTTGTCTATCTGTCTGTTCATCTGTCCACTCCTTGGTCGCCTGGTCTGCCTGCTTTTTTTTTTTTTATAATCCACTGGCCGTTTATCCACGCTTCCAAACATCCTTGATAGTAGAACCACACTCTCTTCCTGCTTTTCTCTCATACTCTCTTTCTCTCTTTTCTTTCCTTCTCTCTTGTGTTTCTCCTATCTCATTTGCCCCTCGGGCTAGTCTCTGACTGCTCAACACACCTGCACCTGTTATCCGTACCTGCAGCTTCTCTTCCTTCCATCGATACATCCTCTTCCCCCCCTTTGTGCGAACATGTGGAATCCCCCACCGCCTGCACTCATCGAAGTCACTCGCCGTCAAGACCCTCCAAGTACCAACAAGAACACCCGACACTCGCCCAGGAACCGCGGCCATAATGGCTATTTTGAGTCGTCTCCGCGGAACCGCCGCCTGAGCAATGACTTTGGCTTCCCTTCTGAAGTCGATGAGAGTCCCCATCCTGAGAACGGGAACAACTTTGTCAATCTCACTATAGACCACGACGCAGGCACAGGCAGAGATGGTCATTCCAACGGCTTGAGCAATGGCCAAGCAGATCCCACCTACAACGCTAACGGCGATCCAAATGGAATCAGCCCCGGGAACGGATTCATGGACTACGATGACGACTACACTCCACCCCGGAATGTCCATCCCGCTAGACATGTCCCCAATGCTCTATACAGTGCAGTCCCACACCCAAAACTGGAAAAGGTTGGCCCTTATTTGATGATTGCCACACTCCAGGCGTACACGGTCCTGACTGTTGTGCGTTGTCTTGCGGATCCGATTTGGATCGTCCTCAAATCGAACGGCAAGGGCACTGAAGACACACGACTGGCCGAGATTGGCAGTATGGAGAAGGCCTTTCTGGCCTGCGCTATTGCATTTACGATGTTGAGCTGTCTGGGCGTTACATTGCGGATTATGGACAAACTTTTGTGGTTGAGGCGGATCCCAGTCATCACAGCATATCTTGAAGGTATGAAGAGAAAAAAAAAGAAGGAAAAGGACCGGACCCCCCTCCCCCACACGTCATTGCAATTGTCCACTGTTCATTTGTGTTGTCAAAAAAAGACTTAATGTATTCCTGCCCCCTACCTTTTGGAGTGGAATGCATACACAATTTGGGCTCAGCACAGATGGCCAGGGGGTAGCAAACCCGGCGAAGCATCCGGGCTGTCTTATTGACAACTATATTAAGTGCAGGTGCAGCTGTAGTGCATAGAACTGGTTGACTGACGGACTTTTTTTGTTCTTTTTCTTGCTCTCTCTCTCTCTCTCTCTCTCTCTCTCTCTCTCTCTCTCTCTCTCTCTCTCTCTCTCTCTCTTCCCATGATGCCCCATTTCATCACCGTTGGTCCTCCTTCAACCTGACTTGTTGCCCGTTCTTGTTTCATCAATGGACTGCATATCCAACCATGGCGACCTAATATCCACGCGCCAATGATTGGGACATATTGGATTACCTTACATGGACGACAATCCGTGGGACGACTCATGATTGAATTTTCGGTCACATACACCACACCACACCTCCTACTCCTCCTCCTACTCCTCCTCTCCTTCTTCTTCCTCTTTTAGCCCTTTTCTGTGCCGCCGCTCTGATCTCGTTTCTCAACACGCACACGCCATTGCCCCCTGGGGGACAGTTCTCGCACGGGTTTCTGGCCTGTGTGATCACCGTTGTCTTTTCACTCGTGGTGGCCATCATGCTCACAGTGGACTGGTGGCGAGGCTTCCCCTCTGCAGGACTATCAGCAACGTTAAAGGCATTAATTATATCCTCATTTGTCATGACCAGTGTCATCATCATTGGAGCCGCCATCTATTCATCTCTCGAAGGCTGGACATTTGACGACGCCGTCAACTTTTGTATCGTGTCATTCGCCACAATTGGTAAGGAAAGGAGAGAGAGAGTCTATGTCGAGGCAGCAGGACAGCAGCAGGGTCTAGTGTAGGGGCAGTAACTCATCCCACCCATCCCCCTCACTTGCCCTAACGCCATTGCGCCCCTTTTTTGAATTGATTGTTCGTTTGCTCCGCTACTACTTGGACTATATCTCACAAATCTTTTTCTTCTTCTTCTTCTTCTTCTCCTTCTTCTTCTTCGTCGTCGTCTCTCTCTCTCCTGTACAGGATATGGAAACCTCAGTCCAAAGACTCAGGCGGGACAGATCATCTTTTTCTTTTATGGGCTCTTGGGCATCAGCTGTCTCGGATTCTTTGTCGTCTCCCTCCGCAATGCTGTCATCGAGCAGTTCCAGTGGCGTCTGATCGAACGTTTCTCCAAACCAGCACACTTGACCCGAGTCCAGACACGTATGTCAGCCAAAGACATCTCCTTCCCCATGGCTCGACTCGAGGAGGAGGAGATGGTCAAGCGACTAGTGAAGCGCAAGATGATTATGCGAATGGTCGGCATCTGGATTGTGATGTGGTTCGGAGGTGCTGGTGTCTTTTGTGCATTCGAACCCTGGACCTTTCTCCAGTCTCTTTATTTCTGCGTGAGTCTTTATTTCCTTCTTTTGGTTTTAGCATCGGGACTAGTGGCGGCGGGATGGATGGAAAATACTTCTTTGCCTTCAAAAAAAAAAAAAAAAAAAAAAAAAAAAAAAAAAGATGGTGATGATGATGATGATCTCACTACTGACTGGACTTTAACCTTTCTTTCTTTCTTTAATAGTTTGTGACTCTGACAACCATTGGCTTTGGAGATTACGTCCCTGAGGAACCTGGATCGATCGAGTTTTGGAACGTCTATGTGTTTGTTGGCCTTGCAGTCTTTGCCTATATCCTTTCGCTCTCCTCCGAGTCCATGGCAACCCATATCCACCTCGTGGACGATCAGGACGAGGACGATGACGCAGACATGTATGGCTGGGAGCGGAACGAAGATCCAAATGCTCCTCTAACAACACGAAGTGGTATCCTTGGACTTGAAGGCCTCAAATGGCTGCAGCATCAACAACAACAACACCAACAACAACAACAACAGATCCAGGTTGGACAGGATCTCGATGGCATTACAGACTTGGAAGGAAAGCATTCCAATGGAATAATGATCAACAACAGCTCCTATAGTCTGGATGGCGATCAAGGTGAAAGTTCTATCAACATTGCACGCTCTCGGTCCAAACGCAAGAACTCTTCTGGAAGGATCTTGACTGTCACTGCCAAGGAAAGGAGACAAATGCTTCAAGCCGAGTATTATGCAGCTCACTCTTTGCCTTCGACGATCCGCTTTGTGGATACAAAAGGTGTTCCCCACCAAAGAGTCATCAACCGAGGATTTACTATTTCGGAATCTCCATCTGGAGCAGGACCCAGTCAGGGTGGCGACAATGGAAACGGAACTCTGCCTTATCCTAATCGTTCAGAGACCATGAACCATTATGGAACTGTTGGATACATGGGTACGATTGGAAGAAACGACCTTGGTAACCTGAGTCGTGTTGGAAGAGGACTTCGGAGCCAACTGAATGCTCGAGGTGTGGGTGTCGCTCAGCACGGGACCATGTATGGCGCGGGAAGTCTGCCCATTTCCAATATCGTCCAGACAAACCGGTTGCAGCATCAGCCTCGCATCAAGTTTGACTCTCCCAAAGGAAGTGTTCACAGCACAACCCATGCTCATCCGGATGGTAGGGGTGAAACAGAAAGCAACCGTCGTCCTGGAGGTCCGGATTATATTCCTTCATGTATAGATGTCTTTAGGAACGGTACCTTGGAGCAACAGCGAGCTCAACAGCTTCAGCAACAACAACGAGCCAATGGAGAAGGTTCCTCGTCTCAACACAGATTCATGCGACCAGTGTTGGGTCGAACACGCTCGAATAGTTGGGATTCAACTGCCGCTGCTGCACATGTACCTGGACCTTCTCAGACAGATGTTCATCGCTGGTTAGCTGAGGATGCAGGTGCTCTACCAGGACCGAACCTTCGTCTCGATCATCACAGTAATGTGGGCACCTCTCAATCTGGAATGGATAGGCTGGGTCAGTCTGATTCGACTTTTGCCACTTCAGGCTTGCTAAGGATGAGCCCTAGCACTGCAGATTCAACACGGGTGTCGAGTCCGAATGTAGACTCTCCTGCTCCATCTTCGTTTGAGGCCTCGAGTCCCTTCCAGTCTCCGTCGATCAAAGAAAAATCGAGTCTGTTGGGTCATGCTAGCCGACCTTCGACCTCCATGTTTTCGGCAGAACCTTCACAAATGACAGATGAAGAAGAAGAGGCATTCCAGGCTCGTCGGGTTGAACATCAGAGTCCTAGACATACACCTGGCCCCCTGTCTTCCTTCTCGACTTCTTCCTCATCAAGACCATCGGGGGTGACCACAGTCCCATCTCTTGAATTGATCATGCCAACACCTCCATCGTCCCGAGAGCCAGCTATCTCTCCGTTGGACCAAACACCGGGGCTGTATATGGGAGGAGGACCTGGGGCTAACTATGGACCACATGCGTATGGAGTTCCATTCCCAGGATCTAAAAATGGTTCGATCTTTGATCAAGACTCTGATTCAGAGGAAGAGGCAACGTCGGCGATGGATCTTTCGGGAGCCTCTATGTCTGGACCACGTCTTGGGCTGAGTACCAACATTCCTGACCAGGCACCCAATCGTGGACAGCAACAACAACAACAACAGCAACCACAACAACCACATCAACAAAGATCCCGACCGGTGTCACCTCCTGTACTACCCTTGTCCACATCAGTGTCCCCACCTTTGCCTTCCTCCACATTCCTAAGTGGTCCACCACCGACGTCGACCGGTTCCTTGTCGTCCTTGCCTCAACAGTTGCAACAACATTTCAATCGACCACTCCAATCTAGATCTGGACAGAGTAGTGCGGCCGCATCCCCCTCGGGGTCACGTTCCAATTCTAGGGCGCCCTCAGTGTTGATGTCGATCTTTGATGATCCTCATTTGGGATCGAATCCTTCTTCGAGAAATGTTTCGAGAACCAATTCGTTGACTCAGAGTCAGATTCAATCGATGGGATCCACGCCTGCGTTTTCGAGACAAGGATCGAGTAGTGGAGGGATGATAGCGCCACCACCACCGCAGCTTTCATCTTCATCATCGTCATCCTCTGTCGTAGCGGCGCTTCCACCGTTGCCACCTTCGAGTTCGTCATCGAATAATGTGATGACTGCGGCAATGTCTTTGAATTCTGGACCAAGGGGGTCGACGGATTCGACTGCGCTTTCGAGAAGGAGTTCAAATCAGAACCTAGTAATGACTTCACCTATGATGGCGACGGAACCAGAAGAGATTGGACCGTTGGACGAACGACGGGATCCAGAGACGATTGCACATTTTGAGGACAACGTGGACTTGAACCTTGTGGGGCTTCATCCACAACAAGTGATGGAAGCTCGAAGACGACGAGAAGAATTGTGGAGACGAGAAAGGGAATTGGAGGCGAGACTTGCTAGTTTGGGAGCCAAAGGAAGAGGTGTTCAACAGGATCCGTGAGGATAGTGGATAATGTTTAGAAGAGGAAGAAAAGGGGGAGGGGGGGAAGAGAGCGTTTAGTGAATTTTTTTTTTTTTTTTTTTTTTTTTTTTTTTTTTTTTTTTGTACATTAGCTAGTAGTAATGGTTAGGTAACTCTTTCCACTTTCAATTTTTTTTTTTTTCTTTTATTGCTATTCCTATTCCTATTCCTGTTCTACACCCCCCCAACCCCTAAACATCAAAAGTGTCATTAAAGTAGTGGTTCCTCCTCCTTTGAGGGGAGGAGGAGGAGGAGAGTAGCTAAACCAGATACTAGGAGTCTGCTCCTCCATATTTTATTTTCTATTCTCGATAATGCCCAAAGAAAGAAAGAAAGAGAGAGAGAGAGAGAGAAGGAGAGAGAGCATGTGGTGGGGGTGAGGGGGAAGTGTTCCTCTTTTAGGAGGACAGCTGACAAACATGAAAGACAAGAAGCACATTAATTTAAAAAAAAGAGCAAAAAAAAGAGCAAGCCCAAATTAAATTAAGACAGAGCCTTTTTTTTTTTTTTTTTTTTTTTTGAGCGGGAAAGAAATGCTGTTGAAGTTATATTGGAAAAAGGAACAAAAAAAAAGAGTTACAAGCTGTGCTAAAAAGGTGGTGGAGGACAAGACGGACAAAGAAAAAAGTGATGAAAAAGATTTTTTTTCTTTGGTAGAAATAAAGTGGAGGTGGATGGATATAATTAGGTAAAAAAAGAAAGAAAAAAAGGGGGGGGGCTGAAAAGAAAAAAAAAAAAAAAAAAAAGGGGGAAGAAAAAGTTCAGGGTATAAGAATGCCATTGTTGTTGTTGCTGTTGACTTTTTTTTTCTTTTTCTTTTTTCTTTTCTTTTCTTTTTTTCTTTTTTTTCAAGAGAAAGGAGGTGGAGGAGAATTTTTTTTCATACTATCTAAACAAGAGTCTACTGTAACAAAGGGTTGAAGAAAAGAACAAAAAAAACAAAAAAAAAAAAAACGGCATTGAAGGAAGCAAAATGAAAAAAAAAGAAATTAACCAAGGACAGAAAAGAAAGAAAGAAAGAAAGGGACTTGTGTGTCATTTAAGACCTCCGGAATCTCAAAAGCGAAAGAGGTGAACGAGGCAATGCAAGTCGGTTCAAGGTCATATTGGCAACCGCAGGCACTGTGGTCGCATACAAACTCGCAGCCGCATTCCCTACTCGACCACCATGTTGTTGTTGTTGTTGCTCCCACCAGTCCACAACCTGGTCAGCAACATCATCCAACTTTTGTTCCAATTGTGCTGGTGGGTGCTTGGCCACGATACTGCTCTGACTAATCTTGGTACTAATAGTACTTCCAAGACTACTGTTCAATGTCGTCGTCAAGGCCCGTGTACCCACCGAGATGGCACGTTGGGCAAACCAACTGTTGCCTACTTGTCGGACCATGCCGTCCAATTGAGGATATTGCTCCTCAAACACCTTGGCCGCTCGTCGGAGTCCCCGCTTCTGACTGATGGCTGTCTCGGGATGGTCCCCATCGGGCGTCGGGCAAGGTGAGGGCGAAGGTGAAGGTGAAGGTGAGAGAGACGACGATTCGTGCGAGCTATCACATCCGAGAATCATATCCTGAATTTGTTGCTGCTGGTCCAGAGTCGAGGTAATGACAAACACCTGGTTACCAGCACTGTCCCTCCGAGAGTCGAACAAAGGTCTGGTTGGCAGAGTAGAGGGGGATGGAGGAGGCGATGGCTGTTGTTGTTGTTGTTGTTGTGCCGATGGGTGTGATGGCTGTTTCTTGAGGTGTTGTGGCCTGGTAGGGTCCTGGTGATGAAGTTGGTTGCGTGGAGCAGGAATCCATCCCATGGCAGAGATGGCAAGAGAAACACCCTCGAGCATGCATCGGACGCTCGTCTCTGCGAGGTACATGCGCCAAGATCGTGCATAATCCTGACTAGAGTGGACCATGTCTGTCCACTGATCCTTTGCCTGCTCCGCCATGGTCGACAAGGCTGGCCAGGACACGAGCGCCGTCATTCCATTAGGCGAGACAGAAAAGGTGACGGTCAACGTCCGCTGGTCGCTGCCTGTGGTGGTGCGGTGCTGGCGATGGTGTTGGGCAACGACCTGGTTGGCCCAAGACTCAAGATCATCCATATCCTCGTCCGGGTTCCGTCCAATCGACTGCAGCTCATGGTGGTGACGATGGTGATATTCATGGCGATGGCGAAGCTGTGGCGATGGGGGTGGGGGGCGGCGGCGGATTCTGGATGATGCGGATGAAATTGAGGTCAGGTCTGAGATGGAGGATGCTCTACTGAGGCTAAGGCTCTCCTCCATAACCATCCGTTTCCTCATTACATCCACCCGGCTCTTCCACTGGTTCGATGGTTCAGCTGCATCCTCCTCGATCGCTGCAAGGTCAATTTCGGCGGCAGCAACAGGGACAGAGCCGCGTGATTGAGGGCGCTCCATAGTCAGGTCATCTTCCTCCTCCTCTCCTTCCAACCCGCGGTGTGGGGACATGGCAAGAGCTTCCCGGGTCGTCAGTTTGTTGAAACGAGGATCGACTTCCTGTAGGTCTTGCATTTCAGACATGGTCAGCGGACGGACGACAAGTGCAGGACTGCCACTGGAGAGGACACCTGTCACCTCTGTCCAAGCATATCTGGCCTCGAACCTCGAGTTGGCTGGCAAAGAGAATGTTGAGAGGGAGACGAGGGAGGTTGGGTCAATCCACTCCTCATAGAGCTCTCCCTGGAATTCGATGGTCCGCGGAGGAGGCATCCTTTTGCAGCGTTCCTCAAAACCAGCATCCACATCCTCGGAACCATTTAGTTCATTGGCCCGCTCGAGCTCGTCTTCATACTCCTCCAGTAAGCCCTGCTCGAGCGAGTCAATGCGCCAGCGGACTCTCATTTGCGTGTGGTGTGCTTTACAGACCTTGTCCAGACCCCGGCAGAGCATGGCCAGGTCCTCGGGGTGAACATAGGCCATGACAGACTGACTGACCATCCCCTCGACAGCTGTCATCGTATGACCCAGAAATGAAAAGGGCTCATCCGTCCTATCGAGGGCATTGCTTTGGGCTACTTCTTCTTCTGCGCGGCCGGACGATGGCATCGAGGTCGAGGCCTCGGCAATGACCTCATTTGACGACTGTGCCATCGCCAGCGCATGGTCGATGGTTCCGAACCGTGTTACCTGTAGGACAAGCAAGCCTGGATCGGCAGCAGTTGTTGGCTCTATCGTTCCAGATGAGGCAGCAGCTTCCGAGGCTGAAACCATGGCGTGCGACTGTTCCTGAGCAGAAAGAAGAGCGGGAGAGGCAGTGGCGGTGGAAGAAGAAGAAGAAGAGATGGAGGAAGAGAGAAAAGAAGAAGAAGAAGAACAAGAGGCAGAAGAGGTAGAAGAAAAGGTGCTGATAGTGGTGACAGGGGTGGCGTGGGCGATATTGGCTGTGGCGGTAGAGATGGTAGAGGCGTTGGTGCGGTGGTGCTTTTGGGCGGCCCGGCGGTGTTCTCGGTCACTGTCCAGATCCGAGTCGTCCAGCTTTACATTTTTCTTGGACTCTACGTCCTCGTTCAGGAGGATGCCCGAGTCCTTGTGGTGAAGGGTCAGCTGCTGCTGCTTGGCGGAGAGGTCCAGGGCTGGTTTCTTGCGCGTGTGCGACGAGGACGAAATGATGGAAGAAGAGGACGAAGAAGAAGAGGAGGACAAGGGCAAAGAGGCGCGAATTCCGTGTCTAGCAGCGACAGCAAGGGCATGCAGCTCTGTAATCTCTCGAATATAGACGATTCTAGCCGAAGAAGGGAAAGGACGAGCGTCGAGTACAGGTGACGAGGGAGTGGAGGAAGAGGGGGAGAAAGTAGAGGGAGAGGAGGAGGAGGAGGAGGAGGGGTGTCGGGGCGGGGGCTGCTGGAGAAGGTGCTTGTTATGTTGGAGCTGGTGCTGTTGGTTTTGTTGTGGATGGGGAAAATGTTGGGGGTGAGTGCATGCGTGGACAAGACGGTGGGATGGTCGTGGCTGTCCAGTCGACTTTAAGCTCAGATAAGGCGACGAGGATGATGCTGGTGAGGATGCAGGGTGGAGGCGGGTGGAGGGAGAAGAGGAAGAAGGCGATGGTGATAGTGAAAAAGTGGAAAAGGAATAAGAAGAAGAAGTGGAAGTGGAAGTGGAAGAAGAGGAAGAAGCAGAGGAAAAGGAAGAAGCGAGAGAGGGAGAAGAGGATGAAAATGCAGAAGGCGGGAGAGAGGCAGATATGGGCAGAATGGCATCTGTGGCGATCGCAAAGCACTGAAAGGCGCCAGCAGTAGTAGTAGTAGAAGTATCGGTATCGATATTGGCTAGAGTATTGACATTGGCATTGACATTGGCATTGGCCAGTAGAACCTCAGCCACGTCGTGGCCTCGCAAGGCCGCCAGGGCCGCCGCGTGAGCGCGCGCCAGCGTGGCGGCTTGCTCGTGAAAAGGTGGGTGGGCGGGATGCTCGTGACAGCCATGGTGTGAGGAGAGGCCGTCTTGTGCATGCTCGTGATTGTTAATATGGCGGACAAGGTTGCTGTCGTGAGCGTGAGCGAGAGCCGCAGCGGGGTCTGCACGACCTGCAGCTTCTGTGTCGGCGACAGGCCCCAGGAAGTACTCGTCCGCTAGAAACAAGTCGAGAGCTGCAGTGTCCATATCCAGGATCCGATATGGCGGCACGCTCGTCGTCGTGATGCGGCCGAACGTGCGGAGCGGACAGTCCTCGGCCGTGTGCATTATGAAAGAGTTGGTTGGTTGGTTGGTTGGCTGGTTGGTTGACAGACTAGTAGGATGAATTGTTGGTCGTGCAAGAGAGCAACAACAGGCAGGTGGTGTGGATGTTGTGTGTTGCGAGGATGTGGTGGTGAAGGAGGAGGAAGAGAGTGGTGGTGGTGGTGGTGTGTGCCTGGGCGTGCCTGGGCGTGTGTTGTTGGGTCAAAGAAGCGTGTGACGTGCGTGCGTGTGTGCGTGCGTGCGTGCTGCGAGATGAGGACAACGAATAGGAGATGGAGCGATTTTTTTTTTTCTCTTCTTTTTTTTTTTTCGTTTGTTCTTTGTTCAATGGGTAATGAGAATGAAAAAAAAAAGGGGGGGGTGAAGTTCGATCTGAGGAGGATGCAAAAGAGGGAGATGAAGAAAGAAAAAAAAAAAAAAATGCAATCAGTACAGTTACAAGGTGGAAGGAGCGGGACGGGTGTGAAAAGACGGCGCAGGCGAGAGCAGGGTATCGCCGGCTTTATATTGGGATCACTGCAGAGCACTCGTGTGAAGCCCCGAAGGCCTCTGTTCTTCCTCCTCTTCCTCTTCCTTTTGCCAAATGTTCAGTATGCATTTTGCATGCAGTGGACTCTGGACTCTCTCTCTCTCTCTGTGTCTCTAGTCTAAAAGGGGCGAAAAAGAGAGTGAGAGATAGAGAGAAGGGGCCGTACCCACATCATCGGCATCGACCCTTGTCCCAGGGCAAAAGGGAGGGAGAGGCAAGCACGAGCACGAGCACAGCTCGCAGGCCCGCACCAGCGCATGGCCCGTTGGTTGGCCAGTCTACACAAAAAAAAACACACACACACAACATACTGCAGCGCTCTGGGCAAGGCGAGTCAGTCAGTATGCATGTCGCCGTGTTGCCCATGGTCCTTGAATATGCTTTGTCTGGCTGGTCTTCCACCCCGCAGCCATGGCCGATATCAGTGCGACGGTATCTTTTTTTCCTTCGGAGGCGCATACAGGTGCAGCATGTCCCCTTTCTCTCTTTCTTTCTTTTTTTTTTTTTTTCTTCTCCTCCGCCGTTCTCGCTGCGTGCACGTTTTCTTCCCCTTCTCCTGGGGCACAGATGGGCTGACAAGCATTGACATTGACTAAGCAGCTATTGAGAGTGAATAACCTAACAAAAGAGCTCGAATGTGGTATGCTGAGAGTGTTTACATTGACATGCACACCATTGGGATGGCCCTTGATTGCATTATTGCATTTTCGCTTCGCTCTTTCAATCGACGACGGCCAAGAAGCGATATCCTCATCCCTCTCGCGTGCGCAATGCCTACTTTTGCTGAATGCCAGATTCCTGCCAGCACTCCTTCCGCTCTGTCCCCTATGTGTCTCTCTGTTAACCCCTATCTCATAGTCTCTCTCTCTCTCTCTCTCTCTCTCTCTCTCTCTAGGATTCTTCTCTCTTCCTCGTGCACCCGGTGACACGCGGGCTGTCACACCGCGCCAGGGGGGAGGAAGAGACTCCGGCCGGCTCAGGTTACAACCATGCTCAACATCCCTTTCTCCTCTATCTTCTATCTCCCCCCTTCCCCCACTCCCCTGTCACTCCACAGGGTCAATTGCTCTCCCTCGACCCCTCTCCGGGTCTCCGAAAGAGGTGCAATGCTCAAGGCAGCAATCAAAGGAAGGTGCTTGGTCATTTTGAATTCCATCTCAGCACCGTTTCTTGTTTTTTTTTTTTATTTTTTTTTCCAACTTTGTCCCTGGCCCTTTGACCCCGACCTCCTCCTCCCCTTTCCGCCGATGGTTCCGTCGCACACACGATCGGCAACCCTGTGTCTCCGTTGCCACTCCAAGAAGACTTGACCCCTTGTAACTCCTTTCTTGGCTCGCCCCTCCCCCCCACCCCTTCCTTTCCTCGGACTTCTATATAAAATACAAACCATTAGACCACATCCGCCCATCCCCTGCTAGGCCCCTTCTCAGGGCAAAGAAAAAGAAGAAAAGCTGGCCTAGTACCCAGTAACCGACTTTAGCCTCCCTTGGAAAAAAAAAAAAAAAGGAAAGGAGGTCGATATAGTACCCAATGGCGTTCTGCATCTCAGCATGCGATTTCCGTTCCTATTCTCCTCTCTATTTCTCTCTTTCTCACTCTCTAAACTGTCCCAAGCATCATGCATATCCCCAATCTTCCTCAATCCGTCTACATCCGTGAGCACCTGTTCCTTTCCCACTATCTACAGACAGAGACGCACCTTGGAAGCGGGAATTTTTTTCCCGCACATATCACACAATACCTCCCTCTGCGTCAACGCAAGTGGCTCATAGCATTGCGCAAAAAAAAAAAAGGTCGCGTTTGCCAACTTATTTTTTCCACCAACTCTATCCACTGGCATGCTTGAGTGGTCCCAATGATCCCGTTTTACTCGCATAACGGTGGGGAAGGGGGATGGGGGGGGGGGAGGTGAACGTAACGGTCGAGTACCGTGTGTCTTGATATCTTTGGATCTCCAGCGTCCAAAAAGGCGACATTGACTGGGAGCATCAAAGGGTTCATGTCCTCTGTTTGCATTACTGGTGATCTATCGCATGTTTACATTCTTGCTCGTTCATCATTTCGATTCTTTCCTCCTGTTATCTTGCAACGTGGGGCCTTTGGGCAATGTCGACAGACATGCGGAAGTAGAGCGACATTGTTGTTCCCTTTTCTTTTCTTTCCGTCTTTACCCTTTCGCATTCTCTTGATCAGGCTTTTTTCTTCTTCTTCTTCTTCTTCAATAGTCTGGACGACAAAAGGTCCACGTGTAAAGAGAGACTTGAGTTCCCTTGATTTTCTTCAAAACAGATGTGCATTGGAGCATTGGAGGGTCGGGATCAGTTACAAAGACCATAGTCGAAGGAACAGGGTGAGAAAAAAAAAAGGGCAACGAGGCACTTCTTTCGGCTTGATCAATGTAACTCACACCTTTTAGGTGTAGCATTTGGCCTTGTTACCCGAGCAAAGGGAATCCGAGGAGATGACGAAAATGGTGGAGAAGAGAAAGGAGAGGGGGGGGATAATGCCGTGATGTGAACCTTGGAGGTGTTGCTATCCAGACTAAGCAATCTTGATCGGCCTTTTTTTTTTTTTTTTTTTGCTTTTGGATGATGGTTGCACACTCCATCTTGGTGCACATACCACTCACCTACGTCCTTGGAGCACAGTTGTGCCCGTACCACCACCACTGCCTTTCTCCTCGCTCTCGTCCTTTATTGATCTCTTTCTTCTTACCTCATCGCTACCTGTTCTTATGCACCACAGCATTAGATGGCAAAGATCTCGAGCAAGTTCACCGTGCGCAAGCGTCATCTAGGATGGCGGACTCCGGTTGCTGCCGATACTTGAAGGAAGGGTCTCAGGACCTTTTTTTTTTTTCTTCCTCAGCCTCTCTTTCCCAGAGACGGAGAGGTACACTGACCTATATAGTCTGAGCGGCCCTCTGTCCGATCACACACTTTCACAAGCAAGGCTCATAGAAGTGCCTAGTCTCTTTTTGTGACATCCACCCGTGGGTGCTCTCTCCCATATGTCACTGTAAACTCTATAACAGACTCCGAGGGGAAAGGGGAGTATCTCGTTAGCTGGTCGGTGCACTGCCTGAATAGCCAATGTGGTATTTATCGGCTTTCCACCACACACACACAGTCCTCCTGCGCCCTTTTTTTTTCTTTTTTTTCTTTTTTTGCTTTTTGTTGTTTGTGACCCGAACGTTAGGAATCATATGTATCGGACTAGACGCGAGTTGGACGGCATGCCTTTTGCTGTAAATACGTGTAAATACAAGAACGGCTGTTGGGCCCTCCTCGGGGCAAATTCTTTTCTTGGACACGAGCTTTGGCAGACCCTTTTAACATACAAGCTCTTTTTTTTCTTTTTTATCTCTTTTCTCTCTCTCTCTCTCTCTCTTTCTCTTTCTCTATCTCTATCTCCCTTCCCCTTTTGCCTTTTTTTTTTTTTTTTGTTTTTTGTTTCCCTTAATCGACTCGTGCTTGCCTCCTCTCTTTCTCTTTCTCTCTTGCTCTTTCTCTCTCTCTCCACTCTCTCCCCTCTCTCTCCCCAATGTCACACCCCTCATCCTGTGGCCTGATGCTTGAAATCCTCGGTTCCTGAGTCATTTATCACTTGTTCCTGAAACCATTCCTGGGCCTGGATTGGTTCACCCTTGCTTCGGTCGCGTCCCAACTCTCCCCCCTCTCTCCCCCTCCTTGGATGGATATATTTCTCTTTCTCTTTCTATATAATTTTCTAATTTTTTTTTTTCCCTTTCCTTTGTAGCCATAGTGAGATATAGCTTGTTTAGATATTAACCAAAAAAAAAAAAAAAAAAAAAAAAAGGTACACCCTGTGCGTGTTGAAATTTCGGTTGCGGTTCATTTCTACCTTTCTCAAGTACTTTTTTTTTATTTTTTCATCTTCGGCTCCACTCATAAAATTACGATAAAGTGTAAGTGACAATTAGCTCATGGGAGATAAAGAAAAGAAAAGAAGAAGAAGTAAAAAAAAAAAAAAAAAAAAAGATATGAATCTCCCCACGATGACAATAGCGTCGGCAAAAAGATTGCGTGAGCAGTTTCTAGGACGTAGGCAAAAAAAAAATAATAATAAAAAAAGAGAGAGAGAAATGAACTCTTCCTCAGAAAAAAAAACAAAAAGTACATATGTGAGGCAGTGTATCCATTCTGTTCTTTCCGTAGCGTGGAAAATTAAAGTTTATTGGAGTTGACAGTGGAGCTGACCATACCTGAGCTGAAGGATGGGGGTGTCAATATTGACAGTGGACTGAGGAGAACTCTGTCGTTTATAGAATAAAACGAAAAAAAAGTCTCAGGATTGAGGCGAGGTTGGAGGGACATCTGATCAACCCATGCAGAGCACAAACGTGAGCATTCAAATAGGGATCGGTGGAGAATAAACTGAAGAAAGAAGAGAGAGAGAGAGAGAGACAGAGAAAATTATGAGTAAAAAAAAAAAACAAAAAGTCTGTAGTAACTGTCCACTCGGGCTGCGAAGAATGACGAGGGGTCAAGTGTGAGAGAGAAAAGTAACGGGACAGTTTGGGTTGGCCTTATTGAGAGTGAGTGCTCAGTAATGTCTCTATTACTCCTCTCATCTCCGTCTTCATTTTGAGAGCTGGGATCAATTCCACAAGGCAGTCCATATAAACCATAACTGTTAACACCAAACCACTTTGAACGCCATGGCGAATGGCAAGGTGATTTTGAGAATCCGTGGCGCCATGTGGGTGTAGCGCAGGTGTCTGACTGGCGAGGGTCAAGCTCCGGTAGCTCGTTGAAAAAGTCGTCCATCGGTCACAATCAAGAGGAAGATCGACCACGCATTCCAAAGAGGATCTCTGGTTAGGTAATCGGGGTTGGACGGCCCCATTGGCGAGACCCGAGAGCGAAAAAGGTCGCAGACAGAGCCCTGCGCAACCTCTCCCTTATTGTATGTACATGTGTGCCACCACCAACCCAGCCTCCCTTTGTCGCTAACCTTCCCCCTGTTGGAGTCCCATCCTTATTCATACAAGCTTTGATGCACGCCTGAAATAGAGCAAACAGTGAGATGTACACAAAAGGCGTGAGCGAACAGAGCCAAATACGATCTGGCCGCTCTGGTCCTGCCTTTGCACAGGACCTCTTTGGGTTAATGCATGGCATTCGCATGCGTTCAGATAGGGGTCTGCGGGGATCCTTGCAAGCATGATGACGGCTCAAATTACGCCGAGATGCCCCTTCTTCCGCTACCACCGCTCGCTCTGCTATAGTGGATGGACTAGATGTTGCATCAGGGATGAGAAGGCCTGTGTAGGAAGAAGAAGAAGAGGAGGAGGAGGAGAGCTGATACTTGACCCTGGTCTGGTCACTTGCTCTACTACAATACTCGGTGCTTTTAGGGTTGATCTCATTGAGAGCAAGCAATATGAGGAGCGGGCTGGGAACCCAACTGCGGTACCGAGAAGAGGTGAAGAGCACGAGTACGAGTGGACTGAACACAGGAGCAGTGGCTAGTGTCCAGCCGGGCGGACCAAAAGGTAGCGTGAGGAGACCAAATACGGCTGCGACGCAGCCTAGCCCCGCCTCCTCCCCGGCGGTCTCCTCAACTTGTGTGCTCTCAAGGCCTCAAGTGCTCACCCGTCTTGTCTACTTGTGCGAGCCCTGTGGCCACGACTTCAATCGGGCCTGTTGTCTGTCAACCCGGGCGGAGAGACAGCTGTTGATCCCTGACTGTATGCGCTGAAGCAAGGCAGGCGAAGGCCACGATCTGCGACAGACTTGGAGCCGACGGACAAAAGAGCTGCCTCAAAAAAAAAAAAAAAAAAAAAAAGAGGTCGCAGAGTTGCCAAGTGTTGTTGATGCCCCTTTCTCTTGTTCCTTCTGTTCCTCCGATTTTTTTTTTTTGCCCACCACGATTCGACGCTGCAGGTCCCCAAGTGCTGGCCTGTGTCCCTTTTGTCTCTCTCTCCCCACTCCACACCCGACAGCCATCGTGCAGAGCATCGTCGACTGAACCCGCAGGTCAAGGCTGATGCATCAACGCCGCTGCCTCCTCTTCCTCCTCGACCTTTCATCCATCCGACGCGGTTGTCTCCAGTGATCGGTTCTGTCCGGCCACAATCCAGGGCAATCAACACGACTCTTGTGCTACTCTCTTGTTTCCTTTTGCACTCTTTTCTCTCTTTTCTTTCTTTCTCTCTCACTCTCACTCTCACACACACTTCCTCTCTCTCTCTTTCTCTCTCACTTCTCTTTCTCTTTCTTGAACCTTCAAGTCCCTACCCTCCTGTCCATCATCTCCCATTTGCCCTCCATCTCCCTAATTCACCTCCCACCTCCCTACTCCATTCAACCGCCCCATTTCAACTCAAAGAGACAATGTCATTGTCTCATCGGACATCGACCTTCTCCCTCGGCCCGCCCCAAGCGCGGCCCCTGTCCTACGCACCCATGACCCATGAAAACCCTGGTCGTCGTGCATCCATGGACCCGACCTTGCCAGCAACTGCAGTTGCCTCGACTTCACCCACTTCGCCCACTACAGTAGTTCCTGTCTCGGCGCGTCCAATGTCGACATTTTCCTACTTTGGCGTACCTGCGACTTCGCCTCCGAATGCCCTCCACCGTCACAGCATTGTCCAACACAAACCCTCCATCACGACCTTGGCCACGACGCGGTCATCGTTCTACTCGACCTACTCTGTTTCCTCTGCCCAGACAGGAGCACCCAGCACCTGGCGCCACTCTAGCCATGAACGTCCACTCCCCTCGAGACCAGGGGGAGCATCTGAAAAGATCCCCTTGCGAAAGCAGGTCGCCAAACAGAATGCACAGAAACAGCAACAGCATCGAAAGCAGCAACAGCAGATTCAGCAACAGCACCCGAAAAGTTCGCTCCCACTCTTCCCCACTGTGCGCACTCGAGGAGCCATCACCATTCAGAACTTGCTCGAACCCGGTATGTGTCCCCCTGGTTCTCAATTGAAGAAGGAAGGGGGAGTGAGTGAGTGAGTGGGAGAGAGGGACAGAGACCGAATCTCGCCTTTTCTCTCTCTCTCTCCTTTCCTCCAACGGTCCATCTGCATTCGCATTCACTAACGGAACGGTCCACCTTTTTTTTTTTTTTTTTTACATCTCTCCTGACTCTGTCATCTAAACAGTGGACATTTCAAAAATCGAGCTGCTGCCTATCGAGTTTAGTTACAAAATCGCCTTTGATTGCATTGAAGAAATCCGGCTTCGAGGTAAAGAAAAAAGAAATAGACTGAGGCTGCTAATGACCTCGAGTAAAAATGGGCGGAGACCACTCATTGGAACAGACATCTTATGCAGGCACACAGACGCCAACAGGACCAAAAAACCATCTCCACACATACACTTCCTCCTCCTCCCCCGCACCGTGATTGAGCACATGGATGCCATGTATATGCTCTCTTTCCTGCCCTTCTCTCTATCTCTCTCTCTCTCTCTCTCTCTCTTTTCTTGCTCTCCCAAGGGGCGTGTGCTCACCACCCAGATCTCTTGTTCAACCCATCGCAAACTCCTGTTTTTTTTTTTCCGATTCGGAAACTGGCAAATAGGACTGAAGCACAGACATCTTTTCAGGAATGCATTCTACAGCCCCTCGGTCGAGGCCGCCCTGTGCCTGATGAAGGACCCGAATAAGAGTGCCCTATTCTCGGTCAAGACGATGCGCCTAGACACAGTCGCTGGTCTGCTCATTACTGCACTTTCCAGGACAAGTCCTCCTCTTATCCCAGTCCCTATTCAGGAGCTCTTTCAAAAGCCCAACGGTAAGCCTTTTTGTGTGTGTGTGTGTGTGTGTGTGTGTGTGTGTTGCTGTTGCTGCGCGACCTTGTACAGCAAGATACCCCTGACTGTACCATTGTCCAGATATAGACTGTACTCTTTACACCTCTATCCTCTCCCATTGGAACGTGTATCCTTACCTCCTTCTCCCATCCCTTCCCAGGTTATTTTTTCTTTGAGCTTCTAGGAATGATGCCAGAACTGAACCGGTTCTTGTTTGTCGAGGTTCTTGAATTATGTTGCGAGTTGGTAGACCATCAAATTCACAACCTTCTCAGTCATAGCAAACTCGCTATCTATCCTGGATCTTGCTGTTTTGGGTTGGATGAGTACATGCCTACCTGGGACACAAGATATTTATTGACCGACGATCGGAAAAAGTTTTCTACAACCTTTTATAATCTCATTTATGCCTATCGTGAAGAACGTGATCTCTCTGCTGAACAACTCCAACAAAAAGTGGAACTCAGGACAAGAAAATTGGAACAAGAACGATTAGAGCTCTTGATAAAGGAACATGGGCCCGAGACCGCCAGAGCAATCCTGGACGTCGAGGCAAGGGTCGCTTTGGGTATGCCTCCAGAGTCACCAAGTCGGAACGTCTTTGGTGATAATGGTATGAACGGACTAATGAGAGAGATCTCATTATACACAGGAAGGAACGAGAGGGTCGTTGCAGATGACGCCATCTCGGCTCTGAACATCCAATTGGATGATTCTGAGGACTCTCCAGCAGTTGTCCCTAATATCAAAACTCAACTCCATAAGGCTCGCGCAGACGAGGTCAGTGATGATGAAGAGAATGTAGAAAAGGTTCTTTCCGACCTACGAAAGAGTGTTTCTGTAGCAACCTTGGAAAGCTATAGTAAGCACCAATGGCCTTCTACATCATCCTTGTCCTCGACTGTTGTCACCTCTGCCAATACAACTCGATCCAACCTGAACTTGCCCTCAACAGTCTCATCCGATTCGATGATCACTGTGAAAACAACTTCGACAAGAGTGTATCCAACAGTGATAACGAATGGTCGAAATGGTATTCAGATCACTCCCTCAAACACTACCATCCCGTCTACAGGAGCCAAACGACATCCACGTGCCCCTCTCCGAGCAAAATCCATTGCTCGGTTTGGTTCCATTGCCGAGAATCTCTATCCAAAATCACCAGGCGATATCTTTGGTATCAGTCATCATGCCATTCAACAACGCCAACTCCAAGAGTTCCTGGCTGTCGCCCGGACTTGCAAGGACGATGGGAACCGTCGTCGTAAACGAAAACGATCCAAGACATTGGCGAGCAAGAGGATTCTTCAACTACGACTTCAAAACAGAATCCTACGTGATCTTTTTGCGAATACGAACACAGATGGCACAGGGACGAATCCCATGGAGGTATTGTCGTTGGCTAAAAGGACTCAGCCGGGTTGGGCTCCCTCTTTTGTCTTGGTAGCATCCAGAGAAAGCAGTCGAAACCAGATCAGAAGGAGAGCTGGAGGCAGGCATGCTCCACAGTACCGTCCTCAGCGTCCATCGCTTAGTCGACAATCATCCTCCTCGTCCTCCTCGTCCTCTGCATCGTTGACTTTGACACCTCAATCACCGCAACCTGAAGATATCCTTGTCCTTCACCAACATCATCGTCGTCACCAACAACAGATGGCGGCTCTTGCGCCTGGGTTCTCGTTGAGACGCAGCAGGACACGACAGTCAAGAAAGGAGCTGGAAGCATATCAGGCTCAGGGATTCTCTGTGGAGGAAGCAATGGTGCATCAGGAACAGAATCTAAAGAGACAGAAACGACGTGAAAGACGCATGCGAAAGTTGATCCAACAGGCAAAGGAAGAACGGATCAATCCCACTAATAACGTCCATGAGGAGGAGGAGGACATGACTATGGAAGAGACTGAAATCCTGGAGGCCTTTGATTACCTTTCTGATCAAGAGTTTGAAGAATTTATGGCGTTGGCTGGACTCACCATGCAGGATGTTGACCGGATTCGACAAAAGTCTGCTGCAATGGCTCTTCATCAAGTCTCCAAGGAGATTGAAGGGAACGTGGATCGATCCAAAACTACGGAACGGGATGAACGTATTCCTACCGTCGAGTCAACACGCCGTGGAAGCAGTAGCGTTGATCGCCGCACTTCTATGATCCAATCAAAGGGCACACGCCGAGAGGATGGAATTGACTTGGCGGTCGAAAACCAACAGGTCGTCCGAGTCAACGAAGCAGTAAACCAGATTGGGCAAGCAACCTTGTCAAGAATGTCCTCTCGTCGTGCCAACAACCGAGTACCAACCAAGTCTACACAATACCAAGAAAAGGTGGTCCTCTATCTTCCACACATGAACTCGATGGATCAACTGTTGAAGCATGCGACGGCTATCAATGATAGCAATCTGCGATGCTACCCAGATCAGGGAGAACCTTCCCCGAGTCAAACAAATGCCCCTAAAGTAGATGTCCAGTTTGTGGTCGAGATTGAGGATCAAATCATGGAACAAGAGGAAGAAGACGATATGGATCTAGTTCAACCAGATCAGGAACGCAAGAGTGTCGAGTCAACCGTATCCTCGATCATGTCGACGGCCTCGGTGACGGCTTCGACTACAGAAACCATGGTCGAATCCACTCCAGAGTGGGATGCATTCCCATACATCCCTCCACCACCTTCCACCACCGCCTCCTCGTCGGAGTCGACCCCAAGGAATTCCTCTATTCCAGACGAGCAGAAGCTGACTTCTATCCCATCGGAGCAAATCATTGTCTTTGAGACGGTTGAAGAGAGTGAGAGTGAAGACGAGTTTTTTGAGGTAGCAGGAGAGGACGAGTTTTTTGAAATGACGGAGCAGGATGAGGAGGCCTTTGAATTGGAGGAGTTGCTTGCATCCATGACCGAAGAAGATCGGATTGAATACCTTCGACTCTCTGGAACTCAGGACTTGATTTCTACTACCACGACCGTCAAGTCCCGAATGGGCGTCTACTAAGTTCCTCCACCTTCCCTCTCTCCCTCTCTCTCTCTCTTCCCCCCTCTCTTTTCTTTTTTTCTTTCTCTTTTTTTCTTTTCACATACCCAAACAAATAGTCCAAAACTCCTCCCCCATCATTTTTTTTTTCCCTTTTCCTTTGTAACATTTAAACCAGTCCCTTTGTGACCAGATTTCTTGAGTAAAAAAAAAAAAAATGAGAAAAAAAAAAAAAAAAAAAAAAAGAAAAGGAACGAGGGGACGGATATCGATGAGATCCTTCGGATCGATTATTTGTATTCATGTTCATGTGAAAAAAAAAGACAAGTTTTATATACAAGCGCCATTTCATATTTGAAAGAAAAAAGAGTGAGGAACCTCTCCTCCCTCCTTCCCTCCCTCCCCCCTCTTTTTTTTTTTTTTTTTTTCTCGCACACACATTTTTTTTGACTAGAACCCCCTACGGACTTCGGCTGGAACTTTGTCTCGGACATAGTCGACCCACATGATCATGGCACCGACCTTGGCCTTGATTTGACAAACCACATCCACCTCAAGCGTTCCTCCAAGCGCCCTCTTCAGGGCCTCATACCCGACAGACGATAAACTGAATGTAATGGGTAATCGTGGGGTCTTTGTATAGCCCGAGGTCTCGTTCTGATGATCATTCGCAGGAATAATGATGGGCTTGGCACTCGAACCCTCCTTTTCATAATCCACCAAAACATGACCCAATGGCTCTTCCTTGAAGGAGGCTGTCGCATTGAGGTAGAGAACCGTGATGACCGTGTCAAGTGGATTCTGTAGTTCAAGAATAAGTGCTGACGCAGGTAAGATGAGCGTTGAAGAAATCAAAAAGTCTTGCTCAATACTGGGCAAGGACGATTCGATGGAGAAGGTCGACAGCATGGATCGTAAAAGTGGAAAACGTGTAGAGCCTTCATAACCGAGGATATTGATCGCCGTCTTGTTATCACCTATTGAAAGTGGATGAATGAGAAATTCGAATAAAAAAAAAAAAAAAAAAAAAGTGAGTGGTGCTTGTCTTTGACCAGATAACCGACTGCATATATCTCGTACCAATAACAACAACAGAATAAATAAAATAAAAAAAAAAATAACAACTTCAAAATCTTCAAACCTGAGATATATCTTGACATAAACTCTCGTGAAGCACTTTTGGCCAACTCTGGATTGCATCCACCCTTGTCCCCACTACTCAAAAAGTTAAAACTATGAAAGCCCTCTCTTTGGTTGCCTCGTTGAGCACAGTGGATGGCAGGATTCAACATGCCTATGCACTCGATCGTGTTGTTTCCGGTCACAAGCTCCGCTTCCGGCACAGTGGCGAGCCCGATCAAATATCCATTGTATGCCCACAAAAAGGAAATGTCACCTAAGCTAGCACTAATGCTAGATGGGTTCCAGAGAGTCAAATTGGCTCTGATGGTTAACGAATCGTTGGTACTGTCTACGACATCCAAACTCTCGAGCACTGGCGGCGTAGCAGCTAACCCTCCTAAGCCTGTTTGAAAAAACAAAAAAAAAAAAAAAAAAGTATAAAAAAAAAAAGTTCGCCGAGTCAGACGGAGTTGGAGACAAAACCGAAGGAATGGGCGCAGCAGAACCTACCTCGTTGTGTGGTGTTGACATGGAAAAAGATTGGCCCAAGTTCAAAGGTCCCGAGTCCAGTCTCCACCAGAGCCAAAGCCTTGCCCGAAATACCCAATAGAATCCACTCGTCTATGAAAGAATTATTCAGAAACTGGTAGAACTCGGGTAAATGATCCCGGTTAACCTCCAGTTGAATCGGCGATTTGATCTCAAGCTGAACATCGAGCAAAGACTCGTTCTGAGAACTCTGTGTCGGTAGAAACGTTGGTAGGTTCATCGTGGCCATTTCCACCCCTTGTTTTGTCAGCATCTGAACTTGAGGCTTCATCTTCAAGACTTTGATCGGAAAGGTCACATTCGGTGGTAGCTGAAGTTGACTGGACAAACTCCCACTAATGAGAGCAGAGAGTGGATCTTCGCCCCAATTTTTGTCACCGATCCTATCTCGATCGTTTTGTTGCACTCCAGCAAATCCAAAATGAAGTTGGTTCATATTCAATGATCGAATAAAGTCTTTTGTGGGTGACCCAGGAAAGACCATCGAAAGGACAATACTCTTGAAGGACTCGGCCAACCATGGTGGCAGTTCAGCATCCTTAGAAGCCAATGCTCGGACTTGGATAGTAGAATTGGTACCTTGAATAAACTTTGACATGAGTTCTCCTAATACTATCTCCTTTTCAGAACCCTGAGAATTCTTTGCAGTCTTTGGGAGCAACTGGCCATTCTCTGCCCTTTCAACTAGGGCCCAGTCATCCATATGGAGGAGTCGTCCTGAGAGGTCAACATCGTGACTTTGTCCTGCATCCAGACGGAGTTCTGGACACTGGACTTCTGCGATTTTGTACTGATCTACATTGGGATGAGCCTTTGACGGCATATAGATCCCAAAGGTTACTCGACCCATTCGTAGAGATACAATCTTGGAAGGATTCCTTATTCGAGCGATACCAGACATGGAGATTCCACCTCGCGGATCTTCTCCGGGGAGTGACATGGACACCAGTGCTGCATCCTGTAGACCATCTAGTCCGTCTACAGGCACAATCTGGTTCAGTTGAAGTTTCATTGGCCACAGGTACCCAAGTCTGGTCTCCACTGGACCTTGGAGTGCCAAGTCAACACGAGAATTGGCCAAGGTAGAGTGAAAAAATTGGGCCATCGTGGTTGCATTCGTCACCTCGGCATGACTCGAGATGTCAAAGTTCAGAATGTCACCCATTCGAAGCTGCTGGCTTTTGATAGGAAACTGGGCCATGAACTGTACTTCATCCGACTCGGACGGGATGCCCATCATTAGTGTGGTTTCTCCAATGGTCAGAGTGGGATGGAAAGCTCGTTCCAACAGACTTGTCAGACCTCCAAGACCATCATTAGATGAATCTAAACGGATTGTACTTTTGATCGAGATTTGGAATCCTGTCTGGTCCATGTCGTAGATGTCGGCCTTTTGGATCTTGAGTTCTAGGCCATTGTCCAAGACTCTTTGGGCTGCAAAGCTCGAGAGAAGGATAATAAGTAGACAAATCAGCAAGCTGCCACCAATAATGGTAGCTACTCGCAGATGGATACGATTGCATCCCCAGAACTTTTGTTGGTAAGGTCGAGGTCGCTGTTGTTGTTGGCCAGGGCCTGTGAAAAGAAGTGGTGTTTGTTCATCCCCTGAGTAGTCATCTTCATCATTTTGACTATTGCGTAGAGAGGCGGACACGTCTCTTTGACGCTGCCTAGGACCTTGGGCTTGGGCTTGGGCTTGGGCATGGGCTTGGGTCTGACTTTGGCTGGGCAATCCCAATGGGCTCGTTCTTGGGTTCATGCTATTACTGTTTTCTATCGGCGCATTGTTGCTGGGTGTGGTTGTTGGTACTGGACCCTGGCCGTTGCTCATGGACGCGAATAAGTTGGGCTGTGGTGACAAGGGTGTTGAATCTTGTTCTGAGGCTGTGGCCTCTTCGTTCTCTACATGGTTGCCATTGGGGTGACGGTTGAGGCCCCAGGCTGTGCTGTCACTTTCTTGGCGGCTCATTGAAATGTCGTGGGCTGTTTGAAGATCATTAAAAATAGATTGCCTCTGACAAGGGTTCTATGGCTCACAGATGCCAAGATTTCCAATGGAGCGTCCTTAATGGTGAAGCAGGATTGGATTCGATTGCTTGGCTCCTGCAAGTCTGACCTTCTGAATTCTTTTTGGGTAAGCATATGCTTTGGCTTTTTTTTTTTTTCTCTCTCTCTCCCTCAGCCTATCTGGTCTGTGGGGGCAGGAAAAAAAAAAAAAAAATCAATCACAAGAGTGTGATCCTGGAGAGTGTCTGACTGGCTGGCTGACCCCTCCAAAAGAGCGTGTGAGTGAGAACAGGGCATGGGAGGGGGGACCGAGCACAACCACACATCCACGCCCCTTGCCTGTTTGCTCCTGTCTGCCAGACGGTGGTGTGCCTGGCGGGCTGGCACTTGCGCCCCCTCCCCCTCCCCCACTTCTTCCTCTTTCTGTGTCTCCTTCAGTCCACACCTCAAAACGGTCGTTTGGAGCTGACTGCATTGTTTTTCTTAGCAACATGCAATAATAATGATTTGCAGGACGCGTCGCTCCTAGGCAAACTTGCTTCTCACACTGCCTCCACTCCCTTGCTCCACTTCCCCCTTCCTCTCCCTGGGAAAGACTTTAGAACAAGGGACAAGGCCACCCTGTAATCCTTTGCTCCAAACCCCCCGAGCCGAGTCTCAAGGAAGCCTCCTTCATGGTTGTTGCTTTGCCTCCTCTGTTCGCTTTCTCTCTTTCTCTTTCTCTCTCTCTCTCTCTTTCTCTCTCTCTTTCTCTCTTTCTCTGCAAGTCGCCTTACCGCAACAAAACAATCAATATTGAGTTTACTCCTTGAACCCAATGCTCTCTCACCAGCCCACCTGTTATTGAGAACCTCCCCAGCCCGGGTTGACCATTGCGAATATGCCCGCTTCGCACTCCGCAAGAGGTTTTTTTTGCAATGGGCTAGGCACTAGGGTGGGTCGTTATGGACAGCTCGTGGCCGGCACAGGGTCTCACAGGAGGTGTTGGTTAGTCTAGGGGATTGGCGATGAAAGGGGTGAGTAGTAAACAAAAAGGTTTGCGCACAAGAGTGCATCTGTACATGCACTCTCTCTGCCTATCAAAAAAAAAAAAAAAAAAAAAAAAAAATGGTGGCAAACCAAGTCTGTATTTGCCACCATGAGCGATGAAAGAGATACATTTTGTTTTCTCTTCCCCCCCCCCAGTCCTGTTCGTACAAATCACAGCCAGCCGCGCTTTCTTTCGCGCTCTTCGCTATCGCTCTCACTGTTCAGTCGTTGCCTCTATTGTCTAGCCTCCGGAGGTGTAAGAAGAAGAAGAAGGAGGTTGTGAGCGGGAGAAAGAGGACAGGGCTGGTCGGCGAGAGCGCCGAGGCTTCCTCCTGCACACTGGCAAGGAGAGAGAGACGAGAACAGCTTGTTCGTCTGGATCTCTGGAGGAGGAAGAGGATGAGGATCTCTTTTGCTCATCGCCCTGGCTGCCCAACATCGCGCCCAGTGCGCGCCGAGATCCACCTGGCCTGCGCCTTTTTGGAGCAAAGTCAAAGAACGAGGGACGAGAGGGTGTGTTGTTCGGTGTGTTCCGCATGCATGCTGCATGTGGGATGCGCGAGGAAAACCTTTTTTGTCCCCGTTGAGCCTCTCCTCTCGTTTTCTCAATCTCACTGACAGGTCCGACTTGATTGCCTGAGGCTGTGGGGGTTCACGAGAGAAGAGCGGGCGGGCTTGCCTGACAGCCTGGACCAGATGTGTCCTTGCTTGATGTCCTTCATAAACCACGCGTCAATCCAGCCTCGCGCGTTGTTGTTGCTGTTGTTGTTGTTGTTGTTATTATTGTTGTTGTCCAAAGTGAACCTTGCTCAGTCCTTTCTCTCTTTCTTGCTTCCTTTCTCTCGCTTTTGCTCTTGCTCACTCTTTGGCTCGCTCTCACTCACTTACTCACTCACTCCACTCCCACTCTTTCTCTCTCCTCATCTGCAATCCTGCCATTCCATTCCACTCCATTCCACTCCCCAGTCCATTCAGACGCATTACGCCAACACGCCTGATCCATTAGTCGATCATTCGATCCTGTTCTCTCCCCCCTGCATCTCTTGCCCATCACCTCCCTCGCTCCTCGTTTCCTTCTCCCATTTTTCTCTCTCGAAAATATATATAGCCTTATACCATTTTTCTTTTTTTCTTTTTCTTCTCCTGCAAATTTGCCTCCCTGTCCTAGAACAATGTCTCTTTGCGCCACCAATAGCCCCAAGAGAGTCTAGGTCACTCTCTCTCTCTCTCTTTTTTTTTTTTTTTTTTATTTCTTTCTCTCTTGTCTCGTCTCTTTCCAAACAAGCACGCTCTTTCTCTCTCTCTTTTTCGCTTGTTTTGTCCATTCCTTTTACCTTTCTGATCTCGCTTTTCTGCTGCTCCTTCTCTGTACTTTGCTTTCCTTTCCCCGTTAATTGGATCCTCCTGTGTCAGCTCGTTGAACTGTGAAAGAGAGAGAACGAGAGAAAGGGAGAGAAAAAGATAAAAAAAAAAAAAAAGGTGAGCGTCTGACGCAATGGTGCTTTCTTCATTCTCCTCACATTTTTTCTATCTGCTTGCGCGACCAAAAAAAAAAAAAAGTAGACACGAATCGTAACTGCCATTGGACAGACAGTATTCAATGACTGGTGTTTTGGGGAATCACTCTTTTGGATAGAGTCAGCAAACTCAGGCTCAGACAAAAGCTGTTCCCGTGCCTGGCTGGATCTGGAGCTGTGCTGGATGCTGCGAGTGCGGACCTTTCCTCACGATGACTCTCGCTGCGGACGCAGCTCCCAGATAAGCTCGACACAGCGCCTGATCTCTCTGTCCCTCCATCCAAATGCTCCTCTTCCTCTCCCCCCATCCATCCCCGCTGCGCGCAGAGGTTACTCTCCAGCTGACCCAATCAGCCTTCGTCACTCTTACCCACTCTCTACCGAGATTGCCTCTTTTGTCTGCGGGGTGTGGATGACTCGATGACCGTTTTGCTGCGTGACAACGAGTCCCGCCAAGAGTCACCCCAGTCAACCTCGACCTCTCAAGGAGCAACACACACTCATGTTCGTCTCTTGGGAACCTTCTCTCCCTTTTTCTCTCTCTCTCTCTCTCTCTCTCTTTCCTATTCGACATTCTCGAACCATCGCTCTTTTTTTTTCCCTCTGCGCCCCGTCCGACTTTCCTTGTCTAGGCCTCCTACTTGTGCTCGTCGCTCGCCCCCTCGATCTCTCCGCCCGCTCCTGTGCAGCCGCTGCTGTGTCGCTCGTCGGTCGTTCGATTTAATTATTGTTATTTTTTTTTTTTTAGTGCTTTGTGTTTGGTCGATATTTGAGCTCGGTCGATTTGCGCAAGCTCGACTCCTCGCCCCACAGCCCGCCCTCCGTCACTTCTTATTGCCCGTCGACTTCCCGCGCAAAAGGAAAAAAGAGAGAGAGAGAGAAAGAGAGAGAGAGAAAGAAGAAAAAAAGAAAAAACTCCTTTCGTCTTGTCCACACTCGTTCCGTCTCCCGCCCAAAATGCTGTGTACGTTATCCTTTGACCAATCGTCACCAAGTCGGATCTGCGCCGCAGACCCTGCAGCACTCGCTACTTCGCAAGAGTGGCGAAGAAGCGGGCTCGAGGCCACGCCACTGTCGTCGTCAGCATTTGCCACCGTCCCCGCCTCCGCTGTTGCCGCCTCTCTTGCCAAACCTTTAAATCGAGGGCCCCTCCCCTCATTCTCCTCTGTCCTGTCCTCTTCTTCTCTTCCACTTCCTCCCCCTCCGCTGCTGCCTTCGTCGCCTTTGTCCCTGCTGTCGCTGCACCCAGTTGGACCCCAGTACTGCACCACTGCTCCTCCACTCCCAGCTCTCTCCACCCATCCCTCACTCCCACTCCCACCACCACCACAACTACAACCAACTCGCTCACTTTCCTTTTTTCATTCACACTCTTACCCTACTCACATGCAGCGGTCCACACCCCCCACCTATGGCCTTGCTGCCCCTCCTCCTCCTCTCCCTCTCTCCCTCTCTTCCACCCCATCCACCGCATCCACCCCCGGCGCCCTCCCAGCCACTCGTCCTTGGCACCAGCCCCATCACCAGCAACAGCAACAGCAGCAACAGCCTCAGTCCAGGGCTCTTGGCGATGCTCACCCAATATCGTTGGTCGACTCCTTGGCAGCCAGCAAACTTTTGATGGTCGAAAATCTTGTCGGTACGTGGAGCTCCGATGCACACTTTTTGAAGTAAAAAAAAAAGAAAGCACAAATACACATACCTCTTTCCACAAAAAAAAAAAAAATTGCCAAGAAAAACCAGAAATATAGAAAAAGCAACCGAATCCCAAAGCGAGAGGAACACTTGTTGATCAGAAACCTAACATGGCCATCATCACCCGACCCTCCACCTCTCTCCTTCTCCATCTCCTCATATCCAATGATTTGTTCTCTCATCTAGACACCGCTGCTTTGATTATCGAGTCGATTTGGCCCAATCCCGTGTCCAATGCCCAGTCAAAGACACCCGTGATTCCGCTCAACATCTTTGTCAAAGAGACTCTGAGGCGATCTCGCACCACTCTCTCAACCCTCCAGCTCGCGCTCTATTACATCCACAGAGTTCGCGCTCGAGTTCTGATTGCGAGAGAAAAGATCCACCAGGATCAGATCCAGTGTGCTCAGCAGCAAACCCCCTTGTTCCTCCAGCCAGGCTGCCCCCCTTCCCCTTGCGACTCGGTCGACAGCCGCACCTCCGATCCAGAGTTGGTGCGCCGCGACTATTTCAACACAGTCTCGGGACCTCTTGCCCCCCGGATCAACAGCCTTCCCCTGACCCCTCCAGACTGTGACCCAGCCGCATCTCTTTCTCTCTCGCCCTTGTCGCGATCATCTATTCATGCATCGACCTCCCCTGTTGCAACAAAGACAGAACCGATCGAGTGCGGTCGTCGCATGTTCCTTGCTGCCTTGATCTTGGCTTCCAAGTTTTTGCAGGATCGAACTTATTCAAACAAAGCCTGGTCCAAGATTTCTGGCTTGCCCGTCCCAGAAATCAACCAGAACGAGATTGCCTTCCTCAGTCTCATCGACTACCAGCTTTTTGTTTCCCCTACCACTTTCCAAAAGTGGGTTCTTATCCTGACCGAGAGAGGTAGCCGTAGGATCAGGCCTGGTCTTTTGCGTAGCAACAGTCTCCCATGTACGGGTGGCCAGAGCTGCAGCTCGGACCAGGTCTCGGCCAAGCGGCTCAAGCGGTATAGCAGTGAGATCGTGCAAGATGCAAGTGATGCTCAGAGGTCTCGACTCTCAACCGCTCTCCCTCAAGGCTTGAATGTCAAGTGTACTCCAATGGCCTCATGTACAACTGCTCCAATGGACCAGTCCTACATGATGGGTCCTGTTTCTTGTTCCGATTCCTCATCACGGACACAGCGTGGTCTAGGACCTTACATGACCCAGTGTTGGGTTCAGGAGCAGCAGCAAGAGTATTTGGCTAGATCTCGTCTCAGTGGAGCTCTTCAGCATGCATCCGAGTGTTCAGTACCAACCGTTGCTGACTTGACTCATCCTCGCTCGTTCAATGCTGCTGGATTGCCTCATAAGAGTTCCACAAAGACGATTGATACGCTTGGTGCTATGCTCCCATCTCCAGCTCCTTCCATCTCACCCATCAGTCTTCAGTCCCTTGCAGGAATGAAGCGTAGACTGATTGAAGTTGAATGTTAGATGTGTACTGTAGACCTTTCTCTTTCTCTCTCTTTCTCTCTCTCTCTCCCACCACTATAATGTAAGAACAACCCTCGTCCTCTCTTATTTACTTCATGCTGTTCCATGTAGAGTATCTCGTAATGATCATGTATATTAAAGGGTCACCAGCCTGGCCACCTCAACCGAAAAAAAAAAAAAATTGCTATGAAATGTTTTCAACCTTGGTCTATCTATGCTTCCCGCGGGATGTTCCACCCCTTTCCCCACGTAAGCTGGCTCAATTTTTTTTTCTTTGGACCATTTGCTCCAAAGTGATATATATTCATGACCACAATTGTTGGGAGCATGTTCAAGAAAGAGACCTTTCTTGTTACATATGAGCCAAGCATTTTCGTAGTAGTGCGACATGGAGAAGATTTAGGCATTTTTTCTAGTGGTTTATTGAAACCTTGCGTTGAGCACAAGAAGGGGGGGTGTAGGTTACTTTTTTGCGAGACATGTGTGTGAATGACCAAAGAAAAAAAAAAATAGATAGAGATGAGTTGATAGACAGAGACGGCTGTGAAAGGGGAAGGGGGGTATTTTTTTTTTTGCCTAGATTCCCTCAGCCCAGAGAAAGATCATGGTAATCCAGGAGAGAGACTTTGCTTTGCCAACAACGACAACAACAACAACAACAACAACAAGGCAATGTTAAACAAGATTGCTTTAACGTTTTTCTACTCTTACACAAGGAGACTCCAACACAGATTAAGCTTTCGACTTTTTTTTTTTCTCTTCCAGTAGGCTGTATCAGAAAATCGTCGACCTTAGACTGTAGCTTTTTTCTAAACCTCAAGCGGAATAATCTGCCCATAGGCTGTGCATGTTTGACTTTTTTTTTTTTCTTCTTCTTTTCTTCTCCATTCTCTAAACGTCGCTTTATCAACAGCCTTGGTTTGGGCCACAAAGAAAAACACACGAGTCCTTCTAAAGGACGAACAAAAAGGTTAATTCGGGTCGACAAAAAACAAAACTTCTTTTCCAAAAACAGGATCGACTTTAGCATGTTTTCCTTAGAGACAAAATATATAAAAAAAAATGTAACCAGGCTTCTCGCGTAGGATAGTCCCAACTCGTAGGTCACATTCGTTTTTTTAATGGCGCGTTCCTTGAAGGGATCGTTTATGGTGCTCTTGAGGCGGTTCCTTGGCAAAGACGCGCTTTGTTCCTAGAGGAGTGGTTTTAAGCACTTGGCCCTTGAAAATCCTCATCTCATTATGGAGAGAACTCTTGAGTAGTCGGCCACCGCTTTCCTGAAGCCTGTAAACAGAATCTCTGGGATACCTACCTTTGGAGAAGGGAGGAGGAAGAGAGAAAGAGAAAGAGAAAGAGGAAGGTTGTGGAGGGCGATGTGCCTGGGAAGTGGTTGAACACGTGCCCCCCCTTTTTTTTAAGACTGGACTACATACAGTGTGAGTGGCTTTCAGCTCAACAGTGGCGCGCCACATCGAATGGAAGGATCAGCGTTACAATGAACATTTGGCTCTCTACAAGTCACTCTTTCGGCGGCGTCATTGGCCAAGCTAACGTGCGGGCCTCTCCTCTTTCATTGCCTGTCTATCGGCCCCCCCCTCTCTCTCATACACACATTTTTCTTCTTCTATTCTTCACCCACGCACCTCCTTCCCTTCTCCTTATCTGTCGACATAACCCACGATAACTAGGAACCAGACATGAGCAACATGGAAGAACGTCTGTTGGGCGCACGCGCCGCCGAAAAGATTCGCGACATGCTCGTCAAACAGATGCCTCAGCAGGCGATCAGACAGCTCCAGGAACGCTGCAGTCTAAATCATAGCAGGAGCAACAACACAATCCTTTTGCTTTTTGTCGTTTTCTTTTCTTTCTTTTGCGCTTGGTTCCAGTTTGCTTTATTGTGAAAAGCCCTTTTTTTTTTTTTTTTTTTTTTTTTTTTTTTTTCTTGATCCCGCATGGGTCACCAAAAAAAGTGAGATTCCTGTATGACATCGATCTGCGCCATGATTTCTTCCATGATTGCATTCTCCTCCTTTTTTACTCCCAGATGTCGATGCCATCTATCCACTGTTAGACCACCATGGAAAATCGAGATACGAAGTGCACTCAAGTTGTATGAGAGCCCTCAAGTCAAAGCTATTGCAACGTCTTGAAACTGTGCCAATGGACAATGCAAGGTACTCCAACAGGACTCTTGGTTGCAACTCTTATGTTGAAGGGCAGTGGTGGTAGAGGGAGAAAGAAAGTACTTGGACGTTCTGTCATGGGCGATCCTCGTTGAACTAATATTGGAAAAAAAAAAATTAACCCCTTTCGCTTTAATGTATATTTCTGCCCTACTTTTCAAGATTCGACTCAACACTGGAATCAATGTTGCCTTATATCGATGTGGAAGGGCTTCAGGAACTGCCACTTACACTCCTCGGAAGGTTTCCGGATCGGATGACAAAGGAAATCATCGACAAGATTGGTGGCAGCGACAAGCTTTTCAAGGTACTGGATACAATTGTGGATTGAACAAATCTCTTTTAATTAGCAAAAGTTGGTCAAGGAAGACTTACTACCAGTGCATGTCAGTCTAATACATGAAATTTGCCCTTCTTTCCACAACATCAACAAAACACACAAAGGCTGCTCCAAAGGAAGTGCAGCGCAGGATATGGCTTTCAAATCCAAACAAATTCAGGGACAGTGTCATTCCTATCGTAAAGGCGTACAGGACAGATCCTGATATCATCCGTATGGCAAAGGAGATGAGCATTGATCAGCCAACAAAGGTCATCAGTCAGCGGTATGTCGCTAGCCTTGTTTGGATCAGCAGATTTGTTAAACTTGATACCGCCACCAAGTTCAACTCGTTAGCAACAGAGCCACGATCTCTAAACCATATCAACTACCTTTCATCCTAATCCAACCACCTTGTAGGCGCGGCCACTCGAGCATCAAGCAACTTTTAGATATCGTCGGAGGAAGCTTGGAGCTTTATAACCACATTGGATCCTACCTGCGTGCTCTGTTTATTCAGACCAACGATAGTGTTTACTGCACGCTACGCTTTGATCTCCTGATGGCGATGCACGAAGCAAATCTAGAGGCTGTAAGCGTGGAGGCGATTTTTTTTCCTTTTGGTTTGGGACAATGAGAATGGTACTCGGACAACATGCCTTGGATTTCATTCTCACCTCAAATCTACTCAACTCAACATAACAGATTACCAAAGTGGATCCTTGCCACGAGCTCGTATGGAACCTGGATGCTTGTAACAGGACTCTCTCCATGGACGAGCGTCGTGTCGAGAATATCCGAAAATTCTTCGACAAGGTCAGCAGAGATGACCCAGTACATGGGTAAGGAAGAAGTGAATACATACACCAAAAGGATGACAGAAATGCTCGATATCTTTCTAACCATGATTGATTGGAATAAGGAAGCGTTTCTTGAGCTAATATGACAACCTTTGGATTTTGAATATTCTCTAGCGACATTGCTATGATCCTGAACGACCCCTTCACAGCCAACATGATTGCATCGAGACTTTTAGTGTTGCTTAATGATGCTACTCAAAACGGAAAGACAGCCATGGTAATATTTTTAGCTATTCTCTTCTTTTCAGACTCTTGGTCAACACAGGAACCAGAAACAACAACAACAACAAAAAAAAAAAAAAAAAGAGAAGGGTAGTCATATTCACGGTTCCGTTTTCTTTTTTATCTACCTCCATGTAGAGTGATACGACGCTAGTCTGGACAGCAACTATGCTCAACCTTGGCGCACATGCTAGAAGAATCATCCAGCAGCAAAAGTTTAGGATTCCCAAGGTGGAGGCCAATGTGATTGACAAATTCATGACAACACTCTCGAACTGTATTCTGGACGATACCCTTGGCCAGCTTAAACAGGATGTGGATGAGAACGTGGAATATGAGGCTGTTGAATTCACAGAGGATAACCTTATTGCCCTGGATGACAGTGAAGTGGCTCGCAAGGCAAGTATCTTGGAAAGCAAGGAGGCGTACTATCACTTGGAAAACACAATTCGACTACGCGATAAGGGGGTTCAGCCTAACACTTTTATTTTTATAATATCTCTAACTACTTTAGTTATTGTGCCATTATGTGCTCGACAAATTAACACACATGGATATTCATGCGCTCCACCGGACATTGCCCAACATTGTGACCAGTCTTGGCAGAAACTCACCCTACGACTACCAGTCAGTGACGGTTGATTCTCTCCACGTTACTTTCCAAAGCTTTTTCCATTCATTCCTGGAGATGCTTCTTCGTCAGCAGCAACTGACGAGATTCCTGACCAATCGCAAGTGGCAGGGTGTGATTATGAATGATTACTTATTGCCAGCGGCCACTATGGACAGTTCGGTGCATGAGCAGGCGGTCACGTTTCTGTTGGAAGCTTTTCGACTGGTGGCATCCTCAGGGAGAGCAGGAGTGTTGGGAGATGTGTTCTTTAACTTGGGTCGCTGGCTTGAGACGCTTTTTACTAATAAGCCCAAAGAGACTCTTGGCGAGGAGAAGACTGTAAGTCATGACTTGATATGTTGGAGTATGGAAAAAAGGAGAGATTTATTTTTACATTAGACTCATGGGCTTGGACTCTTTTTTTTTTTAACCCCCCTCCCCCTCCTTCCTCCTTATTCAGAACTACTTGCGAGAGCTTTATGCAAAGGTTGTCGGTGAGGCAGCTATGCTAAGTGGCGGAAGGTACAAGATCAAGCCCGAGGATATTCCGCAAGTACTAGCATTTGTTCAGGTAAAAAAAAAACGAAGATGTGCCATCTTTTTTTTTTTTTTTTTTTGTAAGCAAGGGACGGAAAGGAGGCGGTCGAGTTGATCAAGATGATGCCAACATAGCTGACTATTCTTTGGTTATTATTATTATTATTATTTTACTGTGAATTAGCCTGTATGGAATCAAATGGATACTTCGGCTTAAAAAAAAAAAAATCGTCTAGCGCTTTCTTGCTACTCTCACCAGCATATATACAAAAAAAAAAAAAAAAAATACATTTTGCACAAACCCACAGACCATGTATTTTCGGTGCCTTTATGTTGAAGTATTCAAAATGTTGGATGCTATAAGCTTGATAGATCTAGCGCAAAGGAGCAAAGGAGTTGAAAGGTACCTGAAATCGAAAGGACTAGTATAGTCACCATTGACAGACCTGACTAAAACAAATGACAAATAACACGCTTCTTTGTTGTCTGATAATCATCTGCCATCTCAATGGCACAGTACCAAAGATGTTGGTTTACTTTCCTTTGGGTCGATCGTCCCCCAGTATCCTGTTGCTCACGTCAGTACCTGCTTCGCCGATAAGAAGCACAGGTCGTGCGACGAGGCGGCTCCTGCTGAGCAGTCTTCCAATTACTAAACCCTCCCCCCCAGCTGGGATCACTTGGGATGTAGTGACAGTGATATTGATTTCACCGGCCGTCGATACTATCTTATTCTGATGATTGTTCCGATGACATTTTCCCAGATGCTTGCTCCTACCGCAAGTATTCGAGAGCATGCTGTTGCAAAAAAAAAAAAAAAAAAAAAAAAAAAAAAAAAAAAGAAACAGTTGAGCTAAAATTTCGAGATCAGCCTGCTACTGCATGAGCAACTTCACATTGGACTTAATATCAACCAAGCCATAAGGGGCTTTTAGGTGAAGACACGGAATCGAATGCAAACATGAGAAACACGGGAGACGTACCCATGATGAGTATAAAAACCATTGAGGTTGAATCCTATATGGTTAGAGTGAGGATAAAGCAAAAAACACTGAAAAGGAAACACTGTTTTTTTTTTTCTTCATCAAATTCGATGGACGGGGCAAGAGCTCGCCAACGGAACCAAGACTGCACTAACCAGAGATACCAGCATCTAGTCTGTTGTCTTCAAGGAACAACCAGCAAATAAAAAGATGTCAATAGTTCTGTATGGGGTAGCAACAGGGACAAGTTTAGGAGATCAGATTAGGGGGGAGGGGGTCATGCAAGGCGAAGTGGAAAGAAGATGCAGGAGCACATGCAATACAGAGACGGAGGATAGTCGGTGACAAGATTAAGACATTGAGGATTTGTGGTGCAGTCAAGTGTTTGAGCTGGGAGTGGTGCGAGTCGCCCAAGACTCACTATACGATCAAGACGTACGACACAAACGCAGCAACATGTCTTGCCATTACCGGAGCGTCCCAGCTTTTTTTTTCCGCCAGAGCGATGAACTCTGGAACTATTCAACAAAGATATGCAACCCTGTATCAACGTCAGTCTATTGAACTGGAGACAAGATGAGATATATTCGACCTTGCCTGGAGAGAACACTTTGATTTGGATGGATATGGTGATAGCAGCAGTGACAGCAAAGGGAAGAAAAGAGTCAGTGAGAAAAAGACAAAACCTGGACACTTGATCCAGGGACAACTCTCGGTCTAACTTAAATGTTGTGGTGTGCACGTGCGTGCACTGCTCCACTAATATAGCTAGATCCCAAGGCAAACACCGGGCGCAATGAAGGCCTCCCATGAGACCACGAGCTGAGGTGGGACACAAGCAAAGGCGAAACACGCAACCAAACGAAGGTAAGCAGGGAGAGGAGAGGAGAGGAGAGGCCCAGGCCATCGAGTAAAGAAGATTAAAGCCAACTGTTGAAGTAGGGAAAAAGAGGATACATATTTTCTCTTGGCACTCAATGGGAAAAACAATCCAAATTGTATGACAAGATTCATTCAAGTTTGACTGGAGCCATTATTATTCTGTAACATTGGAATCTCTTGAGAGTGATCTAAAGGAAGGTCATATACTGTGTAATTAAGATACCCATGGTTAAACTGCTCGCCCAGAGCATGGTTCGGAGTGGGTACAAGAGAGCGACTGCAGAACTGGAGGGGATTCTTGAACCATTTGCGGTCTCCTTGCAGGTCAACTTGAAGCCCTTGACTTGTTGATTCGTGACATTGTAAAAATGTGGGTTAAGATGAACCAGTTGGCCCGTGGACCGGAAACAGGTACTACAATGCTGAAGAGTATCGATCCTGGCACCATTGTTTTGACAGATACAAGCATAAAAGGGCAAGACTTGGTTGATCATGGTTAGATTAGCGGGTGGTGTGGAGGGTGAGGTGGAGGTTGGGAGGAGTGCGGAGCAATTACGGATTGCTGGGAAATCCTGTTGACAGGCAACACAGTCGTCCGAAGTCGAAAAGATTGGGTCTGGGAGAGCTGGTGATGGAGAGTGTGGACCGGTCGAAGGGTTGGTTGGTGTTGCTGGGGCAGGAGCTGGTGGAGGTGGAGCTGGGGATGATGAAGGAGTGGGTTCTGAGGTGGGTGCTACTGTCGGTTCTGAGGTGGGTACTCCTGTCGGGTCTGGACTGGGTGCTCCTGTCGGGTCTGGACTGGGTACAACTGTTGGTTCTGTGCTGGGTACTACTGACGGTTCAGGCATTGGCTCTAGTTCTGCTGGTGGTGACTGGGAAGGGTCCTCTTGGCCATAGACTGGTATAGTGAGGATAGCCAGGCTGAGGATGGCCAAGGTTACCAGTGCGAGCATCCGGGAGCGGGAGCGTGGGTGTGTCATGACTTGGAGTTATGCGGGTGTTGGTGTTTGTTGCTTGAGTAGATTCTCAGGTGACAGTCTCTGGCTACTGGTATGGTATAGCTTGAATAGGAGGGTATCAAAAAACTGATGAGGAGGAAAGCAAGGGAATCGAGAGGCAACGAAAGAGAAAGAGAGAAAAGAGTGGATAGAGAGAAAAAAAAGCGACGAGAACTGGTCCGTCTCAAATCAGACATAAATGTCCGAGCCGTCCAGGACCAAGGTATCTATTAATAAGAGTTGCAATGTGGCAGTAGAGCTAAGGAGCTCGAAACTCAGGAGTATGGGAGAGAACTCGTCCGAAATTGGCTTTGCTGCAAGGGGTAGGAAGGTTTGGTCTGAATTACACCGCACGTCGTAGTAACAAGGAAACTTGGACATGAGTATTCCAACAGAAAGTCGTCTAGCCTGTCTGCATGTCTGCTCGGATTCCAAGTGTTCTGTGGCGCAACTAATCTCTATTGCCACCAACCCATCCATGGCACTCTGGAAACACTACAAATGAAATAACTGGAGGAAGCTCAGAATGAAAAGGACCTTGGAAGAGGTCTCCATGTTGGGGCCGATTGAACCGTTATCTCGAGTTCAACCCCTTTTCCCCACAGCAGTCACGAATGAGCGAACATGCTCCGCGACGACTGAAGCCCAAGTGCTTTGAGGGCTGACCGCTTCATGAAGATCACTCAAGATCATACTTAAGGAGGGGGTTCCAAAGGCTACAAAAATGAGTCTCTTGTCCAGGTCTCTGACCGGATACTCCACGCGGAATCCTTCTCAAGCCTAGGAGAAAGCGTATGATATTGAGGTTGATTTCATCAAGTCTGTATAGGGTCTTATCATCTCATGCTCCTGTATATAATTCTTGGTACATGCAAGCAGATTGCGTTGGTACTCCAACAGATGCCACCTATCCAGACACGATGTGGTGAAGATGATGCTAGAGGAAGTCAAGACAATAAACGTACACTGCTTGCGCAAACCCTTCAAGAATACCTAGAGTGCGCTCAAGAGGAGGCCCCAGGGGGCAGGGCTGATTGCCTTACAGGTAGTGTGCAGGCATAATCGCTCAGAGAGAAAAGAGCAAACCTCTGGCGAACAAAGAAAAGATAGGCAATCTCTTTTCTCAATTAACTAACCTTTGCTAACAGGAGGTGTCCATCTTCAATGACCGCAGCAAACACCGGAGAAGAAACAACTAAATAAATAAATGGATTAAACTAGCCATTGGAAAGGTGGCGGATGTCTAATTCGCCTGAAACTAGAAATGTAGAAAGATTTCATCATATTCTCGACCCAGACCGATAGAGTCGGTATTCCTAGAATCTTTGAGTAAATCTCTAACAGCTTCACTTGAAGAGTGAAGAGAAAAGGCGTCACCCTGGCGCCAGAAAAATATCCTAATGGCGTGTAAAAAAAAAAAAAAAAAAAAAAAAAAAGGGTGTACTCTCTAGTTTACCTAGTACCTCTCGGGAACTACTCGCTCTATGTGAAGCAAAAGAGCGCCACCATAGCGCCAGAAAAGTAATGATATGCAGCACATTGTGGAAAAAAGAGAAGAAAGAGACCACCCACTATTCTCCTCAGGAACCACTGATCCCGGACAAATAAAATTGAGAGTATCTAGAGAATCCTTGGGCCAGATACCAACACTCCCACTCAAGCATCGAGAAATCTAGATTGAAAATTTACGCGTCAGTACTTGACAACTGGCTTAAAAGACTCTTGTCTTAAAAACGACCATGCAACTTCTTTATCAACAGATCCGTAATAATGCCCTCTTCACTGTTTACTAATGATGCTTTGCAAAAAAAAAGCCATCCTGGAACACCTCATATATGAGGAGCTGTCTAGGAAGGAAGGAAGGAATAGTCACGGGATTGTAGGAAAGGAAGGGGTGGCTTGCGGTGGGTGATGGAGGAGGGAGGATCCAGTGGTCTGGAGTACCTCCATAATAATCCTCCTTCACACTCTTCTCTTTTCTCTTTCTCTCTCCCTCTCTCTTTATTCTATCCCCTACCCTTTGTTGCTTATTTGCCATGGCCTCGTATCCTGCAAGTAGTTGCGCATAGTTCTCTATGCATTTCATTCTTGAGAGCATCGATCTTGCTAATGACAACAGCTGAGTCGGCTCATGAACCATGTGCTAACGGACTTTTTCTAATCTCTTTCGCCTGCATGTTCCCCCTGACGAACCCCTTTCCTTGTCTGCCATTTCCTCCATGAATGAATGCAGCCCGTCAAGATTGCTGTCATTGGAGGCAGTGGCCTCTACAACCTTGAGGGTCTCGAGTTTGTTGCCGAGGTCAACCCCAAGACGGTATGTCGCTGCCCTCTTCTCTTCCTTTCCCCTTGTTCTACTCTGCGCCGTTTTGTTCCTAACCTAGGCAATACGCCCGATGCCCTGGCACACACAGACAGAGAGAAAGCTCAACTCTGGAACACTTTCATGTGGGAGCTGGGCATTAGTCTTCAGAAACGTCCATTCCGTTGATTTTCTCACGACACTGACGCCTTCAATTGCCTCTTTGGCTCTATCCCCCATTTTTTTCTTATCTCTACCTCTCTCTTTCATGGCGTATCATAGCCATGGGGCCATCCCAGCGATGCGATCACCATCACCAAGACTGAATTCGGTCTTCATATCGCTTTCCTCGCTCGCCATGGCCGTGGTCACTACCTTACTCCTTCCGAGGTCCCCGCACGGGCCAACATTGCCGCTCTCAAGTCCCTCGGTGTTGAAGTGATCATTGCCTTCTCGGCAGTCGGTTCCCTTCGCGAGGAGCTCAAGCCCCGTGACTTTGTCTTGCCTACGCAGATCATTGACCGCACCAAGGGCATCCGTCCCTCGACCTTCTTTGAGGACGGTCTTGTTGCCCATGCCATGTTTGCTGACCCATTCTCGGAGGTGGTTGAGGACGTCATCTGGGAGCAGCGTGGCGTGATCGAGGGAGGTGATTTCCACCGCAAGAAGACTTTGATCTGCATGGAGGGCCCTCAGTTCTCGACCCGTGCCGAGTCTCACATGTACAGGAGCTTTGGTGGCGACTTGATCAACATGAGTGTCTTGCCCGAGGCCAAGTTGGCTCGTGAGGCCGAGATGGCGTACCAGATGATCTGTATGTCAACGGATTACGACTGCTGGAAGGAGCATGAGGAGGCTGTGACCGTCGAGGCTGTTGTTGCCAACTTGAAGGCCAACACATCGAACGCTCAGAGGCTGTTGAAGGCAATTCTTCCAGGACTGCAGGCGATTGTCGAGAATGGAAAGGCGACGGAAGGTCTGAAGGGAAGCATGCGTTTTGCCTGCATGACTGCACCAGAGAAGCGCAGCAAGGAGGCAGTTGAGAAGCTGGAGTTCATTCTTCCTGGCTACTACACTGCCTAAAAAATTGAAAAGAAAAGAAAAAGAAAAGAAAAAAAGAAAAAAAGAAAAAAAGAGAGAGATAGATATTTTCCTTTAGAACTAGCCCTCTCGGCTAAGGAAGCGTCCGTCGTTCATACCATCATCTTTTTTTTTTTTTAAACAAAAAAAAAAAAAAAATGCAACAGTAAAGGGATACAATTAGAGGGACCCCCCCCCACTAGATCGACTTTGCATTTCTTTTCTTTTTTTTTTGGCAGGAGGAAAGGTGGCGTTAGTCTGGAAGGATGAAATGATTACACATGTCTGTGTTCAAGCTCTCTTAAAATGAGAGAAGGGGAAGAAGAGAGGAGCTGTTCAAATTCCGATCCTTGTCTTGTTACTTCTCACCACCCATCCCATTCTTGTAGTCACAAGAAGAAGAAGAAAAAGCGCAGAGCTTTGTGTATCGTCTTTTTTACTCCTCTTCAACGTCCAAGCCCACTATGTTCAGACCCAACCAACCAATCAAGTGGTAGCCAAGCGTTCACCAAGACGTGATCCTTCGATACCGGTCTTCTCATTTAACACTTTCTTTGCTCGATTTCAAGGGCGAGCTTGGCATGTGGGCAGCAAACGTGAAAGAGAGTCACTCATATCCAACTTTACTTCACTCTGTTCTACTGAGACATTTTAACCTTGCCTGTCTTGGTCGCTCTTTCCCAGCAAAAGGTTTTGACTTGAGTTAGAAAGAGAGAAAGAGGCTGTTCAGAGATGAGACGCGATAACGTGAGATGGGGCGTTTGCTATTTGCTTGATCTGGTAGACGAGTGTGAGAGTAAATTTTCTTCACTTCGAGGTCCTATATCATGCACGAACAGAGTGGAGAGGCCTAGGGAGAGAAGAAGCGATTAAAAGGTGAACGGTGACCACTGGGATTAAAGAGTCAAAAAGTGTTAGGCACGAGGATCAAGAGCGATAGACTAGCTAGGCAAGAGTGGCAACGACAGGTGGATAAATAAAAAAGGTCTGTCATTGGATTCAACGGATGAGAGAAGAGATAGGAGAGTCATCCAAGCTAGTAGGCGAGTAAACTGCGCCAATCAGAGGATGCCTTTTAACAATGAGTGGGGTGTTCCGCGCCAATTAAGTGGATGGTTATAGAGAGCTATCCAACATGCGATGTGCATCGTAGTCTATGACGAAGACAAGACGTTACACCAAAGATTTTTCATGAGAACATCGGCAGGGGAGAGAACTGGATGATCGAGATTTATAATCTATCCAAATGAAAGTGGATCGAGTCGCACATGGATGCTGAACGTAGGTAGACCGTCATCCCTTCTTGGTGATGACCGAACTCGGAGGTAATCTCCGAGAACAGCTCGGGCTCTTGTGCTTGGGCCTACTTAAAGCGGTTGAAGTTTACTCTAACTCTCTCCTTTCCTCTCTCGTTTCGATACGTAACATCATACTCATTTTCACACAGATTCTTAAAGCCTCCCCTCAACTACTCCCCTTTTTTGACATCGACTTCAATTCTCATTTCTGCGCATGCTCTTGACCCGAACTCATTTATTGTCTCGTACCATTACTACTTTGCCCGTTTCCCGCCATCTAGTAACCAGCACCTCCATGTCACTCATCTCAGACCTAATCAAGAAGGATCACAGCGAGCTCGAGGAGTACTACCACAAAATCCTGGACGCCAAGGATTGTGATGAAAAGACTCGCTGGGCAAACCAATTTACATGGGAGCTTGCCCGCCACAGTGTAGGAGAAGAGCTAATCATATATCCTTGCATGAAGAAATGTCTTAAGGATGGCGAAGTCATCGTCGCGAAGGACCTTCAAGAGCACCAGGAGGTAATGCTTTCTTTATTAGTGATACAGGCAATTCAAACCATGAACAACTCATCCTATCTCCTCTCTTTTGTGCTTGGACCACACTAATTGTATTCCTCAACAATATGCAGATCAAGGAACAGCTCTATAAATTCGAAATGATGGAGGCGGCGGATCCGGACTTTGAGCCCATGTTGCGTCGAATGTGGATGGACCTGGCCCAACACATCAAAAGTGAAGAAGAGATAGATCTTGTCTTGCTCGAGAAAATCCTCAGCACTGAGGAGAGTACAAAAATGGCCAAAGAGTTCCACCTAACCAAGAAGTTTATGCCCACACACAGTCATCCATCTGCTCCGAACGAACCACCCTTTGAGACTATTGTGGGACTCTTGCAAGCGCCTATTGACAAGCTCCGTGATATTTTCAACCGCTTTCCTAAGAGCGATTGAACAAGTATACACGCTTATTCAAAAGGGGGAGCGAGAGCGAGTAAATGCTTCTCTGCAGAGAAATCATCTCCTACAAGTCCTTTCTATATACTCAACACCACCGAATAGCAACTATATGATGGCCCAATTAGTAAACTCTGCCCTTCTTTAGCTCTATAAAATGTCATCTATTGACGCAAACATTAGATGGCCTCTGTAAAGTAGTGGTTGTTGGGCTGTAATACTTGACAGGGAAGAAAAGAGGATGGCTTGATGAGTCATGTTCGTTTGTTCAACTCTGCCGATCTCGGCCATCACAACGCGCTTGACCAGCTTCTTGCCATTCCTAGGTATTGTCTAAGTGGTCTTAATAGTCGTCGTTCGCCTCCCTCCTCCCTCTTATCCCTACAGGGGCTCCTGCAAGTCAATTCACGATCATGCATATGCAAGTGCAATGGCAGTAAAAAAAAAAAAATGCTACAAGGTAGTCTTTCTACAAGGAAAAAGTATATGATAATACACTAGACTCTCAAATCAGAATAAAGATACCCGACTTTCTGTGATGCCCAAGATGAAAATGAATTCCAAGGACTTCTTGGCTCTTGAGTCTATTCTCGCCAGGGTCGCATGGGGTGAACAATTTCAAAAAAGTTATTCTCAGTATGGAGCCAGTGGCATGTAGTTGGGAAGAAAAGGGGGGGAGGGGGAAGTAATAGGATACGAAAACCACGCGTCTGCGGCTGGTTTTGTAGTGGTGGCGTAGCGTAACAGAAGATGGTCACGAACCTTATTTTGCTGAGGTCCTGATCCAACACATCTCTTTCTTTCTCTTTTTTTTTTATTGCATGTTCGTTGTTGCATCACAGGAATCTTCAGGAAAAAAAAGAAAATGATCACCCCACCAGCAGTTCAAAGAGGTCTCCTTACCTTGGACCGATCGCTGTTCAAGAAGACAGTCGAGGTCATGGCGGTCAGGATTCCCGCTAACCAGACAATGGAATGCAAGAAGGCTCTCGGAAAGTACGTCTTGGACTAGGCTAGGACCAACAAGCTACCAACAAAAAAAAAAAAAAAAAAAAAAAAAAAAAAAAAAAGGAGTAGCCATGGCTGACTAGACTGATTCCTTTTCATATCCAACCACACCAATAGCGATCTTATGCTGGAGCCAAAGATCAGGAATGTCAAGGAGAGTGATGATGGTGAAAAGTCCAAGCGTCTAGTCCTTCTCAGCCTCGATATTCAGAACGAGGGTAATCAGGATCTTACTTTACAATACTTAAAAAAAAAAATCCGCATAGAGAGGAGCAGACATGCTGAATGATCTAGCTGGGAATCAACTCGCTTGTCCTAACCGGTCAACGATATCTGCTTTGACTTTTTTTTTTATACGCTTCCTAGAACTTGAGGGCGCCTCGGACAAGACAAAGGAATACATTAAGGAAAAGGGATTTGATCTGACGCGGACAGAATTCTCAGTCAGCTACGATCACTGGTCTGCCGGTAAGGGAGTCTCCCCCCCCCACCACCACCACCACCGCAACCACCATCTCTCGCAACGACTATGTTTGATCGAATCCATGATGTGCAAAAGCATACTGGCCCGCTGACTACTATCGTCTCTGTATTGGAAAAAAAAAACAATCACAACTGCAACAAAAACTCTGTGCATTCTAGATGAAATTCTTCGTGCAATTCTTCCCGAGGAGTACGTTGACGAGGCACCATCCTCGTTCACGACGGTTGGACATATCGCTCATATGAATCTCAAGGATGAGTACCTGCCCTGGAAGCATCTGATTGGAGAAGTGATCCTGGACAAGAACCCCAACCTTAAGACTGTTGTCAACAAAACTGATTCGATCGACACCACCTTTCGATTCTTCAAGATGGAGATCCTTGCTGGAGAAGACAATATGATTGCAGAAGTAGTAAGTATCTCTCTATCCCTATGGGAGGGGGGAGTTCTGCGTTGTGTTTAATCTCCTCATTTTGGCTATGGAGGTGATCTCAGCATTCTCGCAAGCCTTTTAAAGTAACTTATCCCATGTCTCTTTCTTTCCTTTGTCTTGATAGAGAGAGAGCAATTGCAGATTCAAGTTTGATTTCTCGCAGGTCTACTGGAACTCTCGACTTCATACGGAGCATGATCGTCTAGTCAAGTTGTTCAAGCCAACAGATATAGTGTGCGATGTCATGGCAGGCGTTGGACCTTTTGCAATGCCAGCTGCCAAGAAGGGATGCATGGTATATGCAAACGACCTGAACCCTGTCTCGTACAAGTATATGCTCGAGAATTCCAAGTTGAATAAGGCAAGTCTTCTTTTCGAGACTCTCTACCCCCACCTCCCACTCCTTCCCACGTGAATTGTCCCCTCCTTCTTTCTACCGTATCTTGGTCTTTTCATCTAATGAGAAATCAACCTTTCTCATTTTTTTTCTTGGAACTCTACCAGATTCAAAGAAACCTACACATCTATAACATGGACGGTAGGGAGTTTATTCGCAAGGCTGTTGAGGATTTTGAGAAATCAGGCTACCGACCTACACCTGTGGCTGTTGATCCCAAGAAGGCCAAGCAATCAAACACAGCCGATCAAAAACCAGCCGAGACGGTGACCCCAGTATCCGATACTACCACCACCACCACCACCACCAACAGTTCGTTCAAGACGTTTGATCACTTTGTGATGAACCTTCCAGCAACTGCCATCGAGTTCTTGGATGCCTTCCGCGGACTTTTCCATGGTCGTGAGGATCAGATTTTGGAACCCAAGAGTCAACTTCCTATGATCCATTGCCACTGTTTCTCCAAGAGTGAGTCGCCCGAGGAAGATGTCAAGGGACGTGTCGAGGCTGTGATGGGGGGTCCATTGGAAATGGATTCTGTCAAGTTGCACTGGGTTCGGAAGGTGGCTCCGAATAAGGATATGTACTGTGTTTCATTCCGACTTCCTGCACAGATTGCTTTCGCAAGGTAAGGTAATGTTTCTTGCTTTATTTTTTATTATTATTATTATTATTATTTTTAAAAAAAAAAAAAAAAAAAATACTACTACAACAAGACCAATTTGGCATTGAGACTAATCAAGTTGTGTAAAAAAAAAAAAAAAAAGTCCCAATAGCGACAACAAGAGAAAGCTCGAGTCCGAGCCAGCTCAAGGATCGGATTCGGGTGTTCTCGCCACAGGAGCAGATGATACCAAGACCCCTGTCGAATCAGAGTCAGAGTCTGCAGAGAAGCGCTTGAAAAAAGAGTAATTATCATTCATCACCTCATCACCATAATTAAAACACGCGCGCACACACACACATTTTATGAGTTGGGAAAAAAAAAAAAAAAAAAAAAAAAACGGATGAGGCTCCATGAGAGGGGGGGAGGGGTCTGGAGCAACTCTCCCTCACTCATATCATAAAAATACTCCCCGAACCGTCGGCCTCCCAAAGAGAAACATTTTCTGAAAAAAAGGGATATATTTAAAGAGATACAAAAAAAAAAAATGGAGCGTCTTATCTGCAACTACTTGGCTTTTAGAAGATTAGAGGCAAAACCCCAATGAATGTTGGGAGAGAGGGGGTAAAGACTTGAGGTGAAGGGAGGAAAAATGAGAAAAAAAAATCTTACAACTTGGCCTTGCTGACATACCAACCCATCTCCACACCCTTGCGCTCGAAACCACACTTTTCGTAAAAAGGGACATTCTTTTCTGAACAATCCAGAATGACCTTATAACAACCAGCTTGTTCACCGAGGGTCTTCAAGGTCTCAATGATCCTCAAACCAAGCTTCTTTCCTTGCTGATCAGCCGAGACGGCAATATCCTCGATGTGACCGACCAGTCCAAGGCCACGGATGAACTTGCGTTCGATCAAGATGGTACCAGCGGCAACAATCTTGCCACGACCTGGTGGAACGAGCTCCAGAAGATCCTGTGATGGTGATACAGAGTTTGCTGGTGATGGCACGTTCATGTCCTCGATCACGATCGTAAAGTACTGATCGTTGTGCTTCTTCAGGTATTGGAATCGTTCCTCAAACTTGAAGGGGTCAATCTCGCCTACCACCGTGAGAACCTCGAGTGTCTTGAGGAACGAGGTGTTGTGACGGAGTTGGTTGTCGGATCGAGAAAGAGGTCGGACAAAGTGTCCTGGAGGAAGAACCTGCTGAAGACTGTCAGGGATCAATGCTGGGTCGAACAGGAAATCGTTCGAGTTTTTGAAGGGACTCTTCTTGGGCAAGGTGATTGGGGCCATGATGGGTTTTGTTCCTGCTTCGTGTTTCGAAAACTGGTTAGTTGGGTTGGTTGGTTCTTGAGGAGGGGTGCGTGAGGTGCGGACGAGAAGAGGTACTTGTGTCGACTGGAGGGGAGAAAGCCGAGTCTTGCGGGTGACGTTGGTTCGGTGGATGGATTGGATGAAATTGAATGGAAGAAAGAAAGAAAGAAAGATGGGAACAGATGGAATGGGAAAGAGAAAAGAGGGGTGCGTGTCGCGGGAAAGAGCCAAAGGATATAAAGGGGCGGACAAAGACTGCCAGACTTGCTCCCCGCTTCTGTGTGTGCGTGTCTCTCTCTCTCTCTCTCTCTCTGTGGGTGTGTTTGTGTGTGCGTGTGTTGTCTCGTCTATTGCAGGAACGCGCCCTATTTTTACGCTTTCGTGGGACCGGTCCTTTGTCTGGTCCATGGACGGAGCCAATTTTTTGTTCTTATTGCGAATCGTGCCCACGGAGCATCGATTTAATAGAGCCAACCACAGGACACAAAGAACAGAGGTCGCCATCTACCCGTTCTGGGCTCTCTCTCTCTCTCTCTCTCTCTTTCTCTCTTTCTCTCTCTGCTCTACTACAAATAAAAACATGCCTGAGCCAAGATGTTGCCAGGGTCAACCTTTCACCCAGGTTGTGGAGATTATGGGCTTGGTCTACCAACCTCCTCTTGCCGAGGAGCGGCAGCCCTTCTCCCCAAGGCTTGCGCCCTCAGGGCTCTCAGAATGAGGCTGCAAGCTCTGGTCATTGGCTCAGCAGGTCGTGGAAGAAGAAGAAGATGAAGAAAGAGTGGGGCAACATTAGTGCAGTCCTGGCATTTGTGGATTCCTATGGATACGGAACGACTCTTTTATTATTTGCTCTTTGGGCAGACGCGACACACACAAGAGAGAAAGAAAGAGAGAGAGAGAGAGAGAGAGAGAGAGAGAGAGAGAGAGAGAGAGAGAGAGAAAGAAGAGAGAGAGAGAAAAGGTGGGTTTGTCAGGTCTGAGAGGTAGACCAGGAAGGTCAGAACAAACAGATTCTACTTTTTGGTTCCAGCTTGGCCCGTGGTGCCTCCAGGAAGTGCGAAGCGGGTGTGTTGCGTGGAGGGGGATCTTGCAACATCCATTGTCCCATCCTCCATCCATCCATCCATCCACCCATCCTCCAGTCCAATTCAGCTCATTCGACCTATTCGGCGCATTGTATCTCCATTTACTTTTCCATTCCGCATGCTGGTTCCATGACAATGGACCCTCTGGGCACTCAAGTTCAGGCGGAGCCAGGAACCGTCAGCACCACTTCCTCCCGGTCTCGTACAACACAGTCTAACAATTATCCACATGGCCTGCCATGCCTGCTTTCAGGAGACATCGAGCCAGTGCTGGAGGTGAATGAACACGACCTACAAGAGGACACGGTCTTTGCACAACAACGAAGCACGGCCCACAACGTGGTCCAGGCGTTCCCCATTCATGCGATCCTCACAGGAACGGACACGAACAAGAGCCACGTGTTGCGTCCTTCTACAGAGCCTCCTCTCCCCCCTCCTCCTCCACTCCAGCGCCGCTCTTCGCACCCTCCGACTCTCTTCCAGAATACGTACTCAAGCACAGATTCAACGGGACCCCAGGATATGCCCTACTTGGGTACGACTCATGACGAATCCTTCACTTTTGCTATAGCGGACCCAATGGCGTCCTGCTCTAGCAGCAGTGGTGCAATCTCCATGTCGAGAGCCAGTAGCTCCAGATCCAAAGCCCCTGTATCCGTTTTCATCCCGAGGTCCTCATCTACAGCTTCCTCTATCACAATCGGCACGACAGTAGGACAAGAGGTAGTTGTCAAGTCAGCCGAGTTACAATCTCCTGGAACAACGTTACGAAAACGCAAGTCGGCTCGATCCACCCATACCACACGATCTTCAGAACACTTTCGTCAATCCATTAGTGCTGCCACCGTGGTTCACCCTTCCTCCCCTTCAGAAGCCTCAACACCTCAGAGCGATGCTTTGATCCAGGCCATGCAACGGAAGCCATCCTTTAGTTCTGTGCGGGACAATGTTCCTTCAGGGATCAAGACTTCAGCTGTTGTGGCAGACGCCGCATCCTTTAAGCTCTTTGTCGAAGAGGCATCGCCTAGTCATTCACTCAAACAAACCCAGATCGTGACAGGTCAGCAGCCAGCCGCAAACGGCGCCAGTGGCAGTAATGGCGGCGGTAGTGGTGGTGGTGGCGGAGGAGGAGGAGGTGCAGGGTCGGACGAGGATTTTGATTGGGAAGAAGACAAGATCTACGAAGTCAAGGACATTCCCAACAACCCACAGAAATCACCCGATAACGATGTTTGTTGTAGTCCGTTCCATCGTCTACTCCACCCTTGGGTCATCAAGACCTTTCAAAACCTGTTTATCCTGGGCTTCTTCCTCACCCCCTTGGCTGTCCATCGCCATGGACACCATGCACACGATACGATCATATTGCTTGACCATGGCAAGCCGTACTTGGCACTTGTACTGGGACATCATGTAGGCTACTTTGTAACTCAGTTCCTTGTCATGGGCATTTTTAAACTCATTTACAAGTTTGGGTCTGTCAAAGTCAAGATCAAACTAGAGACCCATGACGCGTTGGTCCCCTTGGTTGCTCGGTCGGTCTGGCTCTTTGGCCTGATTGCCTTTTGGGAAGTTTTTATGCACATCCCTTCCTGTGCCAAGGCCAAAGCCGCTCTCGGGGCTGAAGGAGATGACGGAGGGGTTGATACGCATTGTCGAAAGTGGATCTTTTGGTGGGTAAGACGAACCCTCTGGGGTTTCCAGGTAACCAACATTCTATATATCATGAAACGATACCTCATGCAGTGTCTTTCGGATCGGTTTGAGCAGGACAATTCTCGGTTTGTCGAGTTGAATTTTCAGGGACATGTGTTGGATGGACTACACAAGATCAAGCAACGGATCCCCAAAATGCCTTCAGCTCATCCTTCAGGATATCATTATCGATGGGCAGATCGATCCAGTAATTGGCTTTCGACCTATCAGGGTGTCCGATCCCCTAGTTCTTGTAGCCGACCCAACTCTGCAAAGGACGACCGACCCTCTACTGCTGGGATGATCAACTCGGACAGCAGCCATCCAAGCCAGCAGAGGCCACCGATCCTTGAACGCTTGAAATATCATTTTCGTCGAAAGAAGAGAACTCAGAGCACAGCAAGTGTCCGAACGACGGTCACGTCCCCGTCGGGATCTCTTGGAGAGGCCGAAAAGGATCATGAGTTAGACCCACAAGAGTATGTCAAGATGAGTCGTAAACGCAAGGTTAGGTTGATTGACGGTCTTCGGAACAAGCCAATCGAGGTATGATAGGAAAGGAGGCCCTGGGGTCTATTCTATGTGATGCAATGTGTTGCCTTCCTTGACGGGGACTAATTCCGAATGGAGACTCTTCTAGAATCCGTACAAAAAGGCTAAAGATTTATGGAATAGGATCTGTCCACCCCACAGGAACCACATTGAACGCGTTGATTTGGAGCAACCCTTTAAAAAGGAACTCATGGACCGTGTTTGGAAATTGTTTGATCCAAATGAAAGTGGAGTCGTGACACGCTCCATGTTTAAGCAAGGTAAAAAGAGGAGGGTTGAGGTGGGGGGAAGATGTTCAGGAGGATGTTTGCAGAGATGAGCCTTTTTTGGTTTTCTTTTTCGTTTCTTTTGCTAGTCTTATCAGGGAAAAAAAGAGCTAACCTGGACAATACTATAGCCATTGTCGATATTGTGAATCTTCGCAAGAGCATTACTTCAACCCACAAGACCTTTGAAAATGCCATGGCCAAGCTCGATATGCTATTCAATATCTTGTTTGTGTTTTTTGTGATTGTCGCGTTTTTGATCCTCTATGATCTTGGTGTGCAGCAGTTTGCCGTCGGTGTATCATCGGTAAGCTTGCTGTTCATCCTTAGAGAGAGAACCAATGTGAAAAAAGTGACTTGACTGAGAATCTAAACAAGTTGACTTTCTTTCTTTGCATCCTCTCCTATTTCTTTTCTCCTCCTCTTCCCCTCCCCCCTCTCACATCGCGTAGATGGTCCTGGGCTGTGCCTTTGTTACCGGAACCTCTGCCAAGAATGCGTTCGAGTCCATGGTCTTTATCTTTGTCATTGTAATTTTCCTTGTATTTTTGTTTTTAAAATTAATTCCGCATCTTGCTGGTCTCATGTACAAAATCTTTGTCTAATCTTCCCAGAGTGTTTCATTTTCATATCAATCTACTAACAGTTCTGCCTGTTATCTTTGTTTGTTTTATGCACTTTTTGAAATACATGGATATTTTTCTTTATTAGCGACGTAAGAAACCCGTTGAGCAATAGCCTAAAATATCGAGTGGTTTTGACATGGTAACCCCCATCTCCCTACATCATTTCAGGGGTCTAATCTTTTCTTTTCTTCCCTCCCTCCTTCTCTCTCTCTCATTGTATTAGCATTTGATGTCGGGGACCGAGTAGAGTTGGATGTAAGTGTCATAACCTTGCCACCGTTGCATGGGTCGGAGAAAAAAAAAGGAAGTCAGTTCTAACTCTGATGACTATCCTGTAGGGTGCATTTTTTAGTGTTCTGACCATTCATATCCTGACGACAGAGATGAAACGTGGAGATGGCATGGTGAGTGGAATAAACAAACGCAGTATGCAGAATTCCGTTGGCTTGGATTGAGTTCACCCGGAAAATTCTACAGGGACTAAAAAAAAATCCCCACGGACCGCATGGAAATTTGTTGAATAGAGAATACTAGCGCCGAATTACGTCCTCGCAGGAAAGAACATCCATAACCTTAGTCGATCAGGCAAGTCTCGTTCACTTTTTGTGTTGCATGGGCTCAAGGTGGGGCGGAAAAAACTTCCTAACCAATCATATTTCATTTTTTAAAAATCATTATCTGGAGATTAGGCGACCATGTAGAAAACGTGTTCATGGATGTTCCACTCTTCAGTTCCGGTCGAACCATCCAACGCATGAAGCAGAAAATTCAAGCCTATGTCGAAGGCGAAGCTGCTGCAGACTTTCTTAAGATTGATGTGATCTTGAATGCGACCAACAACCATACTAAAGATGGTACCAGCAAAGCCTGTCTTCAGATTCTCTTTCGTGTCTTTCATCGAGGTCGTTGGGTCGATTCCGAGTTTGCGGCAAGGAAACTCAAGGCGGTTCTCTTTCTTCGTGAATCGCTCAATGAACTTGAACAAGAGGACTTGAGAGATCTATTGGCATTGCGACGGTCTTTTGGAATTACCAACGCCGCCATTCCTGAAGCGCAAGGAGATCCCCCCGAAGGTGATCCTTGTTGTGGAGTCGCACCAATGGGATCTTTGAGCGATCCGCCTGTACTGAATGAGGCAGGGGTACCTGTTGGATTTGTGGGCACTTCAGGGAATGTCTTTGACATTCCACACAGACCCACCTGTCTCTGCTCCTGCGCTATCCCTTCGGCTATCCATGGAAACTCTCTACGGTTTTCGGAGCATCCATCCGGACGTATTACCCGACAAATGTCGCATGACTCGTGTCGAACTGTTCATAACCTATCACCGACACAGGAGGATGGACATGGTGGCGGAGCTCCTAAAAGTCCACAGTCGGGTGCTTCGGGTTCTGCAGGCATATATCGGAGTAGTACTTATCCGGGGGCACGAGGGGTGATTCACTTGCAGCAGGCCCCACAGAGCCACCAACATTTACGCAATGGATCCAGAGATGATACACATCAGCAACAACAGCAACAGCAAATGCAGTCATCTCAACAAAGCTCTCCTCGGTTGACTGGTAATGAAGCTGGAGCTGGCGCAGGCGCCGGAGGGACGAATCAGGCTCGTCTGGTCGACTCTCGACATATTTTAATCCCAGAGACGGTCCAGCTTTCGACTAATGCTGCCAACTTTCAACCTTTTCCGAATGGGTTCCAGTTTCAACGGTAGAACCTAGAGATACCTTCTTTCTTTCTTTCTTTCTTTCTTCTTCTTCTCTCTCTCATCGCTCATAATTTGGAGCGACCCTAAACCCTCTTGATCACTCACTTACTCTTCCGCCCTCCAGGAGAGTTTTTACATTGTCGTGTGCAGGTGTATCCATAATGATCGACAGTATAATAGATGTTTCTTGTAATTCGCTCTATGCAAAGCCTTTCTCCTCTCTGGCATTTTTTTTTTTTTTTTTTTTTCGTTCGCCCTCCCTTTTTTCCCCCCTCGAAGCAGCCGAAATTGTTTCGTTCTAGGTTTTTTTTTTTTTTTTTTTTTTTTTTTTTTTCTTTTCTTTATATTCTGGTTAATGATGTTAATGAAATGGCTACCCAAGTCCTAAGGCATTCCATGACTTGCTGTCCCTGGGACCACTGCTCCTGGACCCTGAGGAGGTCTTGTGACAGATGGTACTGATTGTCCAGAAGGGAGATGTACAAGCATAGGTGTATCATGTTGAGGAATAGCAGAAGGCGAGGAGGCAAGAGGGAGACCCAATGTGGAAGAAGAGGCAGAAGAAGAAGATTCATTCTTGATCTCGACCCTTGATCCATCGGGCATAATTTCCATCCGCACAACCTTGTCCTGATTCCTGAGGTATTGCCAATGATAGTATTGTCTTTCGTGTACGAATGTGGCGGTATCCTGTTTGGCCAATTGATCCCGAAATGATTTGTGTTGGAGAAGGGACAAGAAGTGAAGGCAGTGTGGGTAACTAAAAAAAAAAAAAAAAAAAAAGTAAGGGCCGTGGAGATGGTCAACGGTCAGGATGAGAGGTTGAAAAGAGCATACACTATGAAGCCAACTTTTTTGTCTCCTATTCGACCGCGTACATGATAAACTTGGCGTATTCGGGTTTCCTAAAGTATTGGAGATAGTCGAGGTAGCGGACAAAGGCCTCCTGATTAAAGTATTGTTGCTGAGCAAGGTCTGGAGTGAATAAAAAAAAAAAAAAAAAAAAAAAGTGTAGAGAGACAGGAACAGGTCAAATTCAGCGTTCTTTTCTTTATCAGAGAGCCTCTTGCTGCGCGTATAATTCCATGCCCTAGAGAAGACGCGAAGGAAATGCTGCAGGCCATTACTGTGGAGGTACCAAGGATTGGCTAGACATTGAACAAACTCGAGTTCGATCTGAAATCGTTTGAGTTGTTCGTATTCATCCTCAGACTGTAATGGCACGTTGATGGCCTTGGATGCTGTGGTTGTTCCTGCTGGTGATGGAATCATTTCTTTCTTTCTTTCTTTCTTTCTTTTTTTCTTCCTGTGAAATCCCGGAATCCTGTTGGACAAGAGAGGATGTGCGAATGATAAGGTTGACGGGATGGGAATGGGCGATGGCAAAAATAGGGCTCGGGGCCAGAAACACGAGAGTGAAATTTGGCCACCATTTCTTGTGGCACAGTCACTGTGGCACTCCTTTTTTTTTTTTTTTTAAGCTGCTCTCCTCTCTGCCGTTTTTTTTTTTTTTTTTTTTTTTGTTCGTTCCTCTCATGCTCCCCCATCGCTTTACTTTGCCACTCTTCCCCTCCTCCATCTCATTCACAGAATGTCTGCACCGTCTTCATTCTTTGAGACTGGGCCTCATCACATCCTCTGCAGGGTAAAAGAAGAATACGACCGTTCTTTTCTAGCACTTTTTTGATTTTATTCCTTCCCTCTCCTTATAAACTCAAACGGTCTCTCTTTGTATCCAAACCAGGTACCGGGCGTAGATCCAGACACATTCCCCTACCCAAGGGACTATCAAGACAGTTGGGATCGCGAACATGTCCGCTTACCTTGCTCTAACCGGATCCCACACGCCGCTCCTTCTTGTTGGACAGAGATCGTTCTAGGACTCTCGGGCGATATCAGGGACTCGCGCGAGCTTGCTCAGGTCATAGCTTCATGGAACAGTAGCAGTAGCAAGGAGACAGCCAGTGGATGGAATTCTCTTGCTCTGGACGCCTTTCTTAACGCCAAGGCCGATCGCCAATCGCATAAATCTGCAGCATTGACCAACCAATTCAAAGAATCAGCAAAGAATCAGGACACAGATTCTACAAGGAGCCACTATTTCGAGTCAGAAGCCGAGTCAACAGAATACCTGGATAAAGACTCGCCCATCAAGGAGGTGAATGAGGTACCTAGTCCAGAAGGGGGCGACTATGACCAGGAACAAGAAATCCTTGAGTCTCAATTTCTGGACTCGAAGGAGCGGGACCGATTCTTTAACGTGATTTTACCAAGGATGCAAAAACTGGCTCTACGGATACCAGAGCTTGTCAAGAAACCGATCCCCTTTTTGAATCAACAACAAGATGCAGCTCTCACTCTAAGTCAAGAACAGGTGCGTTGCCCTACCGCAGTTGTCGGAGTTTTAATATCCCATTGAAATGGCCTTCCTCTCTTTTTGAGACTATTCTCTTGTTCAACATCACCCACAAAAAAAAAACAAGAGGACTGATATATATATATTTTTGTTATTCATCTAAATAGATTGCGTGTCTTTTGGCAAACGCCTTCTTTTGCACTTTTCCTTGTAGGAATTCTTTATTCTATGACCGTGAACCAGGATCGGCCCAAAAGAGAAAATATTCACCCTCTGGGAGAGAAGGAGGCGAAAGAGGAGGACATGGAAAAAAACATGATAGGGCTGAGAGCGGTGGCACTAGACCATTCGAGTCCAAGGGCCAAACACTTGGAGAAAGACCCAAGGATTCCTTTGGACAGAATCGGGATTCCAACAAACCAAAAGATACCCTCAGGAATTCACAAGGACAAATGTCGTTGTTTGCCTATTTCAACAAAAAGGAGCCGGCATGTTTGCAAAAGAAGAGTACGCCACAAAAGGCCCCAGAGGAGGTGATTTCCTTGGAATCAACCCAAGAGAGTCTGTCGGTCGAGGGCCCATCGAGTTTGCGTCGTGATGATAGTCTCAGTCAAGAGAAAAAGTTTTGGATGTCCGCGATGAAGTCCTTTTCAACAGAGTCGACTAGCTCTCCATCCATACCTTCTCGAGATTCGCATCGTTCAGTGGATGAAAAGCCTTTTGTCCGATGTCCTTCTATCAATTTCTCGAGTCTTTTTGCAGGAGAAGACTTTGCTCAGCCGTGTACATCTATGAATGCTGCCAAGTTGCGTTGTCTTGTCCACTATTTCGACCGCGTCACCACAAAAAGTAAGCTTTTTTTGAAAAAAAAAAAAAAAAAAAAAAACTGATTCTTTCTTGACCGAGAGAGCTGTGTAATCTAACATAGCGAATGTCTTTATTTTATTTAGTGCCCGAAGGATTTGTCACCTTTCATCGTCAGGTGTTAAAGACACCTGTCACACTTGAAAAGAGCGAATGGGTCAATGATGCACCCTTTCAATATGTGCAAGTGCAGATCGACAGGGACAGTCCTCTCGAAGACGACGCACCCCTTGGATCCTTGCAACTGGATTTTGCCAATAAAAACATTGGAGGTGGTGTCTTGGGTTATGTAAGAGAAAGAAAGAGAGAGGATCATGACAATATATCTACTTTATCTCCTGTAGGGCTAAGGCGAAGGACAAATGGTGCACACACAGGATACTGATCGCGACTTTTAAATCTACTATCTGGGTGTCCTCTCTTTAGGGAGCGGTTCAAGAAGAGATTTTGTTCATGATTTGTCCAGAACTCATCATCTCGAGGCTTTTTGTTCCGCAGCTTCAGGACAATGAGGCACTCTTGATCAAAGGAGCAGAGAGATTCTCTAACTATAATGGATACTCTAGGACGTTTGAGTGGCATTCAAACCACGTCGACAACACTCCAAGGTAAACCAAGACAATTTTTCCATTTTGCTTTTTCTTATTTTGCCTCTAACAAATTCGGCCTTTAAAAAAAAAGAAAGTTAAGAGTGCATGTTTGTTGACACCTTTTCCTCTTATGTTTCCTCTAAACATAACTTTTACTAATTTAGAGACAAGCTTGGTCGACGCAAGAGAGAGATTTGTGCTATCGATGCTGTCCCATTCAAGACTCGGTACCTTCGATTGGAACAATTTGAGGAAGAGTACATCTTTCGTGAGTTCAACAAGGCTTTGGTGGGATTCCGGAGATCGCCTATTACAGCATCGGAATGGGGTATGACTCGGTTAGAATCAATAGACCCAACAGTGGACCTCCCGTTGATTGCAACAGGTAATGAGCCTTTTCCATCCATTTTTTTTTTCTCTGGATTGAATGATAGATTGTTATAATGTCACAGAGTCTGACAGACTCTCTTCTATTCAAATTTAATAGGCAACTGGGGCTGTGGTGCGTTTGGTGGCCACCTGCATCTCAAGTTCTTGATCCAGCTTTTGGCAGCCTCTGTATGTGAGGCATACACCAAGGGTACCCAAGGCAATGATTCACCATCCATTCCACTGGGACGAGATCTCAAGTATTATACGTATGGTCTGGATGACCTCGCAACAGAAATCGAGGTGTTTATGGAACAGCTCCTAAAATCTACAAAGGCTATCGATCCATGTAAGTCAGGCAGGGAAGATGGGGGGAGTTTTTTGAATGGAAACTAGAACGCACATATTCTAGCAAAATGCTGACTGATCTCGATATTTTTTTCATCAGCATTTATCCTCAACTGCCTCTCTGGGTACCCCATCCGTTCCTCCAGAGGACGTGTCGTATCTCTACAGGACAAGAGTCTATTGGATTATGTGGGCACGGCCCTTGGTTTTCCAACCACGAATATGACCATCCCCTCAACATTCGATTCTTCATCCCATTCATTCCTATCCGAGTCTCTTTCACTCGAGTATTCGTTTGGATCCCTCGAGGGTGACTGGGAGTGATAGAAAAATATACAAGAGTCGACCAAATAAGATAAACTAGCATGGGGTCAATTTGCTCCGCATCGTCAAATATGATAGGACAAAGAAATTGTTTCATGATTACCGTCATTTGTCCCCCATCTCCCTTCTCCCCCTTTTTTTTCTGGTAAAAGGAGCCTGTTGTACAATAGAATATGTTGGAAAAGAGAGGAGGAGAGTTGCAAGGCTAAACAAGGAGCAAAATATATATAAAAAAAGCGATAGATTGAAGGGACTAGGAGAGTTGGACCAAAGAAGGGGAGGGGTGTCTAGAATAATTTTTTTTTGTCCAAGTCCTTTGAGCAAAGTTGAGAAACAAAATGAATGCAAAGCACACAAAGTGCAGGATATCTTGATAGAAACGAAAAGAAAAAAAGAAAGAAACAAAGAAAGATAGAAAGATAGAAAGATAAAAAAGAAAAAAAGAAAAAAAGAAAAGGATGCTTTAACGCTTTTCCATTGGACCAGATCTGGATCCAGAAGAGCCTTTCGATCCAGGGATCGGTGAGCGAAGATCAATGCTTTCGAATTGCTCGGGCGGAGGAGCTCTCGAGGAGGGTGGTTCTTGTGTGTCCTCGAGTTCCATCTTGAAGTTCTGACTGGGAACTGATGTGGACAAATCCTGAGCCGAGATGAACACTACATTCAAGAAGAAAAGGCGTTGCTTGGTTAGTACATTCTCAAAGAAATGCAATGCAAAGCAAAGCAACAACAGCAACAACAACAACAACAATAACAACAACAAAAAATACAAAACTTACGTCTCCATTCAGCACGAAGGTCTTCAATCATGTTATTGGCCGACTCGGAATCAATGCGATCCCTACTCTTGGGCTTGTTATCCTCAAAAGAAACGCCCATCTTCTTGGTCTTTTGGACAGTCTTGGCCCCAACTCCAGTAGCAGTATCAGCTTCTTGAACACGATAGTCGCCTTCTTCTTGTGGACCTTCGATGTTGATCCGGACACGTTGTTTACCAGTGCCCGAGGTATGATCCTGAGATGAGTCCCAACTCTCTCTCTTCTTGGCACTGCTACTCGAGCCTGACGCACTGGAAGCACCTCCATCCCGACCAAAGTCATTGTCATCTTCCGAACTATCGTGGGTATGGTAACGGATCGTGTTGACTGCACTGTAATGTCTCAAGAACCGTCTCCTCAACATCACCTTGAGCAAGATACCCTTGACACTCGTCACGTTCACCTGAGCATGGATTCGATCCATCTTTTGACGATGTCGGAGCAAATCCCCGATCGACAGACATTGGTCATCCTCGATTAACTTGTAATGAGCCAGGATATTGAGCATCTTTTGGAACGAAACTCCAACATCCGGTTGAGGCTCTCCTCCAATTTCACCCATCTCAAAGTCTCCGCCAGCTCCCTTCCGACTCAGATCTCGAGAGGCTCTGTTGGACCAAATACCTCCTCCTTGGCCTCCAGGGCTTCCACCGGTGACACCACCTAATCCGATTGAAGTCCAACGCAAGAGTCCCTTCTTCCTTCGATCTTCACTTCCTGGAATTGGTTCCATTGACATGACCACTTCCGTGTACAAAAAGTTGAACACACGTCGCTTCCGTCGGACCTGTTCCCGGTCCATGTTGGCGATCGCAGAATTGAAGGCTGCCAGGTTATAGTCCTGATGAAGCTTGGATGAGAAGTCTTGTTTATGGTATTCGGATAGTCTCCTGCCATCAACAGTATTAGGGCCATGTTCCATAAACGTCGATCGACGGTTCGTCTCATTCAACATCAGGACCCTGCGTGTTTGATTTGGTCCGCTCGTGTTCTTTTCTAGCTCACGGGCCGAGAGTTTGACGGCATTGGGTCGAACAGTCTCGAGACGAGATTGAAGTTTCAAGAGAGAATGCTCCTCATTGTAAATGCGGAGATCAAACACTCCCCGGAGTTTCTATAGAGAGAGAAGAAGCGAATCATGGAGCAGGTTAGTGAATGGAGCTTTTATCCTCAAAGCAAAGGGAGGGGGAGGAAGCACATTTTGCCGTGTCCTGTAAACCATCCAAGCGGTAGGCAAACATACCATCAAGAACTTGGCTAGATCCCGTTCCTGAATATATCCTGTATGTTCTGTATCCACCTCGGCCCAGACGCGTTTGTAACTTCGAATCTCTTCACGGGTGATCAGAGAGAAGCCAGGTGCGATCTGGTACACATAAGAAAAGTTGTGCATCACCACAACAATGAACATGTTTGTGAAAATGTACATTGAAATGATGTTGAACGAGATGAACAGGGTATAGGCCCAGGCGGTCGATCCACAGTCAGACCTGAGGTAGTCAAAAGGTTGGTTCACACAGCTGGGTCGTTCCACAGCAAAGTCGTGCATCAGGTCATTCCAGCCCTCGCTAGTATAGTATAGTGTGAGAGAGACAAAGTAGGGCTCGACACAGTGAATATGGGCGCAGAGGTGTAAGAGGCCGAAAGCAAACTAAAGATAAAATAAAACAAGACGTTTCCAATCTAGAAGGCAATGTACTTACCCAGTTGACATTCTGGCCATCATCAGGAATGCAGTTCCAGCGTGTCTAAAGTTGACATTATTTGAACCGTTTGGTCCAAATGATGTCAAACCAAAGATCTCCATAAACATGATGCCGTAGACCGCAAAGACCACTAGCCACACACCCAACAGACTCGAGATTGAGCCAATCGACGCACTATTGAGGACAAGACGTGAAGGACTTTGTGAGTGAAACCATTGTTTTTACACACTAGAAACAGGTAGAAAGAGAGAGAGAGAGAGAGAGAGAAACTTACGCCATGGTCATAAAGAGTTGGTTGAGACTGTCAATTCGTGGAACGAGTCGGAAAAGGATTGCCGTCTGCAACAACTTTTGAAGCTGAATCAACCATTGCCAGTTATTGCCTCCAACACGAAGAATCGTAATAAAGAACGCACAGGTCGAGACCGTACTGTTGTAGATATTCCATCGGTTCTTTCGGAATCCCGTCCAACCCAAACCTCCCACCTTGAACACAATTTCGATCATATAAACAGAAAGAAGTACCAACGAAATCCAATTCTTGATCATCTCCAAATCTCCCGAATTGACATGTTCCGTCGCCAAAAGAATACCGTTCAACACCGTGACCAACGTCAACAAATGAGTGAACCATCCCTTCTTGGGCGAAACAATCTTGAAGAAGAATCGACAGATTGGATCCTGAGGTGGGTTCGACCTTGCCTTACTCATCGTGATGCCTCCAAGAAGCTTTTTCAAATCCATCCATCGTCGTTGATCCGCTGTCATGAAGGCTGTTCCCGTTCGCTTGGTATAGTTCTCGATCACAATCGCAACAAACAGAGCCGACACAAAGAACCCTCCTGCGAGATTGAAGATCACAAAAAAGATTCCGTTGTATCTCGAAGCATCCTGTGAAGGTTGAAGACCCAATCCTGTAATGTCACGAGCCGTCTTCATGACACCTGTCCAACCTTCTTGAGACACAATCTCGAACAAGATCAGGAACGAGGCACCAAAGTTATTGAAACTATAGACATCTGGATTGGACCACACACGAGGTTTCCAGAGGGACGACTCTGGATCCTGAAAGAGTCCTACACAGTCGTTCACGGATTGGATGCTCTGATCACTATCATTGCAGCTGAAAAAGAGTCCCGAGAACAGTCGCATTCCATAGATTGCAAACGGAACGATCAACGTCATGCAGAGCAACATGGCGTCAAACAACTGCGGGAATCCGGCGACAAGAACGGCATGGAAGGTTCCCTTGATATAGGCCGATTGATTGATCAGTCGGAGTGCTCGGAGCGCTTTCAGGGAACGGAAAAACCGGGACACACCCTGAGAGTTGGTGAGGTTGGCCACCAAGGGAGCATAGAGGGTCAACAAGACAAAGAAATCAATCTTGTTCCAAAAGGTGTTCAAGTAGGCATCCGGCGTAAAGATAAACCCATCTGCAATGACTCGGATGAAGAACTCGACTGTAAAAAAGACAGGGAACACATAGTCCGAGATGGTGATCACAACAGATCTTTCATCAGAGGGCAAGTTGGATTGTTCGAATCGCCAAACAGGGGTCGTAATCACGGCAACAATGACACAAGCTAGAATCGCAAACGTGACCATGATGTTGAATGGACGACTCAGCATTACATTTTCTTGCTCTCCATCTCGACGACGTCCCCCTCCTGGTGTAACAAAGCGTTGAAAGAGTCGACGGATCCGGTTTTCAGGTCCAAAGATGAAAAGTGCGCGTCGTCTCAAAGACTTGGGAATAAACGAGGAGCATGATCTCTTTCTGGGTTCCTTGAGGGCATTTGTGTCGTCCTGAGAGGGATCATCGCGTGCAGCGACAAAGCTCCTAAAGTTTCCATCATACTCATCGCCTTGATTCACAGGCGAGTAGTTATTGGTGAAGGAAAGGTCGCTTTGGTTCGAGGCACGACGCATATGCTTCTTTGAATCCCTTGCATTTTTCAAGATTGGGTCCTGATCCTTTCCATGGAATAGTTCCTTGTCACCCAGAAGGAACTGTCGGGCAAGTCCCTTGCGCATACGATGGACCCACCCTGAATGGATGATGTCAATTCCGATGGACTTTGGATAAGGCTTGAGGTACATCCGGAGGTAATTGATGAACTTTCGTTCTTCATCTTTGGGTTTTCCTGCAGCGAGCGCATAGTCGATGATCTGTTGAGCATGCTTGGCTGCTTCGGCTCCACCCTCAAAATTCTCCATGATAATGGCAATCAACATGTTCACCAGGACGACTGTAAAGAAACGTGCGGAGCAAAAAATAGAGAAATAGAGACGTTATGGGGGCGGGGTGGTTAATGATTTGCAAGGATTTTTTTTTTTTTTTTTTTTTTTGGAGTGATACGTTAAAGGCACCTCGCAATATCGAAAGAGAGGGAAGGGGGGAAGGGAAGCTTACAGTTGGCAAAACAGTAAAAGGCAAAGGTAAAGAGCGTCGACACGACCACCTGTCGACCAGGGAATCGCCCGTTGACCACATTGTACAGAATATCGGTCCAGTTTTCTCCTGAAAAGATCTAATTGATGGATTTTTTTTTCTTTTTGATTAGCTGACATGTCACTGTTTACTTGTACTCAAAAGTTTAAAAAAAAGACTCACCTGATACATGCCGAGGTAACTGACATAAAAGTCCGAGAAATCCATGCTCTCATCTTCCTTGACGATCTCTCGAAAGAGAATGCCTGCCATCACAGAGACCACGCCCAGGAATAGGGCAATGAAAAAAATCAAGTTGAGAAGACCAACCCAACTACCGACCACTCGACGCTAGGTAAATAATAATCATCATCACCAAAATAAAAAAGAGAGGTCCGTCAAAAAAACAAAAATTCAAGATGATTCATAAGCAGGAAGCATCCAGGCATATACACTTCATCAGTGGCAAATGGCATGTGCCACTTACAATAAGGGCCCGAAGTCTTTCAACATAGATGATGGGTCGGTAAATTCTCAGGACCTGGAAAACGGACAGATAGACATAAATTCGACGGGACTTGATCGCAGGGATCTGAATAATCAGTGTCACGACGGCTACAAAGAGATCGACCCAATTCTTGCGACTCTTGAAGAATTCCCTTGTATCAGGTAAGTAGATCATGAACCGGATCAGGACATCAAAAGCGAACGCGATGGTAAAGATCAATTCCACTTGGCCTATTGGATGATAATTTTGGAGGAGGTAGTTCAATTAGTATATCTCTATTCAATGAGAAGAAAAGAAAAGAAAAGAAGATCCGTGTTGATCGAGATAAGATGAGGTTGCATAAAACGAAAAGAAGAAAAAAAAATTAAAAAGTAGTAAATTACTTAGTTGAGCGAGTCTCTCTGGCGAAGTCGTATACTGTGGGATGCACTGAAAGACCAAATCGACAACCACTGCCACCACCCAAAAGAACTCGAGGCGCTCAATCCATATCTTTTGTTTTTGAAACTTGTCGTCATCCGTGTATGTGTAGTGACTGATGCTCTCGCTCAGGATATTTTTGCTAAAGTTCATTCCAGAAGAAGAGGCTCTCGGTTAGGAACAAAGAGTTCAAAAACACACCATCCATAAAACGGAATGCTCTTCCACTTGAGGAAAAAAAAAAAAAAAAAAAAAGCCTTACTTCTCATTCTTGTCGGAGGAAAAGGCCGAGTTGTTGGAAGAGTCATCACGGATTTTGGCAAACATCTCGTTGATCACTGCAATGAAAAGGTTCAAGATCCAAAAGTTCATCACCAGCACAACCAGAACAAAATAAATCGATGACCAAGGGTACTCCGAATCCATCACTTTGTACATCAGATCCGTCCATGTTTGGCCAGTCATCAAGACATAGACAGGAACCATGGCAGAGTAAATGTTGTCAAACGAGACGGCGTAGTTGTAGTTCACACCAACATCCTAGTTGAAAGCAATAACAAGGCTCTAGTCAGTATCTCACGCCAATGCGATAGATGAGGGGACCCGCCCTTTTTTTTTTTCTCGCTCCCTTTCATGAGTTACTCCGCCGCTTACCTTGCAAACGTAATTGAGGGCACAAATATATCCTTTAGGGTTGGTCGGACTCTCTGATCCATCTCGCATGATATAGGATTTCTTAAACTGAGGATTTTCAAAGTCGTAGTACCCTCCACAGAACTGGTCTTTCAGATTGGATTCCTCCAGATAGTTTTCGGGCGTGTCAAACCTGGGTACACACCGACGTGAGAAAGACCCTTTAAACGCCTGTACTCCAATAATACTAGAATAAGAAGAAGAAGAAGGAAATAATTAAAACTCATAAATCGAATTCAAGGGCTCCCTTCCTCCCTTTTTCTCCTACGAATCCAATCAGCGATCAATTACTGTCTTACCTGAAGAGGACAAAAAAGAAGACAATAAAAAGTGCAATATTGACCAAGAGCGGAGCACTCTTCTTGAGGGAATGCAAAATTGTAGATGATCCCGAGGTGATGTTCAAGAGACGAAGTGTCCGCATGGCTGCGATTGCCTTGAAAACATAGATCTCACGCTCTCCAGCCATCATCAAAGCAAAGTCAATCCAGTAACAGACGACAGCAAGCATATCGATACGATTGAATGTATGTCGAAGAAATGGGATCTGAGGTCCAATATCTACAAACTGTGGTTTGTAGGCGATCAAAGGATCCATGTACGTCGGAATAAACTGTGTCACCGTTGTCTGTCGACCAATCGCAAAGTCAATGATGGTGGTCGCTCGTCCTTTGGCAGCAGTCGACAAGGGGGCCCCTGTAGTCATATGATGCTCCATGGGTCGAAGAGTAGGTGAGGGCGCCAACATTGTTTCCCGTTTTTGAAGTTGAGGCATCTTTCGAAGAATGGTCGGGTTGGTATCATGTAGGTTGTCAGTCCGTTGTCTCTTACCAAAGAGCTTGCGAAGTCTCTCTCCATCCCTGGGATAGAAGATTAGCCCAGAGACGATGACTCTGGCCCCGATCTCGATGCTAAGGTTCAAAAAAAAAATGCGAGAGAGTGTGGCTGTTGGTCCCACGGTCTGTGTGCTTGTGTGTAACCGTGTGTTTTCTAGGGGAGGTGGAGTTTGGCCACTTGGAGAGCACATGGCTTTTGCGTTCAGCCCGAACTATGCTCCAGAGCAGCAAAAGAATAAAAAGTCACTTACGTGTAGAGGATAAAGATGACCAGCAGACCATAGTCGACCCAGAGTGTTCCCCAGACGTTGTCAGTACCGTTCGGAGATGAGACCATGATGATGAGGAAGATCAGGTTCAAAACCAGGAGCAGGAGTAGAGTCAGCTCTAACCATCTGTAAAGGTGCATATGCAAGACGTGCATGTATTGGAATGTGTCCTTCTCGGTTAGAGCAATAAGAACCCAGCTGGCGACCTATCGGGCCGAAGAAGCTGCAGGGGGGGACAAGGTCGACAAGGAAAAAAAAAAAAAAAAAAAAAAAAAAGACCCATGCAGTCAACCTACTTTTGATTTACGAATCGGTTGACCCTCTTCCTAAAAGCATTATCTGGACCAAAGATGAAAAGGGACCTGCCCTCCAGAGGAGGTTCCATCTCCACCGGATCGACTATGACGGGCTGAGGCGGTAGCCTTGACGCTGTGGAGCCTTGTGCAGAGGCTATACTGGAAGCTTGTGGCCTAGGCCCTGAGTGTGTTGAGAACGCAGAGCGAGACTCGTCGAAACTGAGCCGGTCATTAGCAGATATTGGGTCCATATGCTCTGTGGCGATGTCGGGCACTGCTGGGATGGACGAGTGGCTGCGTGAGGAACCATTGAGGTTGACAACCCTGGTCGATGCACGGCCGAGAACTTGTTTGACAGAGGCTAGGCGAGTGCTGGGCGTTGACGAGCGGGTTGTTCTCGAGTCACCGCTTACGTTAGAGAGATTGCTCCGGCGAGTACGCCATGATTCTTGTGCTCCTTTGGGATGGAGATGGCTGGTACTAGAAGTGTTTTCACGGTGGGCGGGGATCTCATCCTGAGAGTCTTCAGAAAGGGGTGGTGATGGTCGATCAAGGGTCAGCCCCGTGCGATCGCTGAAGGCATTCAGCTCAAACTCGGGATTAGACGATCGATCAGATGGCAGGCGGGTCAACGCCGCCCATGCAGCGTCCGACCCGGAGACATTGGGGTTTGGACCAGAGCCAGGGCGAGTGGCCGAGGGTAGTGGTGGACTGCGATCGGTGTCGCTGTCGTTCTCATGGTTGTTCCTGAGGGCCTCGTAGCGCTGGCCTCCTGGGACCATTGGCGGTGAACAGTTGCAGATGCAGAGGAATGGGGTGGAGGGGAGGAGGAAGAGGAAGTGGGCTGGGATGAGGTGAAAGTACGGTGGGTTGAGCTGTGGGGGGAGGTGATGGGTGGCACGATGGGCAATGGGGTGCCGGACAGATCGAGCGGGCGATGCAAATGCACGAAATTGAAAGAATTAAAGAATTAAGAAAGAGGTAGTAGGTCTCTAAAAAAAGCAAGAGCACGGGCGAGAGCAAGAAAGAAGAGAGAGAGAGAGAAAAAGAGAGAGAGAGTAGCAGCAGGCAGACGAGGTGCATTATATGGGCGCATGTGCCCACTCTCCTCCTTCTCTCTCTCTCTCTCTCTCTCTTTCTCTCACTATCTCTTCTCCTCTCTCCTACTCTCTCCTCTCTCTCTCCTCTCTCTCTCTCTCTCTCTCTCCCCGGACGGCTATGTCGATTTGGCTTTTCGCGGGCTGTGTGCGGCAACTGATGAGAAACGCCCATCAGTGCAGTGCGTCCGCGGGCCTGGAACTGTCTTGGTTGTTTAGCCCCCCCACTTCTCCCTGCCATCTTGTTGAAAAGCATGAAGGTGTTTATGTGTGTGGGGGGGGGAGGCGTCGCAGGAGGCTCTTGTTCTGGCGCACACGCGTCCTTAGCCCGTTCACTACGCCACTCCATCGGTCCATCGCATCCATTTCCATCAGCACTCCAGGAGCTTCTCCTTTCCCAGGAAGGAGAAGAGGGGGACCCAGATCCTCCCCTTTTTTTTATTGCAGGGCATCCAGCCAACAGCAACTCATTTGTTCACTTCCAGGTCTGGGTAGATTGACAGTCACCGACTTGCTTCGCAGCGTTCTCTCTCTCTCTCTTTCTCTCTTCTTGACTTGTTCCCAGCCTTCCTTCCCGTTTCCCATTCCTCCACTCCGCAGATAGCCCGAAATGCCCATCGAGAACCGTCTTCCTCGAGTCGAGATTGAGTTTTGTACCGGCTGCAAATGGTACATTAACACGGGCTCATGAGAGAGAATGAGCAGGAGACATGGAAGACTCATCGGACAGAGGCCATGTCATCTCAAGACCACATCAAATTAACCCCTCCTCTTCTTTGTTGTTTTGTATTTCCACACTTATCACGTTCAAATAGGCACCTGCGCGCGGGCTGGATGGCCCAGGAGCTATTGCTCACATTCAATAACACTATAGGCGAGGTTGCCCTGATTCCTGGCGGGAGTGCAGTCTTTATCGTCCGGGTCAATGGAGGTATTATCTTGGGTTCCATGACTTGCTCGAGTGACCACACACCGTTGAGATGAATCAATTGAGAGCGGGGAAAGAAGGGTCCCAGACTTCTCCGAGGAAATTAAGGCTGAACAACGGACAAAAAAAAAAAAAAAAAAGAGTACCACGACTTTCTCCCCGATCTAATACCATATTCTTTTGTTTCGCTTTGCTCTCTTTCCGTTGTGAACATTCTTCAACCATGTCCTTCTCCTAGATATCGTCTATGATCGCAAGGAGCATGGACGATTCCCAGAGATGAAGGAACTGAAGCAACTCATCAGGAACGCGATTGCACCAGAAATGAGTCTTGGTCACAGCGATAGTGCCGTCAAGTCTGCCTCAAACCCTGGTAAAGCCCAGACAGAGCCCTCGGCAATGACCACGACAAAGGCTAATGTTGAGGCTGAAGCAGGCAATGACGCCAAGGACAACGAGGGGGCTGTTCCGCCAGAACCAGAATGTAAAACGTGCCAATAGACAGGCGATTTCAAACAATGTGAAGGCTAGAAACATTGACGCCTTGACGGTCACTGTTTGCCTGCTTGCTTGCTTTATGCATAAACTCGGTTGGAACCCTGCAGTCCCCTTCCTTCCTTCCTTCCTTCCCCCCCCCCCTCTGCTCCCTCTCTTTTCCCCTCAAATATAATGTATTTATGGTAAATAGAGTAAAAAAGTGATTCAAGATACCTGTGTGAGGAAGCTACTTCATTCGTCAACCGTTGTCGTTTTCTACTGCCTACACTTGCTAAAGATGGTAGGCGAACGAGAGGCATCAATGGGGTCGGCATCCTTAAATCTCTCGTTGATAGGCTCCATAATCTCCTTCACACTTGACTTGTCCAGGTCATCCCTGCGGCTCAGGAGGTCTGATACTAATGTCAGGGGTAAATCATGATAAATCTTCTTGAGAGCAAAGAACTCGAGATATGTTGTCCTCTTGGAACTAGAAATAAGTCGGTGAATCTTTTCGATCGCATCAAAGTCCTGTTCCAGGTCATTCATGGACTTGTACTGGATAAAGAAATTGAAAACGGCTCGACGATCTGTACGGAGTCTCTCCTCGCAGAATGCAGCCTTGAGCTTGACGCCCTTGTTACGGAGTGCATCAATTTGAGCAATAAAAAGACGCTCCAACATCCAGTCCACCATCTTGTTGAACATGTAGTCGTTCAAATGTGCTCTAAAGTCTACACAGTAATCCTTGAGCGTCGCTACGACCGAACCCATCAAATCCTTTTCGTTATCATACCAGTCAGCCGTATACAATCTTGACAGAGGCTCAGCAATGTCATTAAACACCAAGTCTAGGATCGAGTTGGCTCCTTGTGTTGCCACGTCGAAAAAGTCGTCCATAGCCAAGTTGAGTCGGTCTCTCAGGTTGTCAAGGGTCTTGGTCGATCGGATTAAGCTATCATTCTCAAGCCTCTGCAAAACTGCATCTGTATACTCTGCACACTTGATTTGGTCATTCGTCGCCGCTACAATGTATTCGGCCAATCCACCAGGCACCGACTCGGACGAATCGAGCAGTTTTTTAACCTCAGAAGCAAAGAGCGACTTCCATTTCTTTTGGTAGTCCTTGATCACCTCTATACACTCTCCGATGACCTGCTCGACAACCTTGCTCTGTTGAGAATCCGAGGCGATGGCAACCTGTTGGTTAATCATTTCGAACATCAAGCTTGCAGTCTGCATGTGGTACAATTGATCAGAGTCCTTCTCGAGGGGACCCTTGCGCTCCGTAAACTCGGTTGTTGCAGTGGACATCATATTATTGACCCACTTGACGAGGTTGGTCCTGACCAACTTCAGATACTCATCCAACAATCCCTGCTCGTTGCCATCGAGGAGTTGAGGTTCAAGAAGTTCCTCTGTGACACCCAACTGATGGTTCATACTGGCATAATACTCTCGTACCCACCGAAGCAAATGCAGGATTCGTGCTCCATCCAGGTCAGGGGATTGAACGATTTTGTTGGCGAGCTCATAGACATGGCGGTGGTATTCGAGCACAAAGAATGGAAAGATCTTGTAGTTGGAGGGTGAGCGCGGCACAAGATCATCGTATACCAGGGCGAGATCTGGAAAGACAAAGTCTGTGGCCTCAAGACATTCCAGTGGTTCTTTCTCTACACCTTCCATCAGCGGTGCAAATTTTCGTGCGACCTCTTCGTGGAGGACATCAAAGAACTTGCTTCTTAGGGACTTGGCCGCCCTTGGGGGCTTTTCTGCCTTTTTTCCAAAGCCCTGGAGAGAGGTCCGTCGTTCCGTTTTGGTGGTCACCGATTTTGCGTCGGCACTCTCTTCGCTCTCGATAATCTTGATGAGCCGTACGATAACCGATCCCTGGTTATTCTTGATTAGTTTGATCATGTTCCGTGCCAAATCCCAGAGGTAGTTCTCAAACTCTTCAATGACCTGGTCCAACCTTCCAAAGTACTGCTTCAAGGTCACCTTGACGTCCAAAGGCTCATCCCGTGCCATGTGAAGTGTCGAGTCTCGAAGTTGTTCTAGTTTATAGAGTTGATGATGGACAAAGAGAAGGTTTGGTGCTGGTCCAAGAACGTTCTTTTTATCATCCCGTAGCATGTTCTTGACCCTATCCAAGTCCTGATGGAGTTCCTGAAAGTTGTTGACCAGATTCTGTGTCGCGACAAAGTTCTGGTGCGTTTGCGAGATCTAACCGAACATGATAAGATAGAGTAATGAGAAAAGTCAATCCTTTTTTTCTTTTCTTTTCACGCTTTAGTCAACAGCTACACCCTCCCATTGCTGGACGTTTACTTTGCGAAGACGTGGATAGTCACTGATCAATCCACGGGCATCCTTGCAGAGCGAGTCGATATTCTTCATATTAGAGCGGATACCCAAGACCTGTTCCTTGGTAGTTCCAAGAATGTCAAGTGCTTCTCTAGCCTCCTCCAGCTGATTCTGGACTCCGATTTTAAGTTGCTGGTCGACAATGGCCTTTTCACGAACGAGTTTTTGACGGATGGCGGCGAGATTGGAGAGGTCGTCCGGATGCTTCAGCATGGCCGCGATGATGGAGACCTTCGCATCCGGTGAGAGTGAGATGATTGACTTTGAGTCGACCATGGTCTACTGTTTCTGTCCTTGGGTATGAAGAGACTCTGGTCGAAGGGTAGAAAGGATAGTTGGCGTAGATCGAATAGGCGAATGATGGATGGCAATGGGAAGCAAACGCATGCATCAAAAAAAAAAAAAAAAAAAGGAAAGGAGACGCGGACTGCCCTTTGGACCTTAACTGAGCAGGTGTGTGGTGCGGGCCCATATAAAAAAAAAAAAAACTGAGAGCGGAGCACCGCGTGGAGAGAGTCGTCCCAACTGCAAACTGGGCCCGCTGGGCCAGGTCTATTTTTTGATGCAGACGGCTCATCCTCCTCTCGCATTCCCATTTCCTCATCTGCATTCTCTTTCTCTGTTCCCATCTAACTGTCTCGACCCCGCTGGGCCCATCATCATCTCTACCCAACGGCCCTTTTTCTTTTTCTTTTTCTCTTGCTTCATCCACCTCCTTTCTCATCTCTCACCAGACCAGCATCCTTTCGCCGCATCCTTCTTCTCTTCACATCTTTGACCGACATCCAATGGTACGACTACCTGACAGTGCCTGACTCCTGAGACGACCAAAATTCTCGATTAATCTCAGTCCATCCCACTTTTCTTTCCCTTTTTACCCGCCATTATGAATCCCGGATATTTAGATCCGCTTTATCCTAGTGCAGAATCGTCAGGGCAAGACTCGATTGTCAAAATGGTATGCTCCATATGAAGATGACGAGAAGTTAAAGCTCAAGGGCGAGGTACACCGGCTTGTGGCACCCAGGGACCAGAAATACCAGTCCAACTTTGTCGAGGTAATAAGACTGATCCGTATCAGGACCAACCCAAAAAAAAAAAAAAAAAAAAAAAAAAAAAAGAAAGGAGCTTCAAGGCACTGACACCACGTCAACATCCTCTTCTTTTTTTTTTCTTCTTCTTTATCTTCCCTGGCATTAGTTCCGCAACTTCAAGATTGTCTACCGTCGCTATGCAGGTCTCTTCTTCTGTCTCTGTGTCGATGCCAACGACAATGAACTAGCATATCTGGAAGCTATTCATTTTTTCGTCGAGGTCTTGGATGCCTTCTTTGGAAACGTCTGCGAGCTCGATCTCGTCTTTAACTTTTACAAGGTAGGCCAAAAAAAAAAAAAAAAGAGTACGAGTACAGCCATCATGGAACAGGACCATCAGACTGCTGCGGTGGAAAAGCCGAGTGAATTTTAATGATCTCTTCTGGATGATCTCTTTCTCTTTTAGGTCTATGCTATTCTAGATGAGGTCTTTCTCGCTGGCGAGATTGAAGAGACGAGTAAGAACGTGGTTCTGACAAGATTGGATCATCTGGACAAATTGTAAAAGAAAAAAGAATAAAAAAGAAACAAAAAAAAAAAGGAGAATAAAAGGTGCCTTTAACGGGTATTTCTCGAATAGGCTAATGAGAGAAGGAAGCGTTTGTGTGTGTGTGTGTGTGTAAGAGAGAGAGAGAGAGAAGCAAGCCCTGATGATCTGCTCCTCAAGAATGAACGCAATAAACCTTGATTTATTACCAGGACTATTTTCGTCCGCATGGCCCTTTTCTCCACTATTTCCATTTTTTGATCATGGCCTCTTCTCTACTGATCAAGCTCCAACTTTGAGGAAATTTATACACCAAGTTGCCACTCTTTCTTTTCTTTTCTTTCTTTCTTTCTTTCTTTTTGTTTTACTCAATGACAGAAACAGTGGTGGCCTTTTTTTCTCATGTCTACATACTTTTGAAAAATGTCTTGAGATTCCAAAGAATACCACCCACTAAAAAAAAAAAACAACAACGAGTCATCCATCCAACAAACCCTCAATGCTCTGCGCCAGTCAGGTCAATAACCACTTTTTACTTCACTACAGTTTTTCCTCTTCCTCTTCCTCTTCTTCTTTTTTTTTTGCTTGTTTGTTTGTCTTGTGTGAATTTGCTCCTTTAGGCAGTGTTGGCAGTGAGCTCAAGTCCTCCGAGAATGTCCTGGAACTTGTTAATGTTGCGCAAGAACCAATCTCCGTAACGACGGCCGACCTTGGACTCTGAAACGTGGATCATATCCTCCTTCAAGCAGAAATCGAGGTCGGATGTCGACTGGACCTCACCCTCGAGCAAAGTACCCTCGACCCACTTAGTCTGACGACTCCTGATCTTGGCCACCATCAACAAAGTACGGAGCTGCTGGGGATCGATATCAAGGAACGAGGCCAACTTGGCATTGCCCATCGTCGAGTAAAGCTTCAAATAAGATCTGAGAGTTGGCAACAAGATCGAGTGCTGAACATCAGACAAAAAGATCTTTGTGTAATGCTGGATGGGCTCGAAAGGTGCCCGGTTCAGGACCTCTGGATCATCAAAGTTGGGGCCGTTGGGCGAGATGAACTTGGGGCAAGCGAACTGGAAGAGCTCCTCAAAGACCTGCATGGCCTCATCAGGGCGCGACAACTTGTTGGACTGCTCTGCATACTTTTCACGAAGCTGGCTGTGAATGTTCTCATCCAAGCGGGTGGGGCAGAGGGTAACGCACATGGCCAAGAGAGCATACATCTGGTCGGCCTTCTTGTTGATCTGATCATGCTGGTACGAACGGGTGTGGTACTGCTTGGTGCGGTTGATGAAAACAAGAATGTGCGAGAAAGCCTTGATGGCATCGGCATAGCGACGCAGCATCATGTAGGCAAAGCCGACATAGTAGTAGGTCGTCACATGGCAGGCCGTCACACGGGCAAAGAGCGCCTGCTTCTTGTTCAACTCAATGTTGTCCATCATCTTCAAAGCAAGAGTGAAATCGCCCAAAAGACAGTGAACGCGGAGGAGTCCAACAATGCTGAAGTAACCAAGCATCTTGTACAAAGGACGCGATCCATACTCGCCAGCAGCCTCCAACATGTCGCCACCGTTCTTCGAGACCAAGAGCTGTTCCGTGATGCGCGACTTTTGGATGAGCGAGTACAAGACGTTCAAAACACTGTAGCAGCTCCAGATCTGAGAGTTGTCACGGAGCAAGGCGAGCTCCTCCTCGCTCTTGTGCTTGAGACGGTTCCGGTAGTTGCTGAAGGACTGGAACTGGTAAATGAACTCGTCAATGATATCCCACAACCACTGGTTAGGCAACTCCAGGTTAACAGGTCCCTCCGAGTCTACACAGGTTGGTTTTTGTATTAAGATAAATTAGTATTTTTTTTTTCAAGACCCAATAAATCTTAAAGGGATAATAGATAATTCTCGATTCTATCGAGTCCCAGTGCTGGGCAATCCAAGGGACTACCATGCAAGACGACTTACTCAAGATGTAGTTGAAGAGATCGCAGTAGTTCTCGTACGAGTGGAAGCGGTGCTCAATCGTGGGAGTGAGGCGAGAGTAGATATGGCGATAGTACAACTCGCGGTAGAGGGTCAAGAACACTTGATCTAGAGAACCAAAGAGTTTATCACTCGGTCAATAATTACCCTTTTTTTTTTTTTTTTTTTACCATCTCTCAGTCATTCACATCTGCTTGTGAATGAGCAATACAACAATAATAAAATAATAACTAGACTAGCAACAAAATCAAAGACATTTCTTTTTTGTTTTCTTTTTCTTTTTCTTTTTTACCATCGTTGACCAAAGGCGAGATGGCCTCTGGATCGGGCCACGACTCCTTGGCGTAGAACTTCTCGGTGAGCTTGTTGAACGAGCCTTCGTAGATCGAGTGGAGCTCGTTGACATTGTTCTCCAGAACGTTGCGGTGGAAGTACAAAATGAACTTCTTGACCACCTCAGGGATCTGAACCTCCTGGTACTGCTGGGAAGACTGGTCTATTAGAGATGAGCGATCGTTGCCAAGTCAAAAGGTCGATTCCTGTCGGTTAAATCGAGGAAACATGGGTAGAATGAAAGAGATGCAACAAAAAATATACAGGGAACAAAGGCTATGGAGAAGGTCAAAGGACCATAGGCCAGGGGTTGAGAGGAGGATAGAGAGAAAGGCAGCAGGTGGTACTCAAAAAGAGTCGTAATACTGCGTCTAAAGAGCAAATCCAAGGCGTCCAGACGACTAGATGAGGCTCTGTGGCCTTGTCCTGGAGTCTACATCAACAACGCCAATCATATCGCCGTGATGATCTATTTGATTTGTAGACCCCTGGTCCGTTGATCCTGCTTTCGTGCCTTTGTGACGTTTATCCAGATGATGGTGTTATTACCAGCAGCGAGGAGTTCCTCCTCGAGGACATCATCCTCCACGGGGTATGCGCTGACGACCAAGTCGACCTCGGCGCCAATGTCGATCTCTTCCTCGTAGTTCATGGCTGCAGATGAAGTGGATGAATGCTAGGGGTGATGCGACAATGATCGCTCCCTTGCGCTACCAAAATAAAAAAAATTGCCAGTGGCGCTTTCTTTCTCAAAAAAAAAGGGTCACGTGCTAAATATCCTCGGGGGGCTAAACATTTCACAGCATTTGCGCTAAAGAACGGTTCCTGGACCTCTAGCTTTGGCGGGGACTCCTATACTACCCAATGGATCATGAATCAGTTCACAGCAACCTGCATATCATACTGTGCCATCTAAACCCTTTGACTATACAGAAAACGGCTCGTTTTCTAGGGATATGGTTGATAACAGGAACAACACACGTAATCAATCAGGACTAGCATTTTTGCCATTGGATAGGTCAAAAGTAAAGAATATGGAGCAAGACTCAAGACAGAAGACAAGAAATTCAAGGTTAATGCTTACCCTCTCACCAGCATCAGTTGTCTATTTACGACAAGGGATAGTATTGATCAATAAAGGTCAGCCTGATGTTGGACTCCTACTAGTATATCGTGTATATTTTATATGTTAAAGCCGAGGTTCTCCGATCCGGCACCCCAGGAATACCTAAAACATATGTGAAGGGATATGAAAATTCGGAAAAGAGTTAAATAGATTTTCGATAGAAATGAATATGCCACCAAAGGATTTTGCGACAGAGATGGTAGTGTGACAGCTGGCAAGTCATCCAGCTTTAAATGCTTATGGCAACCACTAAAAAACGAGGATGTAGAACTATTTGGGTGCAGTTCACTTTTAATTTGTTTTATTTGATATTGGCTCAGGCGTGATCTGGGTTTCTAACTAAAGAGTTGCTTATGAAGACTGCTAGGGAAAGGACAAGGAATATCTCCCTTCTTTTATCTTTCTTTTTCTTTTTTTTTTTTTTTTTTTTTCTTTCTTTTCTTCTTCATTTTTTCTTTTCTCTCTTCATTTTTTTTTTTTTTTTTTGTAACGCTTTACTTGAGCCGAGGACAGGGTGATGATCAGTCCTTCGACCCATTTACGTGCAGCTGTCTGTAACATGGTTGGCTGAGCGCCAGTTGGAAATGCAGCATTGGTAGAACGCTGGACAGTCCGGAATATCATGGCAACGACGGTCATCTCCCATCCAGCCCTTGCAGCAATTGGAAGTAGCTGCTCCCCAGAAGGGCTCGTCCTTGGGACTGTTGCACCATGAGCCTCCTTTGAGAGGGGCAGCTTGGATGGCAATAAGACTGGACAGGATGGCACCAAGGAAGATGATTGATTTGTACATAGCTGACTTGGATCTTTTAGAGGTAAGAGGGTGGTATTAACAAAAAGGATACTATTAGCTCTTGAAAGATTGAAGGAAATCAAGCCTGGATTAATGGGTGCTAGTTTTTTCTTTGACTTACGAGGATAAGAGTAGGGAGATTGTTTGATAGAGGAGTGGGATGGGAGCGTATTGGATAGAGTGTGAGAAGGAGGCGGTGTGAGGATATGACTTTCTTCTGTTCTTGGAACCAACGTATTTATACGGCTCGAGAGAGGTCAAGGAACAAATGAATGAATGAACAAAGACAGGTTAAGCAGCCATAGGCCACCTAGGCCACCCAGGCCATCTAGGCTATCTAGGCCATCTAGGTCATCTAGGTCATCAAGGTCATCAAGGTCATGCTGAAAGCAACACAAATGCATTTGCACATAATGAATAAAATTAACATCCGCTGATAGGATGTTGGAAAGAAGCGTCCTGCCACATCGTAATGCAAAGAAGAGAGCCAAGCCCATATTTTAGAACATTTGGTCAAATAGCAGTGCACAGCCTCAATTCTGACAACAACAACATGTGCGAGTTGGGCGATTGTTGTTCTCACTATTCCTTAAATGGGGCTGAGTGCCCTAGAGTATTTTCAGCCTAGCAAAAACACGCGACGAGGACTTCCATTTTCTTTCCGCTGGAAAGAAAAATCCCTCACCACCCTACTCTTCTCGCACCGGTCTCCAAAAGCTATTTCCTCCTCTATGATACTATCCCCACACATTAGATGGAAGGAAGGGGGCTGAAAATTGGCCGAATACGTCTCCGGGAGTGTCATGAATAAAGTCAAAGAAGAAATGGCCTCGGAAAAGCAACAGATGGCCTTGTTCTAGAACAATGGCTCGTGATCTTACTCTGGTCCTCTCTAGCCCCACCCTATGGGGAAAAAAAAGCTTTGTTTGTGTTTGCAGCCTCATTGCAGACCTCTCTTCTACGTCTCTACGTAAACGAATAGAACAAGTATAAGGCAAATTCAGCACCCATGGCTTGTTGAATATGTTTCTTTAGAATGAATCTTGTCCTTTGATGACATATCTACCACCACAAGAGTTTTCCTATGCAAAAAATACCGAAAAAGCAGCATTTCCAGCTCATCATGAGGGTCGGGCATTCGGGATAAAGAAGGCCCATCGGCTGTACGTTGAGAGTTGTATGTATAGTATGCTCTCCAGGCATAATGCACAGCTGAATCCTCCGCGGTTTTGAACTCCAGCCATATAGGACGGACTACTACTTCAGGACATCAAAGAGATCGCGATCGGCGTGGGAAATGCCAACTCTTTTTCTTGGGAATGTACGTACTCTCCGCTAGGAAGGAGGACATCATTCCATTAGACTTTGGCCAAAGGAACCCGCTTGGCAAACAAAAGACGGCTTTTCGCCAAAGCACTGAGACAAGAGAAAAAAAAATGCCCGTTTGGTACATGAATTACATCGAATTTGCTGCATGCGCAGACTGACTACGATTACAATACCATTATTGGCTCAGTTTCTATGACAGTTCTCCACTTTTTTCTTTACCCGGATCCTCCGCAATGCATCCCTTGATGTAGCCAAGAAAATCTGAGCATTGCAAAAAGTACTTGCCATGTTGTCATAGGATGGTGATCCAAGTCGCCATCCAGGCTCTCTACTTCAAGGAATACAATGACCCATCGATTCCGAGGATGCTATAACACAAAAAAAGAGAAGAAAAGGGGGTGTAGCACGTTCGGGACCTAGTTGCATACGCACAGGCCCGGACACCATAGTCAGAGAATATGTACTCTCAGGGCAGCAGGGTTGCCTCCGAATCTAGATAGGGCCAGGTGCCCGAGTGAACATGAGGCGTTGGAACCAGCAGCGATCTAGAACTAGATTCGACAGTAGCAACTACAGCGAGAGTCGTGTCAGCGGAATGTCCGCATGAAAGTTGTGAGCCTTTTCCTACCCGTTCATCATTTGTTTCGAGAGTGTTTGCTTCCCAGCGGAGGAGAATAAGATTCCATGTTTGTTGACGCCAGAGCTCTGGCGTAGACCTTACCATGACTACCCATTGTCACATTAGGGCAGCCTTTACTGCAGGTTTTGAGCGAGACCTACCAATTGGTGGAAGCACAATTGGCAGTCCGGTCTCCGTTTGACTCTGCGCAACCATTGTCGTTGCTCTTCAAATAAACTCTTCCTCTTTCCCAAAGGATTCTCCCGTAGCTGCTGCGAAGCAACGCAATTATTGCTGCCTAGATCTACTTTCTTTAGCATCTAGACTACCTCCACAAGGCCTAGACGGGAGAGCAGACAAGATTCCAAGGGAATGGATGCTTTCTATCCTCTCCGCCGACGATGGTAGCAAACTTCCCAGGAGGCTCTCCAACAAACGCTCACTGGCGACAGAACGATCGGGTGATGATCGATACGCCCATCCGACCGTTTTTTTTTTTTAGTTTAACCCTGGAACATCCCACCACTAGAGGGCATGGGCGTGAGATCGGAGTGTGACAGAGGAGGTATGTCAAAAGGAACACAAAAAAGTTTTCGTGGGTCCTGCGCTCTGTAACGCAGCGCAAAATCATAGATTACCGCATACATTCTATGTCTACTTTCTCTTTTCCTCTTTGGCCGCCGTTATCCTGTGGCATGTTTACCGCAGAACGTCGGAGTCAACAAAGAAGTTCTTACATTCCTGTAGTCAGTATCTAGGGATATCTCACCCTGATTCATTAAGGGCGTTCTCACTTGCTATAAAAGCAACGCGTCGAATCGCCTTTTGTGTGTTTTTTTTTTCTTTTCTTCTCTATCCTCTCTTTCACATAACCAAAAGGAATCCTCCAGACTTCAAGATGCTTTCCAACAAGTTGATCCTCGTTGCTCTTATGGGCATTGCTATGATGACCGGCTCCACCGAGGCCTCTCCTGTCCCTGCTGCTCTTATCGAGAAGCGCGCTACCTGCCTTGCCTTGGGCCAGCGATGCAGTACCATTCCCAGTGTCACCCAACCCCGCTGCTGCACCTTCCTTGTCTGCGATATCTACAAGGCTGTCTGCAAGAGCGGAATCGTCATCAGAGATTAAATCCAAACTGTTCCTTTGCCCCCCCCCCCTCTCCCCTGTGTGTGCGACCTACCCCCTACTGTCATGCCTGTCGCATGGAGCGATGTATATACTATTGAGCAAGTAAAAAAAAAAAAAAAAAAAGAGAGAGTTCCATTGTAGAATAGCATTCCCCTGAGATTCCCATTTTGCCTCTTTTGCTTTTTTTTTTTTTTTTTTTAAAAAAAAAAAAAAAAAGGAATAAAAATCCTGTTTGCATTATATCTTCATTTTACAACGCTTTTATCCTTCCTCTTGTGTACTCGGAGGTAATGCAAAACCAATTATCACAGAAAAAAAAAAAAAAACACACACACACACCTTTTATTACAAGAGTACAAACACAGAAAAGAAAAGAAAAGAAAGAAAAGAACGAACGTTGCTGCATTGTATTATTAAAAAAAAAAAAAAAAAAAAAAAAAAAAGAAAAAGAAAAAGGAATGGAAGGGGGGAAAAGAAAGGCCCTCTATAAAAAAATCTCTGGGTTATGTGAGCCTACACAAGCAGAGGCTTTCTGAGGCTCCTTACATTTTTGGTTTTTCTCGAGGACTCTGTCGAAATGGTATCCATGGTCCTCAAAAGTTTTATCCTTGTCGGTGGAGGTCACTGTTTATCTTGTCAATCTCCGTGGCCATCGTACCCATCTTCATACCGTCTTCATTGGTCTCTCCTCCAGTTGCCTTACGCTCAAGGCTAGGGCGATTGTTGATAGCAGGAGGCGAGACATTGCTCACTGTTTGATCAGCAGCCAGTCTCGGCTTTGATCGGGCCAGCCGTCCCAAGGCGTCCTGTCTCTGTCCTGCAACAGTCGATGGCGACGTGTTCGACGAAGCCGATGGTGATGTGGTGTTTTCACGAGAGGAAATCTGGATGTCCAACTCCAAAAGAGACTCACTCAGAAGGGTATTCAGCTCTGAGTGACCATTTTGTCGAAATTGATGAGAGGAAGGCGGGGATAGACCGCTGCTGGTGGTGCTTGGCAATGAGCTCATGGACCTATTGAAGCCACGCAACCGTGTCAAACTATGGTCTTGCTGTCGAGGCTTTTGCCGACCCAAAGCTCCTTCGTTGTAGCTAGCACCTGAGCTGCTGTTTGTCTCGCTTGGGCTCTGGCTTCCGGGAAAGGGCCCTCCGCCCATGCTTGCCAGAGCAGTTGTTGCAAATTCCTCTGCTCTCTGTTTGGCAATGAGGGCTGCTTGTGCCCTGTTCTTCATGTCGTGAGCATTTGCCTCCAACACTCTCAAACCATCTTCAATCTTGGATTGCAGCCGTGTCAGCTTCTTTTGCATCCTCAATTCGGCAATCGGATCCGATGTTGCTCCGCTTTGCTGATGCAGTTGCAGCGATGTCGATGTGCTCGCTGAAGAGTCTTCGTCGGGGCCATAGACGAATCCAAGCTTGGACTGGATAGTTGTCGAGAATTCGTCCGCCCAAGAATTGACCATACGAAGTTCGCCTTTGAGCTCATTCAATTGGTCGTCCTTCTTACTGTTTTCATCGTTGATTTCCTGCATATATCTCTCGATTTGTTGCATGCTACCGCTTAGATTCTTGCCTTCGGACGAGTTGGTGCCATATTCAGAGCCATCTATACTACCGGTCGAACTCTGGTTGCTGCTACCGCCGTTCGCAATGCTGCTATTGCTGCTGCCAAGTCCATTAGGGAAGATCATACTCTGGATCCTGAGATGAGAGTGTTCCTTCTTCCACTTGGCCTTTTCTTCTTTTTCCATATCTCGAGCCATCTCTAGTTGTCGTGTCGTTCTGGAAAGTTCTCGGTTCTCTCCATCCAATCGTCGCATTCCAGCATTCAATACTGCTCCCTCGTGTTGGAGAAGTGTCTCCTGGATCATCATCAGCCGTTCTGTCGACTCCTGAGTCATCTGAGAAAGCTCATCCACGTTCTGGATTGATGATGACAGCTGGCTGAACGCGCTTTTGATTGACTCGGGAGTAGCATTGGGGTCCTGGAAATTAATGGACGCCAAGCTGCTGTCCCGCATCTGTACCTCGATCGCAAGCGACTCTTTAAGAGTTTGAATATTTTGTTCCAGAGCGTCGCGTTCCTATACAAGAATAAAGGGATGGGTGGGAAGGAGGTATTCACATTAGGCCTCTTTTTCCTTCACTCCGATCAGAACTGTTACAGGAGATAAACGTCGAGTGGCGGCAAAATTTACCTTCTTAAGACTCTCTACTTCTTCAAGTGTCAAGACCCTGTAGATTCGAGTCGAAATTACAGACTGCATGATGACCTTTTGTGCCGTCTTTGGGTCCAGAGTTTTCATGACATCCTGCGGAAGAATACCCATGCTCGCTCGCTTCTTCAAAATCTCGTCAGGACTGGGTACGTTGGGCATGGGCAACAGGTCAAGACCGAATCGAACCGACTTGTGAACGCCAGCTACAGGATTGGATCCACGATGACCCGCCCCTGACGTTGACCCAGAACTTACACCCGAGCCCGGTGTAGAGTGCTGGCTTGGTGCCTTTTCTTGAGAGTGACGACGGGGCCCACCTGCTCTTGCATTCGCAAGCGCATCCTCCTCCCAGGCAGTACTGGCTTTCCATGAAGAGGCCATCATCCCCAAGGGTCGTTCATCATCATCATCATCATCGTCATCAAGAATAGAGCCACGAGATAGATCAGGATGACTTCCGCCTCGTGTTCTACGGTAATGTGCCTGGGCCTTGGCCTGATTCTTGTACATTCTCCCATGACCTGGACCACCCATGGGAAGGGGTTCTGTCGCCAAGGGATCAACACCCACTCTGTTAGCTACCCCGGGAGCGCGACCTCGATTAGGTGTGGGGGGAAGACTCTTTTCATCCAACAAAAGATTCTCCTGGGATACGGCCCGCGTACGCGCGAGCGAGTGATTTCGTTGCTGCAAATGATGTTGGTACTGTTGCATTTGACTCTGGATATGTTCTGGCGGTTGGTCGAAAAAGGCTGCATGTGGTTGCTCATGAGGGTCGTGGCGTGGTTGGTTCCCTGGTTGAAAGTGTACGGGGGTCGTCTTCTTGTTTGGACCACGACCACCCCTGTTAAAGTCATCTTCTACAAATGGGACCTTGATGTCCCTGGAAATGTATAGTGCCGCATTCGGTCGTTGCATGGGCAAGTCATCCTGTCCTGGCCGGAGTTTCTTTGCTGGGTCAATGACTTCACCGACCTCAATTGCTTCATTCATCTGCGACAAAATGCCACCTTGCTGCGAAGAGGCCTTTTGGAGGGACACGCTACCCTGGGGTGGTTCTGGCTCACCCAGATACATGCCGCCTGGTCCAGGTCTATCCTTGTCCTGAATCAACATTCGACTGATGGCCACAGGTGGATAAATGACCAAAGGATGGGAGGAAGTTGGCAAACTCAGTGTACTCACTGAACTAAAGGACATATGTCCCGGGCGATCCTTCGGACTAGAGTCGCGGAGCTCTTCATTGGGTAGCTGGCCACCAAATCGCCAGTCGTCCGGCATAAAAGAGTCATGCTGATTCTGCGATGCACCTGTAGCAGGGTTCGTAGGCTCTGGATGTTGGAACTGAGAGTTATTGCGGCGATGCCCTTGATTATTGTTTGGTTTACGAGCTCCATTGGCGCCCAATTCCCCGCCTGTATCAAAGAGAACCTTGATGACAGGCTTGCCTCCAGACTCGGATGAACTTGATGTATCCTTATCCTTTCTGTTCTGTACACCCTTTTTCCCGTTTCCTATTGGTCAAATGGTAATTTTTGGTCAACGGGTGCACAATGTGTCTATTCAACGTTTCACAGTCGGTGACACGTTTTGGGGAGGAGCATGTTCTGAGAAACCAAGTTTTTGAAATCTCTTCTTACCATTCCGTGCCTTGTCGAAGCTGAACCTTTGAAAGGTTGGCACTGTTTTGCCCCCAGCAGAAGGGTTCCAGAACTGTGGCAGGTCATCTGGGTTTGAGGACGAAGGCTCCTTTTTGTCAGAGCCCTTCCGATTCAACCCACCAACGACACTCCGGAAAGCAGTGTCCGACGCAAGTCGTGCCATCTTGAACAAATTCTTTCCTGAGCCTTTGCGTGTTGGGAGAGCCGAGGCGGGGATGGTGGTGTGAATGCTCACCCCAGAGCCAGTAGCACTTCCCGTTGTGGTCCCGTTTGTAAATGCTCCAGACGATGTCGAATGCGAGTCTGACGAAAAGGGATCCGTATCCAACTCCTCAGTCGGTGACTGTGAAAACCGTTCGTTGAAAAGGTCCTGACGCAGCTTTTGAGCATTTGCAGCCTGATGCTGTTGTCTCTTTTGCTCTTGCACGTGCATTTGGCGCTCTCTGATCTCATGGATAAGTTCCTGCTGCATATCAAGGTCCTGACGATCGGACACGCCACTGCCATCATCGATCAGTCCATGGGTCGTACCATTCTAATCAAATAAAATATGCCCGTTTGAATTAGTCCGATTCATCTGCATGCCTTTCCCTTCCCCCTTCCCCTCCCATGCTGTATTGTTGACGATGTCCGAAAGTATCCCAAGACCTCTATTTGAGACATTGAGCTTGAGCCTCTTTGTACTTACGACATTCAATGGCTGTCGGCTAATTGTTGTCGCTGCCACTGCAGCAATTGCACTTATCTTGCCCAGTCCCAGCCGAGGGGACATTGTTCGAGAATTATATCGGATCGAGTTGGCCCTATATGAAGCATAGTCGCTAAAGGTCGATCCCATACTGTCAGTTGTCAAATCTCCAGCCATAGCTGAGGACGTAGTGGAAATGGTGGTGGTCATGGTTGTTGTTGCCATAGTAGTCGATGTAGGTATGGGTTCGGAGAAGGCATTGTCCTCCTGCTCTACGTGACTCTCTTGGATAGTCTTTTGTTGCATCGTGAACTGACGCTGAGAAAGAAGCATAGGGCCGGCGAGAAATGGATTGGGTTGGTTGGGGTGGGTATAGTACGTGGAGCCTCTGCTCTTGGCCACTGCTACAGTCTCGCTAGTGGCCTCAAAAACCGCTGGTCGAGGAGGAGATGGAGGTCCAAAGGGCGAGTCGATAAATGTAACGTTCTGGGGTGTAGCGGTTGATGGCGCTTTGTAAAAACCATATGCTCGATCAACAGCGATATCCTGACGACTTGACTCTGTTGTCACGGTTTGCTGCAGCTGCAGAGGGTCGATCGCAGATCGTGTCAAGGTAGTGGTCGTGGTTGTTGTCGTGGTCGTGGTCGTGGTTGCCACTCCGGATGGCGGAGGCAAAGGGAACAGGGTGCTCCTCGAGTCTGCAGTCAACTCCGCTGTTGCCTGAGAGTGCAACACAAGCTGTCCTTCTTCCTGTGATTCGTCCTGGTCCTGTGGTTGTGGTGTCTGCCGTCTGTTTAGGGGGACGAGAGGCTCGAGCTGACTCTGCAGAAAACTGGTTGGGATCGAAGACACTTCTGGTTCAAATAAAAAGTCTCCATAAGCGCTAAAGCGTTCGTTCGCCCTGTTATTCTAATAAAGAAATGGTCAAGACGAGCGTTTTGTGGAAAAAAATACGGGAGGCAGTGTTAACTTTAGGTTCAAGTGTGAAAGCAAAAGAGGTGGAAGAAAACAAGGACAAGGAAAAGTTCTTTGTCTTCTTTAGCTAGTATCCCTATCAGCCGATCTGACTACTGCCATATCCACCAGTTCAGTCCTTCGAAACGCTAGCAGGAGAGAGTGCGGCACAAGATAGTACATTGGACAGTTCTCCTTCCTCCTTCGTCTACTGATGTACACTCTCTATTACTACTCGCCCCTCCCGCGCGTGTCTAGGA
>WAEK01000029.1:125000-353912 GCA_011634665.1 Mortierella sp. BCC40632
GGAGGCGAGTCTTGCCCAGTCGTTGACTGGAATGTTGGTACAAGGCAAAAGTTGGAACAACGGGCCACTCTCCTGGGACACGCCGCTGTTGTGGTGAAGGGAAGCCGAGGCTGCGATAGTTGTCCTAGAGCGAAAGGAAAGAGAGAGAGAGAGGATGAAAGAGGAAAAAGAGGGAAAGGAGAAAAAGGATGAGATGGGCAGATGGGCGGATGAGAGAAAGAGAAAGAGAAAGAGAGAAAGAGAGAGGGGGCGAGAGAGAGAGAGAGAGAGAGAGAGAGAGAGAGAGAGAGATAAAAAACTGAAAGCGGGAAAGAGAGCACAGGCGCGAGCAGAGTGGCGGAGAATGCGCTGACAAGATGGATGGAGTGGAAAATTTGTGAGAGAGAAAGAGAGAGAAAGAGAGAAAGAGAGAAAGAGAGAGAAAGAGAGAGAAAGAGGAAAAAGAGGAGAGAGAAGAGAGAGAGAGAGAGAGTCTTTCTCTCTCTCTCTCTCTCTCTCTCTCTCTCTCTCTCTCTCTCTCTCTCTCTCTCTCTCTCTCTCTCTCTCCTCTCTCCCCTCACCCCCAAAACTCCTATCAAAATGTAAACAGACACACAGCCTCGACTCTCGCTCCACTCTCTTCTCTTTCTTCTTTACTCTTGGTCCTCTTCCACTCTGAATCCGCCGGAACTAGTCCTTTAGGCCCTGTCCAAGTTCAGGCTAAGTAACACAGGCAGGCCCCCGGTGCACGTTGGGGAAAAGGGGCCGGGGTATCGCATGCTCGCGGCCATGGGCTCGGCCAGCTACTGCATTATGCGCATGTTTCCAGCGCCCGACGGGGAGAGAGAGAGAGAGAGAAATAGAGGACAGATGCTGTCGAGCAGAAATAGACGCGGCCAAGGCATCGCATGGCCGCGCATCGCATCGCATCGCAGACTGCACAGAGCAGGGGATAGCACCGACATTGTCGACTACATAGACAAGAAGAGGGGTTAGACGAGACGAGAGCTGACTCCCTTCTTCCTCCCTACTTACCTTTTTTCTTCCTCCTACTCCTTCTCCTCCAAAGCTCGCATCGCCTCTACCTCACCTCGCCACACACTCTCCTTCGGGCCATGCCGACAGGCCCGAGACCGTGGACATGGTGCAAAGCGCGGGAAGCACAAAATACACAAGGCACGTCTCGGCGCTGTGTCCTTGTGTAAGGCTTCATGGCCACCCATGCGAGAGTGGGTACACGGAGGCCGACATGCGTGTGCATTTGCGCGGCAGAGGCAATGAATGGGCGGGAAAGGTCTCTGTGGACACCTTTCTTGAGCCCTGCACGGTCCAATGCGCTTCTGATACGAAAATGGTGGGTATCAGTCGAGGGATAACAGGAGTAGATGTGTGCTTTTTTGGGTGCCGGTGCAGGGAATAAAGAGAGAGAATATACACTGACACTCGCCCATGACTGTCGTTGCACTCTCACCTGCCATTGCCTCGACCCTGTGGCGGCCGCGTGTCCTCGCCACGGTCTCCCGCGCACCATGCGGCTGGTTGTCAAAAAGCCCACGTCTGGACATCAATATTTCGCCGAGATACACCGTCCTGCGCATAGCTCACTACATGTTCTGAGTGGCCTTGGCTCTCAGTCCTGTGACAAAAGGTTGGCGTTGCAGTGGTGAGACTAGCCACTGCCGATGTTCTCTTCCCGCCATTCTCCCCTCTTGCCCCGTCCCCAGTCAGCGCGGGGTAGCCTGTTCTTTCACTTTCACTTTCTCTCTCTCTCTCTCTCCTTCTCTCTCTCTTACTCTTGCTCCAGCCATAATAGGCCGATCAGGTATGCTCTTCCCCAAACAAGAGCACTGCACTGGCCAAGCAGCGGCAAATGCTGACAATGCACTGCGGCAGATGACATCGTTCCCCCAGATATCGGGAAAAGAAAAGAAAGAAAGGTAGAAAAAAAAAATGTCCGCCCGAGGTCAATGCCTAAATGGAATCATCTTTCACTCATTCGCATGGATTCCAACATTTCTCACACTCTCACACACTCTCTGACCTCGTGCATTCAACATTCTGATTGGCAATGCGCGAGGTGAAACCACACGAGCACAACGTGGCTGCGAGTCTGCGCCCCTCAGACGAAGACGAACCCCGTTTTTCCGTCAGAGCTGGGCGGTGATTGGGTCCTGTCGCGTCCATCTCCGCCTTTGCTTGGGGACAACTGGCTTACTACCCACAGCTGTTGTCTCACTCACGCGGCTCATGTCTACCTTGTTCGCCCCCTTTCCTACCACGTCATAGACTCTCGACATTGGGGGTCAGCGACGCTACATCTCTTTTCTCTTCTTTCTTTCTTTCTTTCTTTCTTTCCTGATAAAGTAGACACTACACTCAGGGCTTGGTATTCCGTGGATCACACAATTCGACCTGTTCGCTCATTTGGGTGATCTCAACAGCAACAACCAAAAAAAATATGGAGGAGAAAATGTAATTACACAATGGTAAAAAAGCCCTTTGTCTTTGTTGAACTCCCCCTTTTTTCGCTCATAGGTAGGGAGCAGGAAAAGAGGTGCCATGCTTGCTTGGCAGGGATGCATTCTCGTTGACCCTTGAATGGATTACTGTTTCAGCGATTTTTTTTTTTGCGCAGTCTTGGCAGGATGTCTTTTTCCCTTGCTGAAAAAAAAATCAAAAAAGGCGTCCGTGCTGGAGATGAACAATAACAAGAATAAAGATGGTGATGATCAAGTCTCTATTGAATCTAATTGAGACCTCCACTGTCCAAGGGACCGTGATAGCCCTTGTTCCGGCTACCATCGGCAGTACTCCCCGTTGTCTCCAATGAGAATATCCCTAGTGCTGCCTTCGGAATATCGCACGAAATGCCAGAGATCTCTGCCTCTTTGTCTCATCGCCTTTTCGTTCGCCTTAGAGATGCAAGGAGGAACGGCGTTATTTGGCTCAGCCATGGAGAGCGGCATTTATCACAGCATGTGGAAGATATTACGATCAGCCTCGTGTGATGCCGAAAGATGTATCTTCGATGTGTACGCCACCATCTGAGGTGGTTTGTGATCGTTTGTCCTCCTGCCTCTATCCTGGAACACCTCAGCAAACAAGATGGACGAAATGTCCAAAATCAACGGCAACGCCACTGACTGACCGCAACCACACACATCCTGTTCAAGTGTCGTGTGGCTCGCTCTTTCGGGTCCAGCCCTTTTTTTTTTTTTTTTTTTTTTTTTTTTTTTTTTTTTTTGCTAAAGTTGAATCCCAGCGTGCCCTTTTCCAGCGTATTGCAAAGACTCAAGAGTGTGGAAAGACTGAAGCGAGAATCAGTCTCCAGTTCTAGTTCTCGATGGCAGATTGACGGAATTCATGGGTATCATTTCTGTAAAGATCATGCTCTAGATCGATGGAACTAGTTGCAGACATTACTTGACCATGTCTCCTAAGATTGTTCTTTTGATCGATCAAGATGCCTTCATGACGGATCATAAAAAAAAAAAAAAAAAAAGCCAGAAGGGTCTGATGATGATCATTCTCAAGCGGCCGTCTGATGCCACGCCTTTTGGCGGACAGTCAATAAGCGGGTAAGACGAGAAGAGCCCAAGGTCCGTTGACAAGGTCTCGCTCGGCGGCTTCCAGACATGTCAGTCGGAGCCTCTGTGAGGTCCAATGGAAGATAGCGCAGGGGAGGGGGGAGCCAGCTGGGCTCGACCTCTTTGACATCTCCACCACTGGGGAGTGGGGCGTGTCTCTCATAAGAGGCCTCAAATGCCACTGTCTGCGCCCAATCGACACATGCGAGTAAGTGTGTGTGAGAGAGAGAAGAGAGAGAGAGAGAGAATAGAGAGAAGAGAGGAAGAAGAAAAAAAAAAAAAAAAAAAGAAAGAGAGCCTACCCAAATGAAAACACGAAAAAGCCAGAACTCATTTCTCTGACCCACACCCTGCCTGCGCCTTCGCCCTTGGCCAACCTGCTGCACCCACTCCCAACTGTCCTCGAGTCAATCCTCACATCTCTTTTTTTCTTCCATTCTTTCTCTCATTCTCTCTCTTTTCACCATCTTCATCCATTCCAGCCTAGCCCACCTCCAAGTAACGATCCCCTACCTGTGCCTCGCATCCTTTCTCTTCTGTCCCACCCTTCCCGTAGTGATCTCACTCGCCGTTGCTTCGTGCCAACCAGTGAACGATCCCTGGAACAGCCGAAGTCTCATCCATCGGCACCCGTTTTCCTCCTTGCTCTGCCCTTCACTCTCTTCACCAGCGCCAATTCTATTCCCGCCCACTTTTACACGCTCTCTTTCTCTCTCTCTTTCTCTCTCTCTCTCTCTCTCTCTCTCTCTCTCTCTCTCTCTCGCTTTTCTCTTTTTTCTCTCTCTCTCTCTTTTCTTTTGCGCCCCACTCTCTCTTCGACTCGCCACCCCCGCCCGGCTGCATCTTCTCTTTTTCTTGCTCGTTTCTCCTAATTAAATTAAAGCTTTCCCTCTCGATCATTTGGATCCTCCCCTTTGCTCTGGCTATCATCCTGCGGCGCTTTCAGCCGCCCTGGGGAACCAACCACCCTCTCACTCTTTCTCTTTCTCTTTTCTCTTTCTCCTTTCTTTTCCCTTCCCTCTCTCCTCTCTTACTCTCTCTCTCACTCTTTCTCTCTCTCTCTAACTCTCTATCTCCTCCACCCCTCTCCAAGAAGGTATTCATCGATCATCCATTCCTCATTGTCCTCTCCTCTCATCCTCTCTTTCACATCCCTTGTGTGCTTCTTCTGATCCTGGAATGAGCCTGCTCCCATACATCCTCAGCATGTGCACCACACTGCATCTGCCCAGACCTTGTGTCCACTGCGCCCAAATCCTGCCAGGATGAACAAAACTTATTCTCTCTCAGTCTGTCTCTCTCTCTTCCTCTCTCTGTGTGTGTGCAGTCTATGCATCGACAATGACGAATCCTGGTTTGGGTCTCTGTGTGGTCCAATGCTGTTGTTGGTGCTCGAGGCCACACACCCCTGGTCTTCACCCCGACCTCACCTCCCCTATGCTTGTTGGCCTATGCACCCGGGTGCGCGAGCTGCAAAGACCGACCGTACAAAGGGCAACAAGGCGTCGTTCACCAGTCTCCCCTTCTCTCCCGCGGTCTGCACAAGCACTCGTCTCCCACACCACATCCCATCCAGTACCCATCCCCACGCTCTTTTTCACTCACTCACTCTCTCTTTTACTCTTTCTCACTCACTCTTTATCTTTTTTTTTCTCACTCTTTCTCACTCTCATTCTTTTCTCTCTTTTTCTTTTCTCTATCTCTTTCTCTCCTCTCCTTTCTCTATCCTCAGCCCAACTTCACGGTTTGTCTTTCCTGTCTTTTTATTGCCCCATCCCATCCTTGCTGTCGTGTTGTCAGTCTCCCACACTTGACCCTTCCAGTGAGCGTATGTATGCACTGCACCCCTCGACATCGCAGAAGATAGCCCCACTCCAGCATCTGTGCCGAAGGTCTGGCTCGTCTTCATCACCCACAACTCCCTCTCCCCCTATGGGCTTTGTCTCTCTTTCTTCTCTCTTCTCTTCTCTCTCTCTCTCTCTCTCTCTCTCTCTCTCTCTCTCTCTCTCTCTACTGATGACATGAACAGATGGCACTGCACTGCGCCGTTTGCCCTGGTCTGGTTTTTGGTCATGTGCGCACTTGGAATCCAGCGCCAGTTCTGGCCCCGCTCCCGAGGCACCTCTGACTCTTTATTTCTCTCTCTCTCTCTCTCTCACTCACTCACTCACTCACTCACTCACTCACTCACTCACTCACTCATTCTCTCTCTGCGGAGTACTGTGGGTCGTTTCAGTCAAGTCTCATCCATATTGCTGACCTCCTTCTTTGTTTGTCCACTTTTGCTACCAGCATCTTATAGACCTCTTTACCTTAGCCTTAGCCTTTGCCTTTACCTCTTCGCCTCTGTCTTTGCCTTTGCCTTCTGCTTTCCCTCCAGATAGTCCTTGTTAAGAAACGACAGACTGCGCCCACTCCCACTCCCCTTCCCACTCCCCATTTCTCCTCCTTCTTCTCCTACAAGACGCCGTATCGGCTGTCCTGCCTCCTTCTCTCTGCACCCACCCCTCACACTCCTTCTCTGGCCTACCTGTCTGGCGAGATGGTCCCGCTTCTCGACTTGGAGCCCGACCACTATTACGACAATGGCGGTATCCCCGTCTTTCGCCCAACCATGGCTCAATTCAAGGACTTTTCGGCCTTTGTCGAGTCCATCGCTAGTTATGGCCACAAAGCGGGTTTGGTCAAGGTGATTCCTCCCAAGGAATGGTAAGCCAGAATCCCATCTTTAAGAGATAAAGGGACAACAAACAAAAATCCCATCTACTACCCGAGTTATCCATCTTGCCTGCCTATGCATTGTCTTGCTCAAAGCTCATTGCTCACCTATTATACTACTCCCTTGGCCCCACCCAATTTTGGCATGGCTGTTCATTCCTCTAGGACCGAGTCCCTTCCAGATCTGGCCCAGCGACTTGCCAGCGTTAAAATCAAGACGCCTATCATCCAGCACATCCGAGGTACCAAGGGAATCTACACCCAAACTAACATCGAGTCTCGCAAGTCCTACTCCGTTACCGAGTTCAAGACGCTCTCTCAAGATTCAGACCATCGCCCACCGAGTAGGAAGGGCATGCCCCATGGACCGCCAGACCCCTTACCGAGGAGAAAGCGAAACCGCAAGCCTGCAGTGCCCCTTCAAATGGATACTGCTGTGCCGTCGCAGCCCGATTCTGCGCCCCTGACCCCGACACATTCAGGCACAGCAGATGCGACAGTCTCGTTCTCGTCACCTGAAGATTCTCCAGACGGACTTGTTCCTTCGAGCACGACCACTTCCGCTAACCATAGCCCAGACCAGGTGTCTCTAGACGTTATGTCTGCCTCTGGGTCGACTGGACCTCGAAAACATTTCCTCCGCAGGCCAACAAGTCCTACACCAACATCTCGCCGACCTACTACTCTTGACACACTTCCGTCTCTTGTGCCCGAGTCCAGGATGGATGTTGACGCTGCTCAGATATCTGCCGCTGTAGCCAACGCACAGGAAAATGCAAAGCAGAAAAACTCTGTAAAGAACACAACATCGTCTACAGCCGCATCCTCCGCAACAACCGCGCCAGCAGAGTCAGAGAAACTTGAACCAGTCACCGACTACAAAGTTGTTCACGGAGAAGACTACACAGTGGATTATTGCAAGGAACTGGAACGGAACTATTGGCGGAATCTTACCTTTGTGCAACCAATGTATGGTGCCGATATGTCAGGTAGGCTTTCAACTTCGACAACCACGCTCTCGCAGCCCCCTTGATGTTTTTACGGATGAAAAGAAAGTCGACATATGGGGAAAGCCTTCAGAAAAGGCATTTGTTAAGTTATCAGGAAACAACTTCTGGGGACCAGGAAGAGTTCAGGAACCGGAGCAGTTTTTATCGTGATCAGATCAATTGTTACAGCATTGATGCGAATCACTAGTAGACCTCATGGAGCAAAAATCTGACAACCCGAAGACCGAAGAATCGCAACCCAGCTGTCGTCTTTATTTTTATTTTTGCAGAGCATCTGGGCGCATCTTACAAAGAACAATGAAGAGATCTTGTAGATTGGAAAAAGGTCATTCTGATCTATTGGCGCTGACGATTTATCTCTTTCTCTATATCTTCTCAATGGTATATTAGGATCTTTGTTTGATGAAAGGACAACTTCATGGAACGTGGCATGTCTAGGAGATCTGTTGACAAAGATTGACACAAATTTACCCGGAGTCAACACCCCTTATCTTTACTTTGGAATGTGGAAGGCGACCTTTGCTTGGCATGTTGAAGTAAGTCCCAGGCGGACCAAACATATTTTGTGCTCTTCGAGAACATTGACGAGAGAGCGATATAGTACTAGCTACGGCGGTCCAGGAGTGATATCTCTTTTTCTTACAGTGGTCAATTGTTACTTTTACTTCTCTCTAACATTGCTAGGACATGGATCTCTACTCGATCAATTACCTGCATTTTGGTGCGCCCAAGCAGTGGTATTGTATCCCACCCGAGTTCAGTGAACGATTTGAACGAATTGCACAGGGAATCTTTTCTCAGGATTACAAAACATGTTCCCAGTTCCTCCGACACAAGACACATTTGATTTCACCCATGACATTGATGAATGACGGCGTACCTTTCAATCGGCTAGTACAACACGAAGGCGAGTTTGTATTGACTTTCCCATTTGCGTACCATTCTGGATACAATCTCGGCTTCAACTGCGCCGAGTCCATCAATTTTGCACTTGAGAACTGGATCGACATTGGACGCAAGGCGGAGTCATGCATGTGTATCAATGACAGTGTGCAGATTGATGTTGAGGCCATCTTTAGATCCGCCAAGAACTTGGCAGATGGGGACAAGGAAAAGAAAAGACTAGAGGCAGCTTTGCAAAATGAATCTTCGAGTCTGACAGGATCCAACCAGGGACCTGTGAACGAGCGACCCAAGTCACGGACGCGATCCAGTACGAGATCCATGACGGATGCGGAAATGAAGGAGTCTTTTGATGCGAGTGCTGACGTGACTGCAGGATCAGATAAGAAGCGAAAGAGACCAATCAAATCCGATCAAACTGATTCAGGATCTGTCCATGGAGGATCTGATACAGCCTTTGCCACTCGTTCAAGTAAGCGATCCAGGGAGACCCCAAAGGACATTAAGCATGAAGTATGTACCGCGCCATGATATGCTGTTTCTAATGGATAGAAATTGAGGAGGTTTTTTTCTTACCCATTAGAATGCTTGACTTATTTCTTCCCCTCCCCCTTGAAAAAATGAATTCGATCTGATCTAGTGTGTGCTCTGTCCGCTTCAAGACTTTGAAGGAGAAATGATTCGAACGAGCAACAACAAGTGGTGTCATTTGGTCTGCGCTCAGTTCATCCCGGAATCCTATCTCACTGGCGAAGAAGATGAAGACGTGATTGCTCATATCACAGGGATCCCGAATGCAAGACGCAGGATGGCAAGTCTTTATTCTTTTTTTTCTTATGTATATTCATTGGACCATGGGAATGAAATGTCTGACATCTTTCACTTTCTCCCAATAGCGATGCTTCTTGTGTGAAAAGAAGGCTGGTGCATGTCTCCAATGTTGCAAGGGCAAATGTATCCGGTCGATGCATGCCAGCTGTGCCGAAAATGCAGGGATGTACATGGAAGAAGTTGCCAATAGTGACGGAACAGTCGAATTCCAAGTATTCTGCCCCACGCATGATCCTGTAAGCATTCCTCTGCTGGGACCCCTTACTGCCACGATCCCTCTCTCCCCCTTCAGACCAAACAGCCATTTTTTGATTTTCTGATCTAGATCACTCATTTCCTTACTGCTTTGTTTGTTTGTTTGTTTTTTTGTTTTTTGTTTTTGTTCTTTTTTGTCATAGCGTCAAGCACATGAGAGAGAAGTGGGGCTCAAGGTGTGGAAGGATCAAATGTCTAGAAAGCTTAAACCAGGGCTGATTGTTTGGGCGCGCTGGAACGACAATATGTACTATTCAGGAGAGATCGAAACAGTTCTTTCGGATCGAATGCTCTGCAAGATCAACTTCAACGATGGCTACAACAAGACAGTGGTCTGGAAGGACATTTTGCTGGACAAGAAGCAGCCCGCCCCAGGAACCCGTGGACCAGGATATGCTCGAGGTTAAAGAGGCACACTCTCTTTCCTTTCTTTTCTTTCATTATTATTATTGTTTTTTTTTCTTTGTGGAAGCTCGCTGGGAAGAACAAAGAGTTCCGTTTCAGAAGGATGGTGTTATAGTTTCTTTGTTTCTTTCTTTTTTTTCTTTTCTTTTCTTTTTCTTTTTTACTATCATTGGACATGAGATTATGATGAAACGATGCCCTTTCTTTATCTTTGTTTTTCTCTTTCTTTCTTTTTTCCTTCCTTCCTTCCTTCCTTCCTTCCTTTCATTTTTTTCCTTTTCCCTTTCCGTTGTCTTTACCCGTTTCTTTTGTAGTTGCTATTTGTCTTTGCTTTTCCTCTTCATTCTCCTTTTTGCCTAAAGACGCTTTGTTGCTATTTATCGTCTGGAACGAGAGCTATCATCATTTTGTACAACACAATATCGACTGGGCAGCGACACCGTATCTCGTTTGTTCTTTTGTTCACAAGTATAACATATAGCCCCATACCCCCCCCCATTCTTTTCTTTTCTTTTTAAAAAAAAAAAAAAAAAAAGAAAATGTGTCTCTACTGGTGAAAAAAATTTCCTCTCCTGACCATCCTACTGTTACATTCAATGCTATTCTGTATCGCTTCTTTCTTTACGCTGTAGCATTCTACTCTAGTACCATAGCTTCCCTCCTCCCTTGCCACTCTCAAACCACTTACAATTCGACCGGAAAAAGGTTACATCCTCATGAAAAGCTATTAAACGAAAATCGCCTTACCAGAACCAAACAGTGCAATAAAACGCACAAGGTCATGTACTTGTTACAGACTTTTTGATCAAATTTAGCGAATCGTCGCTCTCTCTCTCTCTCTCTCTCTCTCTCTCTCGAAAGATGCTTCAGATTGTTTTGGAGCGTGCCTTCTCCCTCCTTCCACCTATCCTCAGACACAATACTCCTTTCTCACCAAGCTAGAGGTCTGGAGGAACTCGTGATTTGAAAAATTCACCATTAGACTCTTTGGAAAGGCAATGTATGATGATCCAGCTGGTGCACGAGAGAGCAGTACTCGAGTCTTCTATCCGCTCATGTACACCAGATTGAAGGCTATCACTATCTGTGTGTGTGCGTGTTTTTTTTTTTTTTTTATAGCCCTTGCGACATTTCTCTCACTCCTGTCTTCTCACTTCTGGCACTTTATATACCTAGCTTAGCCTTTAACCAGTAGACAAGACATGGCAGAATAATTTATTTTTCCAACTGAGGGACTACATAATGGAGAAAAATGAGATGTATTTGAACAAAAAAAAAAAAAAAAAAAAAAAAATGGAGACCAGCAAATTAGACAAGCTATTTGCAAGTTGGTTCAGAGGTCGTGACACATCTCATTCCTACTTTGGTTATTATTTTAAGGTGTGGCACATTTAAAATAAGGGCATGGGCAAGGTACAGTTTTTCCTCTCTTGGGGCAATCAATGGGGCAATGGCAAGTAGTACGACTGTTTGCGTTTTCCCTGATCGTACCACATTCATCTTTGGTTCTGGGACAAATGCAAGTTTCAGTGAAGGTCGTCATGCTGCAAGGATTGTAGCATACACAAGTTTGTCGAGCCGAGACCACAATGCTTCCTAGCAACATCAGAAGAATAAATTGAGAGAAGGCCTTGACCATGTTGGAACCGACACAGCTCCTGCGGATCTTCAAATAAGAGAAAGGAGGGGAGGAGGTAGAGTGTACTCTTCGTGGGGACCGGGATGAAAAGTTTCGATGCAACGCTACGTTGAAGTGGAGTTGAAGGATGATCAATGAGTGCTTGGCTCCTACTGTGTCGTGTATAGCGTGGAATGGTTTAAGGGCAAACAAGATATTGGAATGGGGTATGACTGCAAGAAGGAGAAAAAACCGATCGCAGACATCACAATTTATAGCAAAAAAAAAAAAAAAAAAAAAAATTCTTTCCCGTCTGCCCCCCTCACCCCCTAAACTTTTTTCCCATCTTGACTTTCCTTTTCTTGTTTTCTCAGAACTGCCTCACCCGCCCTCCTCTTGATCCTCTCCCCTTTTTGAAATGTAGTCAGGGAGCTTTTTGATGTTTGATAGGCTAATATGCCGAAAGAAATCGTCGTATCTGGTCATACCAGCGAGATCCAATTTACAGATCGCTTTTTGGTGAACCAATCCTGTGGAAACTGCAACCAAAAAATGTGCCAGATTAACTCGAGACAATTGAATGTTAGATCCCGAAACACCTGCCTCTCTAAATTGATGGCCCGAGTGAGAGGATGGGGCACTCACGTCGTAGACAGAATAGCGTCAATTTGTTCCGCATTGCTGAAGAGTTTCTTTGATGCCAATCGGACAAATACACGACAATGTTGTCGACATCAAGGATAAAAATATAAACTCAGAGAGAATGGTCAGCCACTTGTAGTCGATCCATTGAAAAGTAAAAAAGAAGAAAGAAAGAAAGAAAGAGAAAGAGGGAAGGGGAAGGAGAAGGGGAGGTAGCGAGTCTGATCATCTTTACACACGAGCAGAGCAATAGATCCTCAGCCTTCTATTTTTAATTTTTTTTTTGTCATTTGGCAAGGTCGACAAGGAGATCTCTGGGTCAATGATCCAAACGAACATCAGTTGAGTACTTAATGTAAAAAAAAGACATGGTCATGTTTTCGTCCGCCGTGTTGGAGTTGTTTCTAGATACCACGCCGTCATAGACATAGTATTGCCCCAGGCATGAAGGAAGGAAAGGGGTATATGGAATGCGGGAGTAACAGTGTTCAGGGCGCCGATCTGCTGTTCGATGTTGGTTCCATGACAAAAAGAAAGAGGGGTGAGAGAGGAGTGAGAGAGGAGTGAGAGAGGAGTGAGAGAAGAATGAGAAAAGTGCGAGAGAGAAGTCAGAGAAGTGCAAGAGAGAAGTGAGAGAAGTGAGAGTAGAGGAAAAACTTTTTTATTATTGTGCTGGATGTGTCTTTTTGAAGGGAGAGGAAGATGGTTCTATCGAGTGGTTTGCTATCAGTTCACCCTCAGACTCTGAGGGATCTATGCAGAGTGCGCCTCGAGCAGGCTGCAAACCATGGCACTCCTTCTTGTGTTGCTCTTCTAGTTTTACCTCCCGAGAGCCCCCAAAAAAACCGCAGACTCTTGGAGTCAGACTAGCTGGCCTCCGAGAGAGAGGGTAAGAAACGGTGCTGGAGAGAGGGGTATTCTTCCTAACCCTTCAAGGGGATACCACAAGGCCCTGCCACTATCATCCGTCGGACTTCGACTCCAAACATCCATGCCTTCCATGTCAGAGCCACCGCGCACCGTCCCGTTGCCTTCTGGAGGTTGTCGCTCCAGTGGCATCCATCGCTCTGGATGGGTAATGCATCCAGGGGGATAGACCGGCAGAGGGTTGTGGATGGATGGGAGAGGGAAACGGCTGTGGTGAGGAGGAGCTCGAGAGGGAAGGACAGGCCGCTTTTTGGGCGACCAGGAAGGGGAGAAGGAAGAGTGACAAGGAGCAAGAGGTGGCGAGCGGGCATGGGTTATATAGGAAAAGGGAAGGGAAGGGGGAAGGGAAGGGAAGGGAAGGAAAGGAAAAAAAAAAAAAAAAACGACCCTTGTCTCCCATGCCCCCATGCATTAATGCACTGACTGGGCTGAACTACGTTGGGCAAAGCAAAAGAAAAAAGGGTGTCGCCCAAAGGAGTGGAAAGAGAGACCGCTCTCGTTGGTCACACCGTTGCCTTGCCTGTGCTCCATCCTCTCCATCAACGCGACATGGTTGTCATCGAGCTGCATGAGAGAACCTCATTTACCTCTCTTTTCCTCTCTGCTCCTGTCTCTTCCAAGGTCGTTCACCCAAGGCCGCTCACTCAAGGCCGCTCACTCAAGGCCAGCCTCCCTATGCTGGCTACCCAGACAAGGACCATGGTCTGGACCATGGGTCTCTCTCTCTTCCTACCCCTCCCACTCCTCCCTTTCCTCCCTCTCTGTCTCTCTCTCCAGCGCGCACTTGGCCTACTGATCTTGTGTGTGTGTGTAACCATGGGAGAGAATACGTGAATCGATCAGCGTGTTTTCTCATTGGATCGCTGTGTTGTTGCTTGTCATGCCAAGAGGTGCCATGGTGAAGCACTATGCTTGCACATGCTACTACAGGCCTCTTTCGACCAGGAGTGAGAGGGAAGAAGGAGTGAGAGGGAAGAAGGAGTGAGAGGGAAGAAGGGTGGTGATTCTGGGGTGGATGGATAGAGGGTAGAAGGTGGGCGGTGGGTAGGTAGTGGGTGAGTGAAGGGAGGTCGAGAGGGCCTGCTCCAAGAGAACCAACCCCATTTTTTTTTTTTAAAAAAAAAACACACTCTGTTCATGCTTGACCATATCTCAAGGTTGGCACCAGTGGATGTTGGTATGGTCGTATTACCCACACCAGAGCCGGGAAGTCTATCTCAAACTGCTGAAGAGTCTACAGGCCTCAGATAAACCAAGCATGGACATGGGTTGTTGGCTTGAATGTCCTGTCTGCGAGAACAAGTCGTCTTTGTCCCATTCATCTTTTGCAAGGCCCTGCTCTGGCTAATCTCTCTATCGAAAGAAAACGAAAACAGTAGATGTGGCGACGACACTTCACACCACTCAGCGAGTCTTTCTCTCCTCCTCCTCCCTCCCTCCTTCCCTCCTTCCCTCCTTCCCTCCTTCTCTCTATCTATCTACTTGTTCATCCTCAACAAGACAAGGACACTACAGTCTGTAGGAGTACGATCATGGATCTCCTTCGCGGAGTAAATCCGCCTACAGTATTTTTTTGTTCAAGAGTGTCGGTAAGCTGAAGAAAAGTGCCGTAGAGCATGCCATCGACTGTTTCTAGCCGTGTTGGCTCAAGACTCGATCCCTACTCTCTTGTCCCTCATAGAGAGAGGGATCGAACCTTCTCGAGCAAAAAGTCCTCAACTCAGGCTAACTGCCGCATCTTCCGGTTTCCGTTCTCCCTCTTCTGGAGGACATTTGACTAGGCCCTCTCTTTCTATCCCCACCCCCCACCCTTTGCTACCCCAGGAGCCCTCCAGATGCCTCCCATTCACTTCGTCAATGCCAGATCCTCACTTCTGCCTTGGTCTCGACAAAAAAAAAAAAAAAAAAAAAAAAAAGAAAAGAAAAAAGACGCTGTTTCCATTAGCGCCTTCTGGATTCGCCTTCTGGCCCTCCCCCTTCTTCTCCTTCTTTTTTCTTCTGTGAACCAAGGGACAAGAGGCCCTCTCTTGAACATGGATTCATGCCGCTCAAGCAAAGAGTCAACCAGCACGATCACACCAACCAGCCATGGCCTTTTCTCAGTTCTGTTTCTCTCCTCCTCCTCCTCCTCCTCCTCCTCCTCCTCCTCCTCCTCCTCCTCCTCCTCCTCCTCCTCCTCCTCCTTCTCTCAGGTCAGCTCTGGTTATTACAATGTCGTCATCCTTGTGTCGTTACCTGGCAAGCAACACACAGTCGCTTTGGTATTCTGTCCCATTGTTTTGCTTACTGGCTGCCTTCTGGCCTCGCTGAGTACCTTTCTATCTGCTGACAAACTCAACTTACTCTGCCTGCCAGCTTACATCAAACCAAAGCTGGTCCCTTGGTGTAGAGACCGTCGGCTACCTACGCGAACTTGGTGGAGATGGCGATCCTCCCTTCCTCTCTCTCTCTCTCTCCACCGTCTACTCCTCCTGCTCCCTTCCCCATTCCACTTCCACTTCCCTCACCCACTCTACCTTACTTCACTCTGCTCATTCCTCGCCCCTCACTCCTGCCTTTGAATCATCACTCTACAGTATTTATTCGCCCTAGAGAAGACAATCTGAGAAAAAGAGCGAGTAAGAGAAAGGAAGGAAGAGATCGGGATCTGGGTGACAAAAAAAAAAAAAAAAAAAAAAATAGCGACCAGTAGTAAAAGTGTGATTGGCAGGCCAAGATGCCAGCCTTAACCATTTTTCAATTTTCTTGTTGTTGACATCTATGCGGTATATTTCTTTGAATGATATCAAGGAGTACCTTCAGCATTGCGGAGCAATTTGATAGTACTCTGTCCAAGGCAGTTATGCACCCATAGTTTGCTTGGATCAAAGATCCAGAGAGGTTTGCTTATCGGTCTATTGACAAAAAAAAAAAAAAAAAAAAAAAAAAAGAGAGGGGAGACAGAGGCAGAAGCAGAGGCAGAAGCAGAGGCAGATAGTGGAGCAGGAAAAGCTTGCTGACCTTGACTGAAAGAAAGGCCACAGAGAAACCCTCATACTTTATCGCATAGTTCAGCTTGCGGTTGGTTCTCGCTCTCTGTCTCTGTCTCTCTATCCCTCTGTGGCTCTGTATCTCCGTCTTCCTTGAAAAAAAGATATAGCCTTACAGCTTGCTTTGTGAAGAGAGGAATCGAATGTATACAGCACACAATGGCCTCGAGGTGGTGGATGCATAGACAGCCTTCTCTAGTAGCCACAAAAGCCGTAGCAGATATTCTGCCTCTGACACTTCTTGGGAGCAAGAGATAACTGGGAAACAGAGCAGCAAGCCTATTCACTCTTGTGTAGTTGCCATATTTTGAATAAAGAAAAAAAAATCAGACCCGGGTCCAAGAAAACCCATGTCTCTCTAGCCAAGGTTCGGAGCCAAGCTGCGCCGTTGTCTCTTGAGAACAGAGGGACAAGGTCAAGTGGACATCGAGACTAGGCAGACCAGAAGGCAAGAAAAGAATCAAAAGGCGCTGGGGGGGGAGGAGGAGGAAAACCTTTGAACAGTCAGGGGTCTGTGCACAACCAATCATGACAGCGATGGAGAGACAGAGAGAGAGAGGTGGCAAAAAAAAAGGCTAAAAAGAAAAGCATATGAAAAAGAGAAAAAAAAAGAAAAAGAAAAGAAAGAAAAAAGAGCTAGAAGGGATGCGGGTGAGTGTTAGCTGTCGCGCCTATACTAGAGGTGAAGTCGGAAATGGGAGGAAGGGGGTTCACTTCGAGATGTACGGAGCGAACATAGAAACGATCCTACAGGTGAAAAAGAGGTGAAAAGAGGCGAAAAAGAGGCGAAAAAGAAAAGAAGAGATAACTGGTGTGATGAGAGAGCTGGCGAGAGAGAGAGAGAGAGAGAGAGAGAGAGAGACTGGCGATGCATCTATGCACCCATTCAAGAAGACTATGTGCGATCGACACTCTCTTTCAACTGACACATGTCTGCGACTGATTCTCAGGAAAAAAAAAAAAAAAAAGAACCAGAGGTACCCCAAACCATCCACAAGAGAATGGGGTCGCTAGACAGTGATCAACCAGTCAGTGACGCGCTACATTTTCTTCCGCTCTCCCCAGTCTGCCTTCTTTCCATCGCACGCCTCTGCCTTATCGTGGCGACCCAGTCTGGTGGGTGTTTGTTGAACGGTTGACGATGACAATCAACACTACTCGCGTCTCGAGACACGTCAAAGGTCTACACTCTTGGTGGAGTCTTCCTCACTCGAGCAGCATGTCGAGAAGACCGCAGTCGCCCTCTTTCTCTCTCTCCCCAAAAGCAGGCAGAGCATCAAAAGCAGGCAGAGGATCTTGTGCTGGGCGCTGGGTACTGACCGACACGGGTCCAGAGCCAGAGTTGTCTGCATTCTCCTTCTCCTTGCCAGTCACTCTGGCCTTTTTCTTTTCTTTTCTCTTTTCTTTACCGCCGCTTTCTTCTTTCTTCACCACAACTCTCCTCTCCTTCCTCTCTACCACCACCGCCACCGCCACCACCACCACTCCCCTATCCTCCTCCACCATCCTCCATCACTTCTCGCTACTCCGCCATAACCACTCAGCTACATTCACCACTCAACCACAACCACAACTACAACCACAGCCACAGCCACCTCAACACTAACACAAGCCAACCTCGTTCAGGAGCTCCGAGTTATAGGTAGGTACAGCTGTGAGAATGGCTTTCCTACAGGGTAGTGTGGGGGGTATCAAGGTCTATCGCCGAGCCCAGGTGCAGGTTTCTCCTTATGTGTGTGAGTAGTGAGCGGGTGAGTGTTTGTCTTCTCCTCTCTTTTCTTTCTTTCTTTTTTTTACCTTTTGCCTTTGCCTTTTGCCTTTGCCTTTTGCTTTTTGCCTTTTGCTTTTTGCCTTTTGCTTTTTGCCTTTTGCTTTTTGCCTTTTCCATTTTCCCTTTTCCATTTCCCTTTTCCCTTTTGCCTGTCTTTTATCCTCTCTTTCTCTTTTCTGCTCTCTTCTTTCCTCTTGTCGTTTTGTATTTGGGATCGATAGGAATAGCTTCGAGGTCTCTCTGATGATGTTTGGTGGCGATGCTCGGACTGGAGGCCACCAGACCACCAGTCCCATCCATCCCCACTCTTCTGCTCTTCGTTCAAGATCCCATACTACCCAGCCTCTCTTTTCTCTTTTCTTAGACTCGCAGCAACGGGGGGCGAAGCACTCATCGAGACCGGATGTGGGACTGGATGCAGGACTTGTCACAGGAGACTTGGACACAGGATTAAACTCAGGACTGGATACAAGACTGGGTACAGTAGTCTCCCCTCGAGGATACGACTTCACCAACACATGATACCAGGATCTTTCAGGTAGGTTGCAAAGGCAGCCTACCAGCACTGAGAGGGTGTATCCCATCCCCTCTCCCTGCTGGGGGGCGTGTTCTCGTGGGACAGGACCAGGCGTAGAATTGAGAGGAGCATGCCCTCCAAGGGTGGGAGGGCGGCAAGGTGAGGGCATGCTCCGCGTTGGTAACCGGAGAGAGCATGCACCCCTACGGGTAGGTGGGAGGGTAAGAGGGGTGCATACTCTCCCATGGCTGGGAGGGAGGGGTTACCAAAGGGGGGCATACTCCCCATCGGGCAGGTGGGAGGGTAAGAGGGGGGTGTGCTCCCCACTTGATGGTGGATGGGCAAAATGGATGGGTAAAATGGAATGGCAAGCAGGTAGGTGAAATGGAATGAGCAAAAGGCAGGTGAAATGAATAATAAGGGCGGAAAAAGGAGGATGAAATGGAATAAATCAAATGGAGAAATAAAATGGGATAAATAAAGCGGAACAGGCGAAAATGGATAAAAAAAATGGACAGGCGAATGGAGAGGTAAGTGGATAGTTAAGTGGATAGGCAAGTGGACAGGCGGGTGGATAGGTAAGTGGACAGGCGGGTGGAGAGGTAGGTGGAGAGGTAAGTGGATTGGAGCAGGACAAGAGCGAGAACACACTCCCCTTGGGTTGGTGGGAGTGGAGGGGAAGAGGGAGAGGGGTCACCAGGACTCGGTGCTGTCTAACATTTCCTCTTACCTTTGGCCACTCTTGTAGATCTGGCCTCAAGATATGGTCCACAAGTTGATCCAAGTCGACGGCGCGAGAACCAACGGACAACCAAGATCATCACCATAATAGAGAACGACAGGGACAGGACCCCAACAATACCAAACAATTATAAAACAATAAATCCTCCTTTGATATCCTGACATCTCCACAGTCCGATAAACCACTCCATGGTCATCTTTCTCTTCTACCCCATTTCCACACCTCTCGGACAGAGCAGGTGTCATATCTTGGCTACACTTTGTGATCTTGCTTGTATAATTATTTGAATCCTTTTACTCTTTCATTTCTCTCTCTCACATGTGCATGCTCTCTCAGCTGCTGTATCTTTATCCAAGTCTCTTATCACTCCAAGTCTCTGTCATCATAGATACACACGACATCTCTACTCTCGACAATACGCGGATCAAATCTACCAGCCTCATGGTAAGCACTCTACTCTATGCGATTGCTCGAGGCCAAACGCACCTTTCCTACCACACTAAAGTACTGGATCACTGGTACACGATGGAATGCACTACTTGTACATGGTCATGTCTGCACGTCACTGTATTCAGATACAGACCCAACTGGCCACGATCAAATAACACACGACTTCTATTGAATCTGCAATCTGGTTAAATTTTGCGTTCGGTTGATGCCTGACGAGGTGATCTCAAACGAAGGGAAGCTTCATGTTAGGTTCACTTCAGCCCTTATGAGAGATGAATACAAGACATTAAGGATCCCTGATCTTAGTCTTCAATAAGTTTGAATGGACTCAGTCCCATCAACTACTCGATCGGCACTTAAAAAAAAAAAAAAAGACGACCCCCTGCTCTGGCTCTGTGAGGATTGGGTTGTCAATTCAGCTGGGACGACCCCCTAAATTAAGGCCCTTTGCAAAGATACAATTTATCAGAGCTTTGATTCTCGGATACAGAAAAACTGCTATTGTTGTGAACTTGATATATTTGGAGGAACGTGTGGTTGAGATGTTGGCGCCAATAGTCTACTAGGTTTGAATCTAGAAGCTTTAACTTTTGACTTGTTTAACATCTTGTTTTTTTTTTTTTTTTTTTTTTTTGTTTGATTGACCTCGCTAGATGTTTTATTCGTCGGTGCGCGTCCACCCATGCTTTCTAGAGGACAGGGCCACCGCTGTCTCCTTTAGAAAAGAAAGCTATCTAATAAATAAAGCGAAGGTGGAGGAGGATGACCTAGAACGAAATGTGTAAGAATAAAAATAAAAAACAGGAAAGGCCCTTTGTTTTTTTTCTCTTGTCTTATTTATCCTCGATCCTGTCGCCATTACGGACTCTGCAGATTCTCAGGTCGATAAGTCAACTTGGCTGAAACTACAAACCCTTCGTTGCTCGGTGGGAGTTGGGTTCCAGGATATTTTAGGATATAGAAGATATGCACAAGAACCTACATGTATCGACTCAGTCGAGTGGAGCCGAGTCACGATGATCAAACATGGCATCATTGTAGGAAGTCCCAAAGATTGGATCTTATTCCACGATGGATATTCTCAATTACCAATAGCCTTTAGGCTACTCGAGGTATATCACGACCCGAAACAGCCTATCTATGTGGATATTCGAATCGTTCTTCCAGATCTCTATGCTGCACACGTGGGACTGCGGACGATGTCATTCCCTTTCTGAAAGAGAGTGATCTCCCACAAGAGATAGTGTGCTTACACGACACGCACACAATAGGGTATAAATGTGGAAAGTTAAGAAAACAGTAGGCTTGTCAGTTCATAATGTGTACAGGGAGCATTGTCGATGCGTTAGGCCACCGCAAAATTTAACCAGATTGCAGATTCAATAGAAGTCGTGTGTTATTTGATCGTGGCCAGTTGGGTCTGTATCTGAATACAGTGACGTGCAGACATGACCATGTACAAGTAGTGCATTCCATCGTGTACCAGTGATCCAGTACTTTAGTGTGGTAGGAAAGGTGCGTTTGGCCTCGAGCAATCGCATAGAGTAGAGTGCTTACCATGAGGCTGGTAGATTTGATCCGCGTATTGTCGAGAGTAGAGATGTCGTGTGTATCTATGATGACAGAGACTTGGAGTGATAAGAGACTTGGATAAAGATACAGCAGCTGAGAGAGCATGCACATGTGAGAGAGAGAAATGAAAGAGTAAAAGGATTCAAATAATTATACAAGCAAGATCACAAAGTGTAGCCAAGATATGACACCTGCTCTGTCCGAGAGGTGTGGAAATGGGGTAGAAGAGAAAGATGACCATGGAGTGGTTTATCGGACTGTGGAGATGTCAGGATATCAAAGGAGGATTTATTGTTTTATAATTGTTTGGTATTGTTGGGGTCCTGTCCCTGTCGTTCTCTATTATGGTGATGATCTTGGTTGTCCGTTGGTTCTCGCGCCGTCGACTTGGATCAACTTGTGGACCATATCTTGAGGCCAGATCTACAAGAGTGGCCAAAGGTAAGAGGAAATGTTAGACAGCACCGAGTCCTGGTGACCCCTCTCCCTCTTCCCCTCCACTCCCACCAACCCAAGGGGAGTGTGTTCTCGCTCTTGTCCTGCTCCAATCCACTTACCTCTCCACCTACCCTCCCACCCGCCTGTCCGTCCACCTATCCACCCATCCTGTCGTTTTGTCCACTTGCCTATATCCTTAACTATATTTATCCACTCCCGTTCCATTCGTTTGTCCACCTATCCACTCGCCTGTCCACTTACCTATCCACTCGCCCCTCTCCGCATCATCCACTCCGCTCGCCTCCACTTACCTATCCACTCACCTACCCTTTCATTGCCTATCCGCCTCACCCTGCCCTATCGCATTTATCCGCCCATCCATCCACTTGCCCATCCACCATCAGGTGGGGACGCCCCCCTCTTCCCTCCCACCTGCCCGATGGGGAGTATGCCCCCTTGGTAACCCTCCCTCCCAGCCATGGAGAGTATGCCCCTCTTGCCCTCCCACCTACCCGTAGGGGTGCATGCTCTCCGGTTACCAACGCGGGAGCATGCCCTCACCTTGCCGCCCTCCCACCCTTGGAGGGCATGCTCCTCTCAATTCTACGCCTGGTCCTGTCCCACGAGAACACGCCCCCCAGCAGGGAGAGGGGATGGGATACACCCTCTCAGTGCTGGTAGGCTGCCTTTGCAACCTACCTGAAAGATCCTGGTATCATGTGTTGGTGAAGTCGTATCCTCGAGGGGAGACTACTGTACCCAGTCTTGTATCCAGTCCTGAGTTTAATCCTGTGTCCAAGTCTCCTGTGACAAGTCCTGCATCCAGTCCTACATCCGGTCTCGATGAGTGCTTCGCTCCCGTTGCTGCGAGTCTAAGAAAAGAGAAAAGAGAGGCTGGGTAGTATGGGATCTTGAACGAAGAGCAGAAGAGTGGGGATGGATGGGACTGGTGGTCTGGTGGCCTCCAGTCCGAGCATCGCCACCAAACATCATCAGAGAGACCTCGAAGCTATTCCTATCGATCCCAAATACAAAACGACAAGAGGAAAGAAGAGAGCAGAAAAGAGAAAGAGAGGATAAAAGACAGGCAAAAGGGAAAAGGGAAATGGAAAAGGGAAAATGGAAAAGGCAAAAAGCAAAAGGCAAAAAGCAAAAGGCAAAAAGCAAAAGGCAAAAGGCAAAAGGCAAAGGCAAAAGGTAAAAAAAAGAAAGAAAGAAAAGAGAGGAGAAGACAAACACTCACCCGCTCACTACTCACACACATAAGGAGAAACCTGCACCTGGGCTCGGCGATAGACCTTGATACCCCCCACACTACCCTGTAGGAAAGCCATTCTCACAGCTGTACCTACCTATAACTCGGAGCTCCTGAACGAGGTTGGCTTGTGTTAGTGTTGAGGTGGCTGTGGCTGTGGTTGTAGTTGTGGTTGTGGTTGAGTGGTGAATGTAGCTGAGTGGTTATGGCGGAGTAGCGAGAAGTGATGGAGGATGGTGGAGGAGGATAGGGGAGTGGTGGTGGTGGTGGTGGCGGTGGTGGTAGTGGAAGAGAGGAAGGAGAGGAGAGTTGTGGTGAAGAAAGAAGAAAGCGGCGGTAAAAGAAAAAGAAAAAAAAAAGAAAAAAGGCCAGAGTGACTGGCAAGGAGAAGGAGAATGCAGACAACTCTGGCTCTGGACCCGTGTCGGTCAGTACCAGCGCCCAGCACAAGATCCTCTGCCTGCTTTTGATGCTCTGCCTGCTTTTGGGGAGAGAGAGAAAGAGGGCGACTGCGGTCTTCTCGACATGCTGCTCGAGTGAGGAAGACTCCACCAAGAGTGTAGACCTTTGACGTGTCTCGAGACGCGAGTAGTGTTGATTGTCATCGTCAACCGTTCAACAAACACCCACCAGACTGGGTCGCCACGATAAGGCAGAGGCGTGCGATGGAAAGAAGGCAGACTGGGGGAGAGCGGAAGAAAATGTAGCGCGTCACTGACTGGTTGATCACTGTCTAGCGACCCCGACCCCATGGATGGTTTGTGGATGGTTTTTTTTTACCTTTGGTTTTTTTTTCCTGTGGAGAATCAGTCGCAGACATGTGTCAGTTGAAAGAGAGTGTCGATCGCACATAGTCTTCTTGAATGGGTGCATAGATGCATCGCCAGTCTCTCTCTCTCTCTCTCTCTCTCTCTCTCTCGCCAGCTCTCTCATCACACCAGTTATCTCTTCTCTTTCGCCTCTTTCGCCTCTTTCACCTCTTTCACCTGTAGGATCGTTTCTATGTTCGCTCCGTACATCTCGAAGTAGAACCCCTTCCTCCCATTTCCGACTTCACCTCTAGTATAGGCGACAGCTAACACTCACCGCATCCCTTCTAGCTCTTTTTCTTTCTTTTCTTTTCTTTTCTTTCTCTTTTTTTCATATGCTCTTCTTGCTAGCCTTGAATTTTTTGCCACCTCTCTCTCTCTGTCTCTCCATCGCTGTCATGATTGGTTGTGCACAGACCCCTGACTGTTCAAAGGTTTCCTCCTCCTCCCCCCCCCAGCGCCTTTGATTCCTTTCTCTTGCCTTCTGGTCTGCCTAGTCTCGATGTCCACTTGACCTTGTCCCTCTGTTCTCAAGAGACAACGGCGCAGCTTGGCTCCGAACCTTGGCTAGAGAGACATGGGTTTTCTTGGACCCGGGTCTGATTTTTTTTTCTTTATTCAAAATATGGCAACTACACAAGAGTGAATAGGCTTGCTGCTCTGTTTCCCAGTTATCTCTTGCTCCCAAGAAGTGTCAGAGGCAGAATATCTGCTACGGCTTTTGTGGCTACTAGAGAAGGCTGTCTATGCATCCACCACCTCGAGGCCATTGTGTGCTGTATACATTCGATTCCTCTCTTCACAAAGCAAGCTGTAAGGCTATATCTTTTTCAAGGAAGACGGAGATACAGAGCCACAGAGGGGAGAGAGACAGAGACAGAGAGCGAGAACCAACCGCAAGCTGAACTATGCGATAAAGTATGAGGGTTTCTCTGTGGCCTTTTCTTTCAGTCAAGGTCAGCAAGCTTTTTCCTGCTCCACTATCTGCCTCTGCTTCTGCCTCTGCTTCTGCCTCTGTCTCCCTCTTTTTTTTTTTTTTGTCAAGACCGATAAGCAAACCTCTCTGGATCTTTGATCCAAGCAAACTATGGGTGCATAACTGCCTTGGACAGAGTACTATCAAATTGCTCCGCAATGCTGAAGGTACTCCTTGATATCATTCAAAGAAATATACCGCATAGATGTCAACAACAAGAAAATTGAAAAATGGTTAAGGCTGGCATCTTGGCCTGCCAATCACACTTTTACTACTGGTCGCTATTTTTTTTTTTTTTTTTTTTTTTGTCACCCAGATCCCGATCTCTTCCTTCCTTTCTCTTACTCGCTCTTTTTCTCAGATTGTCTTCTCTAGGGCGAATAAATACTGTAGAGTGATGATTCAAAGGCAGGAGTGAGGGGCGAGGAATGAGCAGAGTGAAGTAAGGTAGAGTGGGTGAGGGAAGTGGAAGTGGAATGGGGAAGGGAGCAGGAGGAGTAGACGGTGGAGAGAGAGAGAGAGAGGAAGGGAGGATCGCCATCTCCACCAAGTTCGCGTAGGTAGCCGACGGTCTCTACACCAAGGGACCAGCTTTGGTTTGATGTAAGCTGGCAGGCAGAGTAAGTTGAGTTTGTCAGCAGATAGAAAGGTACTCAGCGAGGCCAGAAGGCAGCCAGTAAGCAAAACAATGGGACAGAATACCAAAGCGACTGTGTGTGTGTGTTGCTTGCCAGGTAAATGGACACAAGGATGACGACATTGTAATAACCAGAGCTGACCTGAGAGAAGGAGGAGGAGGAGGAGGAGGGAGGAGGAGGAGGAGGAGGAGGAGGAGGAGGAGGAGGAGGAGGAGGAGGAGAGAAACAGAACTGAGAAAAAAGGCCATGGCTGGTTGGTGTGATCGTGCTGGTTGACTCTTTTGCTTGAGCGGCATGAATCCATGTTCAAAGAGGGCCTCTTGTCCCTTGGTTCACAGAAGAAAAAAGAAGGAGAAGAAGGGGGAGGGCCAGAAGGCGAATCCAGAAGGCGCTAATGGAAACAGCGTCTTTTTTTTTTTTTTTTTTTTTTTTTTTTTTTTTTTTTTGTCGAGACCAAGGCAGAAGTGAGGATCTGGCATTGACGAAGTGAATGGGAGGCATCTGGAGGGCTCCTGGGGTAGCAAAGGGTGGGGGGGTGGGGATAGAAAGAGAGGGCCTAGTCAAATGTCCTCCAGAAGAGGGAGAACGGAAACCGGAAGATGCGGCAGTTAGCCTGAGTTGAGGACTTTTTGCTCGAGAAGGTTCGATCCCTCTCTCTATGAGGGACAAGAGAGTAGGGATCGAGTCTTGAGCCAACACGGCTAGAAACAGTCGATGGCATGCTCTACGGCACTTTTCTTCAGCTTACCGACACTCTTGAACAAAAAAATACTGTAGGCGGATTTACTCCGCGAAGGAGATCCATGATCGTACTCCTACAGACTGTAGTGTCCTTGTCTTGTTGAGGATGAACAAGTAGATAGATAGAGAGAAGGAGGGAAGGAGGGAAGGAGGGAAGGAGGGAGGGAGGAGGAGGAGAGAAAGACTCGCTGAGTGGTGTGAAGTGTCGTCGCCACATCTACTGTTTTCGTTTTCTTTCGATAGAGAGATTAGCCAGAGCAGGGCCTTGCAAAAGATGAATGGGACAAAGACGACTTGTTCTCGCAGACAGGACATTCAAGCCAACAACCCATGTCCATGCTTGGTTTATCTGAGGCCTGTAGACTCTTCAGCAGTTTGAGATAGACTTCCCGGCTCTGGTGTGGGTAATACGACCATACCAACATCCACTGGTGCCAACCTTGAGATATGGTCAACATGAACAGAGTGTGTTTTTAAAAAAAAAAAAAAAAATGGGGTTGGTTCTCTTGGAGCAGGCCCTCTCGACCTCCCCTTCACTCTCACCCACTACCTACCCACCGCCCACCTTCTACCCTCTATCCATCCACCCCAGAATCACCACCCTTCTTCCCTCTCACTCCTTCTTCCCTCTCACTCCTTCTTCCCTCTCACTCCTGGTCGAAAGAGGCCTGTAGTAGCATGTGCAAGCATAGTGCTTCACCATGGCACCTCTTGGCATGACAAGCAACAACACAGCGATCCAATGAGAAAACACGCTGATCGATTCACGTATTCTCTCCCATGGTTACACACACACACAAGATCAGTAGGCCAAGTGCGCGCTGGAGAGAGAGACAGAGAGGGAGGAAAGGGAGGAGTGGGAGGGGTAGGAAGAGAGAGAGACCCATGGTCCAGACCATGGTCCTTGTCTGGGTAGCCAGCATAGGGGAGGCTGGCCTTGAGTGAGCGGCCTTGAGTGAGCGGCCTTGGGTGAACGACCTTGGAAGAGACAGGAGCAGAGAGGAAAAAGAGGTAAATGAGGTTCTCTCATGCAGCTCGATGACAACCATGTCGCGTTGATGGGAGGATGGATGGAGCACAGGCAAGGCAACGGTGTGACCAACGAGAGCGGTCTCTCTTTCCACTCCTTTGGGCGACCCCCTTTTTTCTTTTGCTTTGCCCAACGTAGTTCAGCCCAGTCAGTGCATTAATGCATGGGGGCATGGGGAGACAAGGGTTTTTTTTTTTTTTTTTTTTTTTTTCCTTCTTCCCTTCCCTTCCCTTCCCTTCCCTTCCCTTCCCTTTTCCTATATAACCCATGCCCGCTCGCCACCTCTTGCTCCTTGTCACTCTTCCTTCTCCCCTTCCTGGTCGCCCAAAAGCGGCCTGTCCTTCCCCTCTCGAGCTCCTCCTCACCACAGCCGTTCCCTCTCCCATCCATCCACAACCCTCTGCCGGTCTATCCCTGGATGCATTACCCATCCAGAGCGATGGATGCCACTGGAGCGACAACCTCCAGAAGGCAACGGGACGGTGCGCGGTGGCTCTGACATGGAAGGCATGGATGTTTGGAGTCGAAGTCCGACGGATGATAGTGGCAGGGCCTTGTGGTATCCCCTTGAAGGGTTAGGAAGAATACCCCTCTCTCCAGCACCGTTTCTTACCCTCTCTCTCGGAGGCCAGCTAGTCTGACTCCAAGAGTCTGCGGTTTTTTTGGGGGCTCTCGGGAGGTAAAACTAGAAGAGCAACACAAGAAGGAGTGCCATGGTTTGCAGCCTGCTCGAGGCGCACTCTGCATAGATCCCTCAGAGTCTGAGGGTGAACTGATAGCAAACCACTCGATAGAACCATCTTCCTCTCCCTTCAAAAGACACATCCAGCACAATAATAAAAAAAGTCTTTCCTCTACTCTCACTTCTCTCACTTCTCTCTTGCACTTCTCTGACTTCTCTCTCGCACTTTTCTCATTCTTCTCTCACTCCTCTCTCACTCCTCTCTCACTCCTCTCTCACTCCTCTTTCTTTCTGTCATGGAGCCAACATCGAACAGCAGATCGGCGTCCTGAACACTGTTACTTCGGTATTCCATATACCCCTTTCCTTCCTTCATGCTCGCGGCAATACTATGTCTATGACGGCGTGATATCTAGAAACAACTCCAACACGGCGGACGAAAACATGACCATGTCTTTTTTTTACACTAAGTACTCAACCGCTGTTCGTTTGTATTGTTGACCCAGAGATCCCCTTTGTCGACCTTGCCAAATGACAAACAAAGGCAAAAAGAACCGCTGTGTCTGTTTATTGCCTAGTGTATGCTATTTTGAAGAGGTATTATTATTGTCCTAAGGAAGGAAGAATGGGGGAAGGTGGTGGAGGATCTTTGGTCTATCGTTTGAAAAAAAAAAGGTTTTTTTTTCTCTCCTTCTGCAGTTGGCTTGCCTGCTAGAGAAGTTTGAAGGCCCAAAAAATGACCTTTAAAAGAAGACAGTCTAGTATTCGGCCTGCTTCAGGCCTCTCTTGCTCCCTGTTTGCCTTCCTTGTAAGGTGTAACATGCATAACAGAAGAGAAGGGGCAAAATCTCTAATTCACAATGAAGATCTCTGTTTGGGGCCAAAGAGCGGAAGCAGGGGTCTCTGGTGAAACCAAATGAGGATGAGGGGCGAATTTCTTCTGTATGAGTAGCATTCTCTTGGCGATTCGGAACATTGGCTCATTCCTAGATCCGCGCTCTCATCCGCCTAGGGAAAACTGACATCCTGATCCGAAGCCCGTGTTCTCTACCTGAAAGTAGATTCGCTCTCTTTCAATTGACAAGCAATCCAGAGGGTGTGTAAAGCGCCAGGCTGAAGACCATGGGTGGTAGGAAACTTGCCGCTACCCTATGCAATTGGAGATGGAGTACTGATAGTGGACTAGGATCAGCTATTGAAACCCTCATGCGCCCTCCCCAAGTAGAAGATTCCGCGCTAGACCAAGGGTTTGGTGTCGATGGGCTCGATGGTATTATTTTTGTCGACACTGCTAGGATAGTTTGTAGTGCTGGCGACCATGGCCCTCCTCCATGAATGAACCTGATGGTCTTGGAAGGTTGAGCTTGAGACTCAATTAGGTGGCAAGGAAAGAGGCGCTTGTATGAGTGAAGGGGATAGATTGAACACAGTAAAGAGTGACATGGCAGATGGACTACCACGACTGGTAGATTTTGTAGAGCAGTGCAGCACAGGGTTCAAGATACCAGATTTGGACATCACCGTTTTTGGCATTTCAACCGTCTCTCTTTCTCTATTGGGCAAAGCAGCAAGATGGGCGTGAGAGGAATGGAGTGGTTCTCTAACAACCCTTTTTTTTCTGCTGATGAATGAAATGACTGAATGGAGGACTGGATGGACTTGCTGACATAGGACTTGTCCAGTGAGGAAGAGTAGAGGAGAAGGCGCATGTGGCTTCTTGAGTCTGTGGGCGGTGGAGGTGAGTTGGTTGCCATGCTGGCCATGGCAGCCACCCGATAAACTCCTTAACTCGTGAGAAAGTGAGAGCTATATAGTCCTACCGGACTGACTCCATTCCTCCTTCTCCATTCATTGCCAACCCCACACATCAGCCCAACCTCTCCTCTCTTTCTCGATATACTAGCCTTCTCCCCCCACCCCTCTTCTCCCATTCCAATCCCATTTCTTTCATTCTCTCATTTGGTCTCATTCTCAGTCCTCATTCAAGTCACCTCAAACCATGCCCGTCGATATCGAAGACCTCGGCCATCTCTCTCGGAAACCCAAAGTCACCAATGTATGGTCGAACTCAACTCCGCTTCTCTCCCAGGCAGTGCCTCTCTCTGCCTCTCTCTCACTCCCACACTCTCGCTCTCTCTCGGAGATCCTCTCCGGACATTTCCCACTCCAGTCACTGATCTCTTTTGGCCTGCTACCCTTTCTTAGTATAATCCGTGCACAGTTCGTAATCTCCGTCCTGGATCAATCAAGGAATGGTGCACCTGCGGCCTAACCAAAAAGGGACCATGGTAAGAGACTCAGTCCTTTCCAGGCTCAGGAAAAAGGGTAAAAGAAGCAATGCCTGTGCTCACCTTTTGGACGATCCATCCAACTCGACTCGTTAGGTGCGATGGCAAATCTCACAAAGGCACCTCGTTCAAGCCTCTCCGCTGGCGAGTCCCTGACGGAAAGAATACCCAGACAATGTATAGCATCTGTGATTGTCGGTACACCACCCGACCTCCGTAAGTTGCCTTGAGTCTGGTTTTTTTTTTTTTTTTTTTACCATTACTATTGGCTGTTTGGTTTGTTTTGTCTTGAAGTTTGAAACGATGGATCACTCAATCGAGCATACATTGCCCCCTTTGGCCATATTGATCAACTTTTACTAGATACTGTGACGGTATCCGTAAGTCTTTTGCCATGAGTAGCAACTATCTCTCCTTTGTTTCGCATCTTCAGGAACTATCACTTACGACTCGGACTCTTTTTTTTTTTTTTTTTTTTTTTTTTTTAATAGACTACGACCTTCCACTAAGATACCTCAAAAAGATCAAGGATTGTCCAAAAGCCCCACATGATCCCACTGTTACTAAGCTTTGTGAGGAATGTGGCTGGGCTGGACCTCGTGAATCATGGCCAGAGCTGCCTTCGACCGATTCTGATGATGAATCCAGTCTCTCAGACTCGGATCTCGATGAAGAGGATCTTGCAAAGAAGAAGCAACTCCAGGAAGAGACCGCCTCGAAGCGGGCAGCGGCCAATCAGCCCAAGATTGAGGTCCAAGTCCAACCGACATGCCACTCACAGGACAATGGGAATGAAGGATCAGGAATAGAGATGGATGTAGACGAAAAGTCTCAGGATGGGGTTTCTTACAAGATTGGATGCAGTGGAGCATGTCAAACGGATCCTTCCGAGATTAGCAAAATGGCAGCAGAGATCCAACGTGTCAATCTTTCTTCATAATCCAGGATTGTTTATGGAAATGTGTGTTGGGAAGAGAGACGAGGTTTTTCTCCATCAGCCATAAAAAACTATCGTATCTGTAAATGCAGAATAAACCCTCTAGGCACCACTACCTTGATCTTGTAGACTCTTGGTAAAGATGATTAGGGATCCTATACCTTTTTTCTTCCTCATAAAAAATATATTAGTCCCATTCTCTCGTTGCTTTAGGCGCGCTTTACCATCACAAACGGACGGAGAATATTGAACACCGGTCAGCATAAACCATCAGGGACATTTGGAGTTTGACCCATCCAGATGAGAAGGCCAGTCGGGAGGCGGCTGATATCACAATATGCTACTCCAAGGGGAGGACTTGATTGGCTCCTGTTCATCGATCTAACACAGCCTCCACTGCAAACCGCTCTCCGTCACAATCCGGCCAATTCTATTGAGACCATCACTTTTTTTCCCTGTTCCTTCTCCACCACCTCTTCCCAGTAGCGATTGGTGGCCATGCTTGCTTTGTTTCTTTGAAGTCGAGCGCATAGCGGGAAAGAGTTCTTCACTGACAGTCTCCTTCTCCCCCTCTTCCTCCTCCCTCCTTCAACTGTTTCCATATTCGTACAATTGCCTTAATTGCAAACGTCCTTTTTCTTTTTTTTTTTTTTCACTCTCTCACTAATTATTAACGATATTTTTCATCCCAAAAGATCCTAAGTGACTCTTGTCAAAATAATACACACAAGACTCTTTCCTGGATTGTTCCTCCCCGTCAACTCTGTGAAGGAGATGAGGGAAGGGAGAAGGGAGGGGGGGGGGAGATAGTTGTAGAAGAACCAGACTATGGAACAGGAATAATGAAGAAGACTGAGTGTGAGAGAGCAAGAAACACCTCTTTAGTAAAAAAAAAAAAAAAAAATGAGCCACAAAGTCTTTGTCTAGTTCTTGTTCTTTCCTCACTTACTCTCTCTCTCTCTCTCTTTTTTTTTTTTTTTTTTTTCTCCCTTCCTCCTTCTGCCCCCTTCTTCGCTCGAGAACAAATGAAATATTCGTCAAGGACATTTTTTGGACTCCACCTAAAAGAACGAACTCTTCGAAACCAGTGCTCGTCCAATGATTCAGGGGGGAGGAGAGAGAGGGGGAACTGGGATAGAAGTAAAAGACTGGGTCCTCTCAGCGACCAATACGCAGAAAATGAAAGTGAAGAGTATGAAGGAGGAGGGAGGAGGAAGAGGAAGGGAAGGTGATATTCTTTATATGAAAAAGCACAATTAGGCACACAGGTATGCAACATTAGGGTAGTGTGGGCCAGGGTCCTGGACGACAACGACATTCAAAAGCTGAAGAATAGTGGAGCAGCGAGCTACTACGCTCAAAGGATAATTCACCGGATAATTAGCATTAAGTTAACAGGCAGTGTCTAATGAGAAAGGAGAAGATTTCTAAGGCAGTATGCAGTCCATCCGTAGAAGCGCTTACATTACTGGATTCTCCTTCCTTACCACATTACGAAGAAGGAGAGAGGAAGGAAGGGGAACAGTAGGTGGGTAGATGGGGAAGGAGGGGGGAGGGGAGCATGAATAGGGAACTAAGGATGGACAATTCGTTGTCCACAGGCTTGCTTCCCAAGCTGACCTGTTCTCGTTTAGCAAACACGCTTGCATGCCCTGTTGTCAGTGGACATTTGTACCGAAACCACGATCGATAGAGGGCCCGACCTTGAAAAATAGCCGCAATATATGAGGCTGTTTATTATTGCAACGCGTACCATAAGCATCTTGTTTATCGTGAATGTGAATAGGGTCTAACGGGCCGTAGAAGAATCAATCTCCGACATGCTTCCTTGCGTTACAGAGTGAATACAGAGAGATACATTGCGGCAAAGGGCGTCAGGGAGCGTCGAAACAGCAATGAAAAAAAAAGTAAATATATACGCTCTCCTCCTTAATCTTTGAGAGAGAAAGGTTCGCTGTGGGCTGCTCTAAAAAAGAATGAGATGGAAACCAGGAGATGCTGTTGTCCGTGGACCGTTGGCTATTCAATTTTTTTTGCGCGGGTAATGTGCAGCATCTCTTTTTTTCCCACTTTCTCACTTTCTCTCTTTCTCTCTTTCTCTCTCTTTCTCCCTCTCCAATCTTTTTTCTTCCCCTTTCTTCCCCCCTGTTGTCGTTGAATTGGGCCACAGACAAAGATATAAAGGTAAGCCCCAGACTGCATCACCGCAGCTGTCTAATCTTTCCCTTCCCCCCACCCTCCAGCCTACTTGCTCATACCTGGCTTTGCTATCAGGGTGTACTCTTTCTTGGCGCCACGCCAGCCTCCCACGTACTCCCTCTCCTCTATTCTACTCTCTCTCCCTTTCTCTACTCTTGACGTCTAAAAAAGTAAACGAATTTGTCTCGGTAAGGTGCATTTGTGGCCTGGTCAAAAATAGGCGCCATGTCCCTTTTCCTCCCCTGAAGCTGAGTGGACAACAGCAGCACAAAGACCACAGAGGGACCGGCCATTGCCCCGGGAAGCTTCAGCCCGATGCAGCGATGCATGGCCCATTAGACAACTGGATGCACCTTGAAACCTGCTTGGTGTCTGGGGTGCCTGGCATGCTGCATTTTTTCTCCCCGCGGACCTGCTTGCAGGCTCAATCCTTCGTCGCTGGCCTCTCACGCCCTCTCATGCCCTCCTCACCCCCCATGGCTCAGCCTTGCATCCAATGCTGTCTTTTGTGCAAAGGCCGTATTGCATTTTGTGCACCCTTTTTTTTTTAACTTCCTCCTCATGGGCAATGGCCGCACGGGCAACCAACGCCTTCCCCCCACTTGTTTCTTCTTTTCCGCTCCCGCGCCAATCTGACGATGAAGGTCAACGTCGATCATCCACAGGATCCACAGCGGCATCCACAGTGAGGGGAGGTCCAAAGGTCAATGGCTCGATAAAAATAGCCGCTTCGTCAGGCTATTGTTGTGTGTTGGTCGCGACGTTTTTTCACCTCTTGTCGTCGCACCCCTCCTCTCCTCCTTCCCATTCTCTCTACCGCTGGCTCTCTCTCTCTCTCTCTCTCTCTCTCTCTCTCTCTATTTTCCTTTCATTTTCTCGCGCTCTCTCTGGTTCTCTTTTTCTCTTTCCCTTCTTCCAGCTTTGGACCTCTCTCTCCCCCTCTCTCCCTCCTTCTTTCCTTCCTTCCGTCACCAACCAGGGACGTTGCTCTTCCGAAGCAGTCTTCTCCAGCCTGTGAGATCCCATGTTGGACAGTATCTGTTGAGGAAGGTCACTTCTCACCCCCGCTCTCCACCGCTCGGATGTTACCCCTTAGCCAGCACTACGGACAAGGAATAAAACAAGTCCACAAATCTGCAACACCCTTTTACCGCTTTTCGTCTCTCTTCTTTTCCCTCCTTTCTCTCTTCTCTTTCTCTCTCTCTTCTTCTTCTTCTTCTTCTTCTTCTTCTTCTTCTTCTTCTTCTTCTTCTTCTTCTCTCTCTCTCTCTCTCTCTCTCTCTCTCTCTCTCTCTCTCTCTCTCTCTCTGTCTTCAGTAACGAACTAACGCCTACGACGACCCCTTTCCTTCTGTCTCTCACTGACTCTTGTCCTCTTTTTGTCCGCCACTCCTTCGACCCCGCCTTCTCCTCCTCCCTCCTCCTCCTTCTAGCCTTTGCATACCCCATCCACACTTTCTGCCCTCGAATCTCATCCCATCCTCTTTCTCTACAGCCTCCTGCAACGAACTACTCACTCCACAACGCCAAGTTCAAGAGCCACGCCCTCCAGTCCTTCTCACGACCACACACAGACACACACGCCATTCACACACGCCATTCACACACGCCATACCCTTTTCTCTTACAATACACACACGCCATTCACACACGCCATACCCTTTTCTCTTACAATACACACACGCACACACACATACCACCACTACTACGACATCTTGACCACGATCTATTTTATATACCACTCGAGGCGACTTTTTCTTACTTTTCTCTCATTCATTTTTAGCATCTGTCACGAACTCTATATCTCTCAATCAGTTCTTTCCACGAAAACAACAAAGAATTCACTATGTCACGCTCTAGTCAATCACAAAAGACTCTTACCATCCTCCGACACGAGGCCCGACTTCGGAAATATGCTCTGTTGACGTTTGGTGCGCAGGGAACACAGGATCTAGCCGTCCTTGGGGCCATCTTGGGCAACAACATTCGAGAAATCGGTCGGTATCGAGTCACTTGCGATGGAACAACGATCCATGGCAAGTTTTCCATCTATGAATTGGTTCACTTTGGCGTTCTCTTTGCAACCGGTCGTAGTAGTAGCCATGCCCACAAGAAGAGACGCCGTCCAAATCATCGTCCCAGTCGTCCTTGTCACCAACAGGATGAGGAGATAGCAACGACGATGGCAGAGAAAAGTGGAAAAGAAGAGCAATCAGGTTTGTGCGTGGAGGCCCCGCGGATCTATCCGACTATGCTTGCCAATCTCTTCCCGACTCTCGTCTTCAAGACCCTTCGGAAAAGATCGGTCCGTCCCCAAAAGTTTCAACATGATGATGAGGAGGATGAAGACTTGGCCACCGTCACCTCTCCTGGAAGCAGTAGCAGCAGCAGCAGCAGCAGCAGCAAGGATATGCGTGAACAGAGCAGCATTCATCCTCTGGTCCAGACAGAAGAAGCGCAGAGAGCGATAGCCAAAGTGCCTAGTCCACCGATGACCTTGTCATCTTCGCCTACCTTCAGCCTGCAGTCGCAGATGCAGGATCCATCTACTCAGTCATCACACTTGCAGGACATGGACCCACCCACCCAGTCTCTTGACCTTGCATCAAAAGTACGAGCTGACGACAAGGATGAGGACGATGCAGGCGCAGACGTAGTCGGAGATGCAGACGATGCTACGGACGTCATTCCGCGACGGGAGTCCGACTGTCCTTGTACTCCCACCCCCTGCCTCCAGCAGATGCAGCAACAGCAGTCAACTCTGCAGTCATCACACCCACAACAACAACCAATGCAGGGGGGTGACCAGTCGGATCCATTGCTGATCACCTCGGATGTGGTTCTGGCCACCTTGATCCGAAAACATTTGTATCGGGTTCAGGATTTACCTCTTCCGCAAGAACTCAGTTTCTTGGGGGCAGTCAGTCTCCCCTTACCTTCTTCCTTGCGAGCTATGCATGTTGCTTGGACGATTGATTTTCTAAGGACCAAGACCACCACCCCACGTCGACTTCGTCAACAACAACGAAGGCGATCGCTTTGGTGCGCTGGGGAGGAGGAGGAAGGGCGTAGCAGAAACCTTTCATCTGGATGGCCAGAGCTATTTGGAGGACTCGAGTTCCGACCTGAGGTCTATGCCTACAAGATGGGCCTCGCTCGTGTCGCCCGGTTCCAAGAGCAGCAACAGAAACAACAACAACAACAACAACAGCAACAGCAACAACAGCAACAGCAATCGGGTCTGGAGAGTCCCTCCAAAAGACGGGGCCTGCCTGCCGACGTCATCCCAGAGGAGAGCGAAGAGGATTTGGAGCGGCTTGAAGGGGAAGAGCCCATGCGCTCGGACCAAGAAACGACCGCTGATGCTGAAGTCAATCAGATTTCGACCTCAACCCCAACTATGACCATGATGACAGCCACGATCACTCACACAAGCACATCTTCATCATCCCTGTATACCTCAACACCACCCTGTTTGCCTAGTCTTGACTTGACCCTATATGATAACAAACGTCTAGTGCAGCAACTTCTCGCACTCGAAAACAAGGTCCCGCGAGCAGTTCGACAATGGGCCAAGGCCGCCCGTCAATGCTTTGCCGAAGATTTGTTACATGAAGATGGACTAGTTCAAGAATGGGTAGATCGTCGACGAATCCAGGTGGTACTTCATTGTACGGGCTCTACTTCAGTTGGGACCTCCTCCTTGTTCTTGGCGGGCTTGAGTAGCCATTTGAACAATGGGTGTGGTGTTGGTGGTCTCAACAGGATGGGATGCTGGGACAATAATAGTCATAATAATAGTTATCACAACCGCCAAAACAGCGGCGGGGATGGTACAAGACGAAGACGTCCACCCTCCTTGACCCTTGTATCACCGCATTGGTTGGATCAGGCACAACGGTGTCATCGACCCCGAGGAGGTCCTGCTCTCAAGACACCGTCTAGTACCTCTCCCGCAGCGACAAATGTTCTGACCTCCTCGTCCCAGGCCATAGCAGCGGACCAAGACAAAGGGGCTGGAACGTTCACAACAACGACGGCGACGACGAGCCCTTCTCCAGCGATCACGCCCACCGTTTCCACTGTTACGGGTCCTACTTGCTTTGCAGAAGGTGAACGAGTCAAATCTCCTCTACAACAGCAACAGCAGCAACAGCAGCAGCAGCAACAGAGTCCACTACACCGAGCTAGTTCACAACAGCCTTCCACAGCACGACGGTCGAGGCCCTCTAGTGCATTGGCCAATGGTTCAGGAGGAGGAGGATGGAGTCGGACTGGGTCAAACAAGGGCACGCACCGGATCAGTACATCTCAACAAATGTTAAGCATGCATCTTTGGCTCAGTCTTTTGGTCTCGCCCATGAGTCCCGAGCGAATGGTCAAGGATCAGTTTGGTTTTCTGGACTCTCCTCTTCAATGAATTATGATATGATCCAAAAGAAAAAAGAAAAAAAGAAAAAGAGTGTCATGATCTCCTCTTTTTTTTTTTTTTTTTTTTTTTTTTTTTTTTTTCCTTTGCAAACACATGTCTCGCCCATTTAACAAATAGTGTATCTCTCTCTCTCTCTCTCTCTCTCTCTCTCTCTCTCTCTCTGAATATTGACACGCCATCTATTTTTTTTTTATAAAAAAAAAAAGTAAAAGAAAAGAAAAAAAAAAAAAAAAAGAGAAAGAGAGAGAGAGAGAGACTTGAGAGTGATCAGACCGCGTCTTCATTCGGATTTCTGATAAAAAAAAAAAAAAATGTCTGTGGTTGACCAAAAAAGGAAAAAAAATTATTATTATTATTATTATTGCAGGAATGAGAAAGAAAGAAAAAGGAAAAAAAAAAAAAACAACAACAACAACAACAACAACAGCAACAACAACAACAACAAGGAGGGCGAAAAAAGAACGATTAAAAGAACCGCCATAAAAAAAAAAAAAAAGAAGGGAAGGAAGGAAGGAAGGAAGGAAGGAAGGAAGGAAGGAAGGAAAAAAAAAAAAAAAAAAAAAAAAAAAAAAAGGAGAATGTAGAAAGTAAAAAATGAAAGTAGAAGAAAGAGTAACATACATGGTGAGGATAATAAATTGGATAGGGGTCAAACAAGGGAAAATAGATATTTTTTTTTTTTTTTTTAAAAAAAAAAAAAATTGAAAAGTTCCTGCTGTTACTGTTATCGACCCTTTAGGACGGACGACTCAGTGGTGGCGGCGGTGAAGGTGGTACTTGGTCATATTGCTCCTGCTTCACAGGAACAAGACGCGTCGGCTCCCGTCGGACCGATTCAAGTCGAGGTTCTTGTTTAACAGGCACAAGTCGAGGATCCAGTGATCTCGTGTCTCTTCCTTCCATGAGTCGTCCCTCCTTCTCCATTCTTCTTTGCCCTGCTTCATGGCTTAGCTCGGGAGTGGCCACATGTCGACTCATCCCTCGAGCTCCAATCATGCCATCTCTTCCAATGCTATCTCCCTGTCGACGATCCACACTTCTTTCTCTTTCCGCTGTCAGATCGATCTCTTGTCTACTGGGGTGTTGTGGCGGTGGCTGTGGTCGCGCACCAAGATGTGGCTGTGCCGGTCGTGACGGTGGCTGTGGCGGTCGCGTTGGCGTTTGGTCAATGTTGGATGACCCGTTCAAAGGTGATCCTCCGACCGCTGCAGAGGTCGAGACAGTTCGCCGGAGAGAGTCTGGCGAAGGGTGATCTGCTTCTCCAGATAGATCGATGACATGGCTGGGTCGATTCACTCCCTCTATACGTCCTCCGCCGCCGCCAACCCGGGAGAGCGACGATGGAGGTGCTGGAGGTCCTGTCCTCGAGATGGGGTGTGGAGGGGCTGGACGCGCGACAAGAGTTGGACTTCGGTGGACCATTGGTGGGGTGGAGCGAGTCGATCCTGAATGAATGGTTGATGATGGAGGGTATTGGGGGCGCGTCGCCATCTCTTCAAGTACGGGGACGGATGCACCCCGGCGAGGATCGTATTCCTCATGTCGATACCGATGTGAGGATGGCTGTCGGTGGTCTTGTCCTCGTAAAGGCATATGAGTAATAGGTGGATGCAGATCCGATTCTTCCCAGGGCTGTAGCCTTGCATTCTTGACGGGTCGTCCACGAGAGTCTGCGTAACCACCTGATTCGGAAGGCGGCGGTGGACGCTTCCGCGGAGGGTAATCTTCATAGGGATCCCTCATCAGAGCAGGGTCCTCAAGATATGGATCCGTTTGGTAGTGGTGAAGGCGAGGACGAGTGGGCGGTCCTGGGGATGGAACAGGACGAGGTCCAGAGGTCTCGTGACTATACCGTGACCCTGGAGGAGAATCATATTGGTCGGGTGGCTGGTTTCGATAGTCTGATGGCGGGTAGTCTCTTGGGTCCCTGTCTGGTCGAGCGGACCATCCATTCCGATCCAAGTAGGAGTGTGAGTGTTGTTGGTCTGGGAGAGATCGGGTGTCATGTGCCCTGGACGGCTCTCGTCCAGCAAAGGGGTAATGTCGACTCTCTTCGCTTACTGGTGGCCCTCCAGGAGCGCTCGGTCGAAGAGGCTCTCGTGGAGGGGCATGTCGATCGATAGAAGGGTATTTTGGTGGTAATCCTGAAGCTGCAGCCACAGGTTCTTCTAATTTAGTTGAATGACCTCCATTGGGCTGTAGACCCTCGGGTCCGAACCCAGGGAGAAATCGTGGACGACGATCAGGGTCCTGGTGACTAGGACGGTATGATCGACCAGTTTTCGGATGCTCTGCGCCTCTTGTACGATTAGATGGGTACTGGGATGCTCCATAGTGTCCGTGGTCTAGATTCTCAAGTTCGGCCTCATAGGCCATTTCCACGTACTCGCCTTTGTAATCGCTCACAAACTTTTTATACTTTGGTTCACTCTGCAGCTCCCGCTCATGAAAGCGTCTCTTCCTTCGTTTTTCCTCATTCAGCTGGTCGATGAACTGTTGTTGGTGCTGAAGGTCTCTGGCCTGTTCAAGTTTAAGATCAGGCTCTTCATGATCCGAAGAGTAGGGTCTTCCATGGATTCGCCTGTTGGAGCGGAGGTCGAGAGTGGAGTGGACGGAAGAGTCATCATGAGAGCGCTGGAGGGCTCGATGTGGATGCTGATGCTGGAGCTGATTCTGGCCTTCAGGGAACAAGAAGGCCAAGTCGATCTCTACTTCCTTGCGACTGAGACCACGAGGAGCCTTGAACCGAGGCACCTTGGGCCCAGGCCGAACCTTGCAGATTTCACAATCACTACATTCCGATCCTGAGCTTGAGTACGAGTCATAGCTGGAGCAACTCTCGCCACAAGAGACAGCTTCAAGATCCTCGAGTGGGTTATCTTTGGCGGCGCGTGTTTTCTTTTTTGATTTCTTGCGCATCAGAGATGGAGCCTTGGTGGACCGATGGTACTCCTGCTTGATCTTGTTGATACGGCTCTGGACCATGTCTATAATGGTTCGTCTAGCAGTCACTTGACCAGACTGTATGCCAAATCCATCAGGATGGACGTTGCCGGTAAATAGTAGCCAACCAGTCCCCCCCTTCCCTTGTCAGTGGACAAAAAGGAGTAGTGTCATGCGAAGCATATATGGATTTATAAAAATAAAAATAAAAAAAAAATGGGGTAGACAGAGGACAAATGGCATATCACAGGGGTGCTCTTACGTGATATTGATCATTAGCCGCTTTGCAGGCCGCTTGAAAGGCATTCTCGTGCATCCGCATGGTATATTCCCTCTGTGCCTCAATAATAGACCGACGGGCCTGCTTCCGCTTTTCGATCGCCCTGAGTTCTGCGAGGAGATCCGGATGTATTCCGGCGTTGATCTGCACCTCTTCATCGTCTAGGTCCCGAGTCTTTTTGACATATGCCCTGGTAACCATTTCAAAGAGTGAAATTGACCAGCGTTAGGATCTTGGCAGTTATAAAGTAATCATTTCAAAGAATCAAGTAGATCGTAAGGATGCCCAACCTTTTCCTCATCTCTTTGTATTCCAAAGAGGCCTCAGTCAGTAGAGATTTGGTACGTCGATGTTCTCTCTTCAGATCCAGCGTCACGCTATCATCGTCTTCACTGCTTTCATCCGTAGCAGACATGTGTCCCGCCAAATTGAGGGTCAATTCTTCAATGTCGGCTAGATAGAATAGGGGACGACATTAAGAAAAAAAAAAAAAAAAAAAAAAAAAAAAAAAAAGTAGACCAAAAAAAAAAAAAAAAAAAAAAAAAAAAAAAAAAAAAAAAAAAAAAACCAATGCTTACTTCCAAAGGCCCGTTGGATGAGCTCGTGCTCTTGCGAATCGACCATATCGGCGTGAATCTGCTCCGAGTTATTGACTCCCTGTCGAATGATGCGTATCAGGACATTCGCAGCAGTGGTCCTTGACTTGAGTCGTTGTTGCTCCAGTGTGTACTGGCCAAGCTCGGTCTTGAGATCCTGTCCAATGGTGTCGTCGTCCAGCAACGATGCTCCTTTGGACGATAGCTTGCTCGAGCGGAGAAACCGTTTTGAGGTGTTGCCAGAGGACCTTTCCCGCGAAGCCTTGGAAGGCTTCCGCTCTTTGTGGTCCTCGTCTGATCCTCTGTCCTCGTCATTGTCGTCATCGTCATCGTCGTCGTCCTCGTCCTCGTCCTCTTCGTCGTCTCCGTTGTCATCGGATTGGCCCGAGCCTTGTCCTTGGTCTGGATCCTGGTCATGTTCATGATCCTGGTTAGAGAGTTGTTCTGAAGCGTCGTGGCTCTGGTTCTCTGAAGCGGTGATCCTGGCATCTGACTTGGGTGATGGTTCCCTAGACTTGCTCTGGGCGGACTGTCTTCCGGACTGTCTTGTGGCGCTGCGTCGTCGAGTGAGTGGTGCCGTGGTCTCTTCCTCATCCGCGCCCATTGGCGCGTCCTTGGCCGAGGATGCCGAAGGAGACCGGGCACTCGGTGCAGCGGAAGAGGACCTTGAGTAGGAGGATGAAGGGGTTGGCGAGGCATCCTTTGGCTTTGGGGGTCGGCCGCGGGTCTTTCTTGGCCGGTCAATGTCCAAGCCAAGGTCCTTGCGCGGTCGTCCAGGTCGTCCAGGGACCCCTGTGGGCGTGGAAACGGAGGATGTTGCTGAGGTGGAATCGCTCTCCCGACGGTGATTTTCCTCGCGTGCCTGTTGTTGCTGCTGGGCTCTTGTCTGGGTTGTGGTGCCCTGTTTGCCTGGGCTGCTGCTGTTACTAGTCGAGGTGGTTGAGCCAGCAAAGGACATGGATGCAGCTGAGCGAGTCCGAGTGCTCGGCCGGCGAGCTAGCAATGGAGCGTTGGCTGGGGCCATTGCGGACTGAGCAAGATGCATCAAAGATGGATGAAAGAAGATGAAGCCAAGTCAGTTTTGGGAAGGTCTCCCACGGGGTTTATAAATGGGTGTGTGCTGAGGATGTGGAGGAGAAGGCCCATAGGAAGGCGGAGGAGGAGGGTGGGAGGGAGGGAGTATGAGAAAGCGGATCAGACGTGGTGATGGGCCGATGATGACTAGGGTGAGGATCGTAGGTGAAGAAGGAGAAGGAGAGAAAGAGAGAGAAAGAGAGTAGAGGAAGAGAGCAGAGATGATAGGACTGGGCGGTGGGTTACCTGTTTGTAATCCACAATGGGAGATGGATGATTCAGGGAGCAGTCAGCCAATGACAGGGGCAGAACAGAGCAATAAGAGAGTAAGAGGAGGGGAGAGAGAGAGTAGGAGAGATAGCAAAAGAGAAAAGAAATATAGAATATTATTCCGGGGGGCACGGACCAAAGAGAAAAGAGCGTGTGCGTGCGAGAGCGAGAGGAAAAAGGGGAGAGGAGATTGGCAGCCCGGACGGGTGTAAAAAGCAGGCGGACAATGAATGACGGCGACGAGGACGATGGGGATTAGATTCAGAGAGCGAGAAAGAGAAGAGATAAGAGAGCGAGCGTGTATGTGCGGAGCGAGCGAGCGAGTGCGTGCGTGTGTGAGAGCGCGCGCGCGCGCGAGCTGGATGCGGAGAGGATCCGGAGAAATAACGAAGAGTGGCAACAACTGGACGAGAGAGAAGGAAAGAAGAGAAAAAGAAAAGAGAGAGAAAAAAAAAAAATAGAGTGGCGGAACAAGGACAGATAGGTCCAATTAGGAGGATTCGAGTCTGGTGGATGGGCGATGACTTTGACAAAGGGGTGGAGAGAAAGAGAGAGAGTGTGTGTGTGTGAAAGAGAGAGAAGGAGATGCAGTGAGATGGAGAGAAAGAGAAAGAAGGAAAGAAAGAGATGGAGTGCAAATATAAAATAAAAACAAAAAAACAAAAAAAAAAAAAAAGGGAGCGACCTGAGGAAGAGCAGCCAGAGGAAATAATACAAACAGAGCGGAGGAAAGAGACCCACGGTGCCCTGGATCCCCTTTTGCTGTCATCTCGTCTCTTTCTCTCTCTCTCTCTTTACCTGTTTCCTTGTTGCAATGTACCACTTTCGCTGCCACCACTATCCGCCTTTGTTTTTTTTTTTTTTTTTTACCACCCTAGTCGTTCACTTGTCCATCCGCCTTTTTCTTTCTACCAAAATAATCAGGTCCGTCACCTTGTCCGCGCCGATCCGCGCCGGTGTCGCCAAGACAAGAAAAGCTCAAATTGTTTCTTGACGAGTCAAAGCGACGCACCAGCCCGTAGACTCTTTTTTTTTTTTTTTTTTTTTTTCTCATCCTTCCTCCTCGAGGACCACACATCCTCTCCACTCTTTCTCCTTGTAATCTCCTCTCCGTTGGTCTGCACACCGTCCTAAAGGACGACAATGGTGCACGCGTGCCGGGCAAAAGTGTGGTACACCCTTCTTTTCTTCTAGGGAAAATAAAAGACAGGGATGATCCGCACTACCACCACCAATCTCTATGACGATGACGGCGCTCTCGAAGGCTCTTTATTTCCTGCATGGTTCAATCGGCAACTCCGCTGTTGCATGAGAGCTGTTCCTGACTGGGGCTGCCGGACCACTGGCCACTTTTTTTTTTTTTTTTTTTTCCTAGATTGCGAGTGTTCTTGGCTCTTTCATTTTCTCACTTTCTTTTTACTTCCCGGAACCACAAAGTTCTGCTTCGTCAACTAGTTCTGTTTGCAGGATCCGACGCATGGGTATGGTACTTGCTTTCAATGGCATGAAACACCGAGGCAACAGGGGAGAGGAGAAAGAGGAGAGAAGGGTCGTTTTTTTTTTTTTTTTTTGCCCAGAAACACGGTAGCAACTATGAAAGTTCTTTCTTTGTGCGGCTCCACAAGGCACTAATTTGCAGAATGACCGCAAGTGCAGGTGCAAGGGGTGCGGCGCCCGGAGAGAAGGGCAGGAATGAAGTGGCATGTGAGAAAGCATTGGCATGGATGCGGACATCGGGACGGAGACAGGGACCAGGGTAGGGAATGGGGGCTGGGGAGGCGGGTGAAAAGGCCAGGGATAGAAACCCCTTGTCTTTACTTGGGCATCAGCCATTATCTTGTTTATTTTTATTTTCCAGCTCTCAATTGTTCTGGTGCTGCCAAGAAGGAAGATATCAGTAGGAGAAAGAAAGAGGCAAAGAAAGAGAGAGAGAAAGAGAGAGAAAGAGAGAGAGAAAGAGAGAGAGAGAGAGAAAGAATGGAAGAGAGGTCACAGCACGAGATGATTGGCAAAACGGGAGTGGCTGCGGGAGAGTCGACGCGCGCGCAGCGGCGAAAATTATAAGAGAGAGACCGAGAGGAGACACAGGGAGAGAGAGAGAGAGAGAGTAAGAGAGAGAGAGTAAGAGAGAACAGAGCGCTGTGTGAGGACAGAGCGAAAAGAGAGAAGGGAAGGAAGGGCGAGCACGAGGCAGGCGAGGCGTCGGTGACCGCAGCTGCCCACAGCCACAGCACCCACGCCACGCCACGCCACGACCCGCGAGTGGCCATCCATCTGGCGGAAGGGCGAAGGATAGACAAAAATTGTTCGCATTCATTCACACACACACACACACACACACACACACACACACACACACATATGCACAGAGGAGAGGAGATTGGAGGAGGGTTGGATGGGAGCATCCGAGAGTGTGTGTGAGAGTGAGAGAGTAAGCATCGAGTCAACCATAGACTGAATAGAACCAAAGGAGGGTACGTAGGCAAAGTTGCCGTCCCCCGCTGCCCGGGCCGCCCAGGGCGGGAGCACGCACTATCACTCATGGCTCCGCTCCGCTCGCTCCCTTTCGTTTTTCCCTAGCCGCGCACCGCCTGGCGGACCGGGCTGGGCAGAGCAGAGCAGAGCAAGGGGGAGGAGAGAGAAAGAGCCGCCTACATACATCCATTGGAGGAAGAGAAAGAGAAAGAAGAAGAGGAGGAGGAGAGTGGGATTTTTTTTTCCAATCTTCATCGACTTTTTCTCTTGATTCTCTTTTGTTCATCTTTCTTTCTCTCTTTCTTTCTTTCTTTCATCATCTACTACATTTCTCTTCTCTTGCGTTCTTGTCAATCGCCAGTTTCCAATCCCATCTCTATCCAGCGGTCCAAAAGCTCTTTTGTCCTCTGCCGCAGCCCCATCTCATCATCGCCTCCTCTCACTCCAACTCTTTTTTTTTTTTTTTTTTTTTTTCTCTCTCTCTCTCTCTCTGTCTCTCTTTCTCTTTCTCTCGCCCCGGCCGAGCCCGTCCCCACCCCGCCCCGTCCCCGTTACTGCCTCGACGCCGCCTGTCCGCCTGGCTCTCATCACTTTTCTCTTTTCTTTTCCTTCTTTCTTTTTCTTTTTCCTTTTCCCATTCATTTGTTCATTCACATCCTCCATCTCATCCTATTGACATCTCTTCTCTCCTCCTCCTCTTCTTTTTTTTTTTTCTTTTCTTTGAAAATCTCAAAATCATCTCATCAAATCATCCATCCATCCATCACTTCAGTCTCATCCCATCCCATCCCATCCCATTCTCTCACCCACCCACTCTACACTCATCGACTACTCTCCTAGTCCAGCAACCCCCGACCTCCATCCCTTCCCAAAGGCGTTCCCTCGCCCAAGCCCCGGATGCTCCGTCGACCTGCGCGATTCGCCTACTGAATCCGTCTTCGCCTCCCCTGCCGCGCCCTCGCCCCCAGATCCGGCAGAACACTCTCCCGATCCACGACGGTCTTGATTCCCCACTAGTCCATTCTTCTCTTTCTCTTTTTCTTTTTCTCTTGCTCTCTTTCTTTCTCTCGCTCTCTCGTTTTCTTTTCTTTTCTTTTCTTTTTCTTTCTTTCTCTTTTCTTTCTTTCTTCTTCGTCTTCTTCGACTTGTTTCTTTATCCATGGCAGCAGACCTTCCTTCACAGGGCGACCCACACCCACAGCCGCACCAGCCTCATTCGCGCACACCCATTCCATCCTCCACTCCAGTCCGAGGAAAGCACTACCCTGGGTCGCCCATGAGCATTGAACGGGTGAGTGCCAGACTGGGCAGACTGAAATGCCCTCTTTCTCCCTTGCCTCGTGGGAGTCTAGTCCATTCCCCTTCCACCTCCTCTCTCCTTCTTCCTCTTCCTCTTCTTCTTCTTCTCTCTCTCTCTCTCCTCCGCCCAATGCCCACACGCCCACATGCCCATACGCCCATACGCCCACACGCCCACACGCCCATATACACACACACATACACACACACTCTCTCTCTCTCTTTCACTTTGTCCGACACTCCTCTTCTTTCTCCTCCTTCCTCCCCCTCCTCCCTCCTTCCCTCACTTTCTCCCTTGTTGCGCCTCCCTGCGGGTCATCGTTCGGCCAAGCGCGGTACTCCACAACCTGTTGTCGCCGTGCCGCATCTTGTGCCCCAGCCTCCCGAGCGGTCCGAGCGGAGGCCGAGAGGTGTGCTTGTTTGCCCACTCGATTGATTGCTGTGGTGAAATGGAGAAGAGATCAGGAAGAGGAGGAAGAAGAAAAGGAGATATTAATAGCGACACAGAGAGAGAGAGAGAGAGAGAGAAGGTTCCTCTCTTTTTCTCGCTCACCCAAGGTGGCCCAGTCATTCAATGGGCACCGGCCGTGACCAATGTTACATCGTACCAATGGCCCTTTTTTTTCGTCAGCCTCCAGGCATGATCGCATGCCTCATCTCTCACACCCTGTCTTGCCTCATCTTTGATCCCCTTTTGCCGCTGTTGTTGCTGTCATCGTCTCTTTCCTCTACTGACCAGATACCATTGTACTTCCTATTGCGAATACGCGGTTCCTGCTGTATCTCCTATTCTTATTCTTGTTCTTATATTATTACTCCTACTTTAAACAAATATAGCTCGAAGCACCTAGCCACGAGCTGATCCTCAACCATCAGGAATCGCAAGGCCTCTTGGTCACCAGTCCACTCATGAGCGAGGCTTCTCTTCCGGATGAGCAGCCGCCACATGCTCCGCACTCACACCATCCGCAGCACCCCTCGGCTTCACACCCCAGCCCTGCTTCTGCTCCCACCGCCACAGGATCCGACCTGGACTATAGTCACAGCCACAGCCACAGCAGCAATGGCCATCCCACTTCCCGTCCAAGTGGCTTCAGGTACGTTGACTAATCCCCTTTCTCCACCACTCTACTCGCAGACAGATCCTCTCTCACTCTCTCACTCTCTCACTCTCGCACACTGACACGCACACACACGAACGCACGCACGCACGCACTCAGATGATACGCCACGCGCCCTCCACTACACAACACTCGTCTATTTTTTCCTCCCGGGGCCTTTTTTATTATTATTATTATTATTATTTCTTTTTTGCCTCCCTCCCTCTGCTGTCTCCTTTTGGATTGAGCAAATCCCGGGTCTCTCTGTCTCCCATCGGTCAGCCCACCCCTTCTGCCCACCCTCACGAGTCTGGTTTGATGTTGCACAGGTCTTCAGCCCTCCCTTCGCCCACCTCTGTTCCTCCACTCCAACCCATGCACAATAAGGTTCGCGGCCATCTATATTTTGTGGCCGCTGGGCTGCGTGTTCGTTTCTCTCTCACTCTCCTTCTCTCTTTTCTCTTGGCGTCTCGCTCCCCATTCCAATGCACGCCGTCTCTTTTGCCGCAGGGGCCGCTCTGCACAGCCCGGAACAGGGAACATGGAGCCTCTTTTTTTTTTTTTTTTTTTTTTTTTTTTTTTTTTTTTTTTTCTCTCTTTCTCTCTTGTCTTGTCTTTATGCCTTTCTCTTTTCATTTTTTATACCAACTTACTCTAATCACCTACACATGGTCCGATGCCCACGCTCAATGATAATAATGATCTTCGTGATGATCACCCCCTTCCTCCTAATAGAGGTCCACACCAATCATCAGCACCAACGATCACGTCTTCGCAATACCAATTATCAGTGTCGACCTTTCATAAACGGAACCAAGACACTAATTCGTTCAGGACAGGACAACAGTTCTTGATCAGACTGGATCTGCGCACTACTTCCGCCACTGATAGTCTTCAACATCCAATGTCACTTGTTCTCCCACGTCGAATGATCCAGGGTCACCAAAAGGCCAAACAGATCGATGCTGCTGTAGCTGCGTCGAACAACACAGACAAGACCACGTCATCGTCTTCACCGTTGAGTAAATCTCAGAGTCAGGATCCTCACGAAATTGCTTCTGCAATCGGTGGCGATCCTGCCTCTATCTTTTATCTCGAGGTCACTGTGCACCTCGCCAGCTCTGAAGGCATTGTCCAGGCATGTCCCGAGTGCTGTCATAAGGTGAGTCTTTGCCCTCCTTACTTACCGTTCGCGTCGGTGGAATTGAAAAAAAAAAAAAAAAAATCTGAGTGGGAAAAAATGAGAGCCCTAAAGTGCCAAGCTCCTCTCCTGAGAGAGACACGCACACACACTCTCTCTGTGTGCGAGTGAGAGGAGAGTCGTCGTAGACAGGATCTCCTCTTGAGGACAATCAATTGCTTCCTGCGTACTTTGATCCGTCGGATATGGACCAATGTACTCCCTGTTCAGCTCGCGCGGCGGAGCACCCCCCCTCTTCGCCCCTTTGCCTTCTCAAACATGATATACACGGGATAGATATGTATTCGTACTCGTATATATTCTATGCGAACATAAAAAAAAAAAAATAATAACAAAAACCACAATGAACTGACGTCAACTGGGATTCATCCTTTCCTTTGGTTTTAAAACTAGATTGAGGGCAAAGTACGAAAATCATCTACGGGACCAGGAGCAGGGAAGGGCTATGCAGCAGGTGATCCGGTCGATCCGGGTCAAATCTTACAATTCTGTGTCTCGGATCATGTCGTAGACTTTCCTCAGGGGACCTCGACCGTCATGGCCAAAGTCCTCTGTTCCTCTACTCACCATGACAAGCGTGGAAACAATGATCGCTACTTGTAAGTTTTACTATCGTGATGATGACTCTTTCTCATGAGAAACCGGATTCTTGTCTGCTGGATGAGCTCCTCTCTCTCCCTCTCTCTCCCTCTCTCTCCCTCCCTCCCTCCTTCCCTTCTCCCTATTCCAAAAGGAGAACCAAAAGGACATTTCCACTTACCATACTCTATGCATAATTTTCTCCAATACGCCTCTCCTTCCTCCCTCTCTTTCTCTAGCTTCAAGTTTAGCCTGATGCAGTACATCAATGGACAGAAGATCCGTGTTGGGTCTTGCCGGACAAAGGACATTCTGTTTACAGGAAATCACAAGAACAAGAGCATGGCCTCTTTTAGTGAAGACAAGGGTGATTCCAAAACTCGAGTCCAACGAATCGAGGATGAGGCCTCTTCTACTTCGGGTGGTCTGGCACCGCCCATCATGACGGGCCACAATGTGTATACAGAAGAGCCAGATTCTATACCCGACGAGTCGTCGATGATGACCGACTCTCACCATCCTCCACCGCTTCCACCGCCTCCACTTCCTTCTTCTACTTCTACTTCTGCTTCTTCTACTACTACTACTTCTACTTCGCACCATCATTATTCGACCTCGCGTGGATCCCAATATTCTCTTTCACAGCCCTATACGCCCCATGATAGTCCTCGACATCAACATCCTGATCATATCCCACGGATTCAGGAGCCATCTCCTATGAACACGGATTCACCACGCTCACGGCGATCTACCATGGACAAGGACAGCTACTCTAGTCATGGTAAAGACTTTTTTTTTCTTTTTTTGTTATTTGTTATTTGCGAAGTCGGCTTTTTTAGTGCATGGGAAAGGAGAGAGGGGGAAAAAAAATAGGTGCGCAGACCATGGGACCCTGTTTTTTTACCCTTTTGGACTAACAAGAGGAAATATGCTTTGATAATTTCCAACCCTCCCTCTCCTTTTCCCTCTTTCTCTTTGGTACAATGTACCTTTTTCATTCATTCATTCATTCATTCATTCATTCATTCATTCATTCATTCATTCTCTCTCTCTCTTTACATTCTTTGTCACCAGATTCGAGGCTAGGAGGATATACGCCTGTCAAATCAAAGTCTTGGAGCGACTGTACGCCCAAAATTACACGAATCATTCCCGATGCGGGAGACATGCTTGGAGGCACTGAGGTGACCATTTTTGGATCGGGATTCAGAGGTAAATAAGAAGGAGCATAATTATCCTTGGCACTGGATGGATATCGATTTTTTTTTTTTTTTTTTTTTTTTGCTCCAAACCTCAGTATTATTATCCTGGGAGAGAGGGATAATTGGATGGGCGCAAACAATTGACCAACTTTTTTTGGGCTGTGGGCTATTTTTTTTTTTTTTTTTTTTTTTTTTTCATAACTTTATTTTAGAGGGACTGGTGCCCTTTTTCGAGTCTCTACCTGCAACAGACGTGCATGTGCTCCATAGTGATGTGTTGACTTGTCGGACCCCTCCCCGGATTCAACCAGCCATCGTCTCGGTCGGTTTCCATTCTAGACTCTCCTCTCATGTTTCCTCCTCCAAAATTGCCTCCCCTCCTGAGTATCAATTTTCGTTTGCGGACAAGACAGGACTTGTCTTGGCGGAATTATTGGCCGAGATCTTGGTCATGGATCGACATGATGATGATGAGAAATCTTTATCGTTCAATACTTCTCGGTCAGTCTCAGGTCCTGGCGTCTTGAGTAGTGATCCATCCGATCGGGCAGAACCAAGGTCAGGTGGATTAGGAGATTTACGTTCGCGTGCAACTCGAGTCGTACGGCAAGGGAGTATGAGACGCGACTCGTCCGATGTACCTTCATCACAAAAGGCAAACCTTCATGGGTTATCTCGGATGGGTTCTGTTCCAGAAATGTCCAGGCGACACCCAAGTCATAGTCCCTCTTGCAACGATCATGATGAGGATGAGGAACTTGAACGACTTGTTGCCAGTATGATGTCTCTTGGAGTAACACAATCGTTGACGCCCAACACGCAAACGAGTAGTGAACTGGAGGCTCAGATCTTGGACATTGTCAACACGTTTGGACCTTTGCAGCATATCTCGATGCCCAATAGTCAACACCATACGCTATTGCATCTTGCTGTGATTCTTGAGATGGAGACTCTTGTCAACCGGTTGTTGAAGGACTATATCGAGGTGAATGCTATCGACAAGAACGGCTTTACTGGTAATTTATTTATTTATTTTTTGAACCTGAAATTGTTGATGAACATAATGAAGTGTTACTTGACTTACTCACTCCTTATTAAAAACAAACAAACAAACAAACAAATAGCTCTTCACTATGCTGCATGGACAGGTCAGAAAAAGATCTACGAGACACTGGAAAAACATGATGCACATGGCGATATCAGGAACAAACACAAGGCCATTCCACGTCAGTTATTTGTTGATGCCACAGGACCCGATCGTGAGTTTGTCTCGATGTACCATCCTTCATCCATGGACTTGTCTAGCTCGGATGGGCCAAGATCTCGATCCTCCTTTGAAGGACATTCAGCCCCAGGAGAACTCAAGGAAGGAATTGAGGCCGCTTACAGTCGAGCCAAACGACTCAACTCGAGTAGTCACATGTATCTCAAGAACCCCTTGGCCCAGGGTTCGGCAGACATGCCTCGGGAACCAATGTATGATCCAATGCATCGTGCTCCTCGTCATAACAGCATGACCCTGCCACCCCAACAACACAACAACCAACAGTCCTCGCATTTACATACTCGGACAGTGTCTCAACCCATCCATTCCCATTCACCTGTTCATCACCGAGCTCCCCCAAGATCCCCTTCGCCCCTCCGGGAATCCTATGGAGCCAACTCTCATTACTCTCAATCGCAAAACATGGGAGGTGGTGGCAGCAACGGAACTACACCCTCGTCGACCTCGGCCACGACCACTGGAGGAGGACCAAGACGGTATCTACACCCTGTGGACATGCCACCGACTCGGTCAGGATCTCTTCCCTCGATTCGATTGGAACCTGAGCACCATGATTTGATGGACCGACCCCGAGGAGACCATCGAGGACTTGGTCATGCACCTAGTGCCTCTCCTTCATCCTCATCCTTCCACAACTCACCATCTTATCGTCCGCATCATCCACCTTCGCCCTCAACGCCTCCAAGCTCTGGACTGAATGGACCAGGCAATTCACCAATGCATCATGGTCATGGTTCATCAGGGAGTGCATCCATGCATCCACCTTCTCAGGGATCGCATTCGAGATATGCGACTTCTCCGACATCGCCTTCTTATGAACATGTCCAACGATCACCTCATCCATATGATCAACATGAAGAGCGACCAACAGATCGATTATTGCCTTCCTTTGGAACGACTTTGCCTATGCCTCCCAATTCCTTTCAATATCCAGAAGATCCTTCACCGGGTCGAGGTCATCCTTCGAATGGAAGTCCCATCTCTCCCTCGACACCTTTGGCGGATTCGAATGAAGGTGGACGGAATGGAGGTGGAGGAGCTCCTGCTACAGGTCGAGCATCGACTTTACCAGGGTCGACGGGACAAAAACGATCTGCAGGGTTGTTCCATTCATCACCTCCTGAGGGACCAATCACCAAGAGTGCAAGGACGATGGATGGAACGGGAAGGATCAAAGGAGAGCATGGATATGATCTCCAGGGACCTGCATTACCCATTGACCAAGCCCGAGCTTCCTCAACAACAGGGATGAATGGAGGTGGAGGGGGAGATTTGGGAATGGAAGGACGAATGATGTCGATGCATCCAGGAATGGACAAGGATCCACATTCCCAGCAACAACAGCAACAACAACAACAGAAGCAATCGACCAAGGACAATGGCAATGGAACTAATCCAGAAGGTGGAAGCAAGGCCTTGACTGCTGCCATGGCCGCTGCTGCTGCTGCTGTGGCAGCGGCACGAAAGGTTGGACTTGCAAGCCATACATGTCCCCATCCCAATTGTAACAAGAGTTTTACTCGACCTTTCAACCTTCGAGCACATATGCGAGTTCATACGGCAGAACGACCTTACAAATGTGATACCTGTGCCTTGGCGTTCTCGAGATTACATGATCGAAATCGTCATGCCAAACTTCATACGGGGATCAAACCTTTCCAATGTCAATATTGTAACCATCAATTTATTCGACCCGATGCATTGAGACGTCATTTGGGAAGAGGCGGTGGAGCAGGATGTGGACAAAAGGCAGCCTTCAAAGCTGCAGCGGCCGCAGCGGCCGCAGCAGCAAACACATCGACAAGTGGAGGGAATGAAAATCATTCCTCAGGTATCTCTCATGTTACGAGTCCGGTTCCTTCGGGAAGAACAATCAATGGAGGATCGGATCCCAAGAGTTCAACCAACTCGACTTCAACCTCGACCACGACTTCTCCTAGTAATGGAATGAGACCTTGGACAGGAGAAGCAATGAGTCATTACCGTGGACCTCATCCACCTTCTTCGATACGACCCAACCATCATCATGGTTCTACACATTCGACCGATGGACCCATGTCTGCAGGGGTGGGACCTTCGAGTCGAAGCAGTAGTGGAAGTAGTATGAGAAGTAACCGGAGTATCAGCAGTACCGTCAGCACTGTTCCTACCACGATTTCATCCTCTTCACCGGATTGGCGACATTCTTCAATCAAGATGTCGACTCCAGAGTTGATGGATGGAGTCGAAGAAGTTCAAGGGGATCATGAGATGATGGATGTTGAAGAGGAGGAGGAAGAGGAAATGGATGAAGAATTGGAAGAAGGTATGGAAGAAGAAGGGGAGGAAGGTATGGAGGAGGAGGAGGAAGGAGAAGATGATGAAGAAACATTTGATCAAGAAGGTGGAGAACGAGATGAGCGACTCTCCCACAAGGACGGATCAAACATGGGTCCAAGGTTGACGACGACGACAACAACAACAACGACGACGACGACGACGACGACGACGACCCATGGAAATAGCCGAGAGGAGTCAACAGAGGATCGATTCCTTTCTTCCAACACCACCTCATCAGCTGCAGCTGTCCGGTTTGCGTCACCGTTGGATATGGAGGAGGAGATGATTTCAGAAGATCCTTATGCCTCGGCAGAGACTCGGTCCAATCTGGACCAAGATCAAGTCAAGACTCATTTCATGGATCCTCCTGGAATTGACAAAATCCATCAACTCGCAGCCTTGGCAACTGCTGAAGCTGCAGGAGAGATGACTGGATCGACGAATGGTGTCAGGGCCACTAAAGCCTCTGTTGTCGAGGAGACCGCTTAAAAAAAAAAAAAAAAAAAAAAAAAAAAAAAAAAAAAAAAAAAAGAGAGAGAGAGAGAGAGAGAGAGAGAGAGAGAGAGAGAGAGAGAGAGAGAGAGAAATGATTGAAAAAGAAGAGAAGGAGGAGAAAGAAGAAGAAGAAGAAGAAGACGAAGAAAAGTAATTTATATGACCTCCTCTTTTCTCTCTCTCTCTCTCTCTCTCTTTATCTCCCTTTACACCTCACAATATATATGCGCACACACCTCCTCCATACACACCTCTGATCGTAGAAACAAACAAACAAACAAACAAACAAAAAATATTATGTAAATATATCTCGCAGCTGGAATGAGAAGAAAAAAAAAAAAAAAAAAAAAAACGCGACTTTTGATTACATTCAAACAAGAAACCCATTTTGTTATTGTTATTTTTGGAGAGGATTTGCGGGTGACTTCAGAAACAAAAAAGGGGGGTGGGGGAGGAGAGGAAAAAAAAAAAAAAGGATAAAGAGGCTATGCTACAATCTAATGAACTATGTAGAATGGGTGATTGAAAGGGACCGATAAATCGGGTTGTTGGTGCGGATCAAATACACAGCAAAGGAAAGAAACGCTTAGAACCAGAGCAACTCGCTGTAGCGGGGGATGGGGTAGTACTTGTCCGCAGTCAAGGCCTCAAGTCTGTCAGCAGCCGAACGAGCAGCACGCATAGCAGGCAAGATGTAATCCGAAGCAGCGTTGGCCTCAGCAACAGGGTCGTCACCGATGGTGTGCAACTTGGCAATGGCAGCATCCAATCCATCGATAGTGACCTGGAGCTCCTTGACCAAGGGCGTAAGAGCCTTGAGAGTAGCCAATTCGGGAGACTCACCCTCACCCTCAATACCCTTGAGCAACGAAGCGCTCTGGGCAAGGAATCCACGGTATTCAAAGGTGGCAGGGAGAATCTGCTGAGCGAGCAAGGTGCGCATGGTGTTGGCCTCGACCAAGAGATCCTTGGCATAACGCTCGTTCATAATCAAGAAACGCGAGGTCAACTCGGACTGCGAGAAGATGTGGAGCTTGGTCATCATGTTGGCATGAGCAGGGTCCAAGAGCTGAGCAAAGGCCTCAGGGCACGACTTGATGTTGGGCAAGCCACGCTTCTCAGCCTCCTTCAACCAAGCATCAGAGTAACCATCACCCTCAAAGCGGACAGCCTTGGTCGAAGCAATGAACTTCTTGATGACAGCAAGCTTGTCAGCATCAGTGGCAAAAGGCTTCTCGCCCATCTGAGCGCGCAAAGCAGCGCTGACATCCCTCAAGGCAGAGGCAACAGCAGCGTTGAGAACAGTGACAGGGAAAGCAGGCGACTGCTTGGAGCCGACAGCACGGAACTCAAACTTGTTGCCGGTAAAGGCAAAAGGAGAAGTACGGTTGCGGTCAGTCAAGTCACGCGAGATGCTGGGGAGCGAGGCGACCTTAACATCCAAGGCAGTACCACCAAGCTTGATGGTCTGGATCTCGGGCATGGAGAAGTTCTTGATAGGGCGCGACTCCTCAACGGCATCCAAGACCTCGGTCAAGTGCTCACCCAAAAAGACGGAGACGACCGAAGGAGGAGCCTCGTGGGCACCGAGACGGTGCTCGTTCGAGGCCGAGGCAATAGAGGTGCGGAGGAGACCACCGTGGTGCTGAACAGCGTGGAGGACAGCAACAAGGATGAGCAAGAAGCGGTAGTTGGTCTCGGGCTTGACGGTAGGGTCGAGCAAGTTGTCACCGCTGTCGGTCGACATGGACCAGTTGCAGTGCTTGCCCGAGCCGTTGACACCCTTGAAGGGCTTCTCGTGGTAAAGGACCTTGAGCTTGTTCTTGTGGGCAACCTTGGAAAGGACGTCCATGGTCAACAAGTTGTGGTCAATGGCAAGCGAAGCCTCCTCAAAGATAGGGGCCAACTCGAACTGCTGGGGAGCGACCTCGTTGTGGCGGGTCTTGACAGGAACTCCGAGACGGAAGAGCTCGAGCTCAGCCTCAGCCATGGTGGCAAGAACCTTGGAAGGAATGCGACCAAAGTAGTGGTCATCCATCTGCTGGTGCTTAGGGGGCAAGTTGCCGACAAGGGTGCGACCGGTGGTCTTGAGATCAGGGCGCTGGGCATAGAGCGAGCGATCAACAAGGAAGTACTCCTGCTCTGTGCCGAGGGTGGTGAAGACGTGGCTGGTGCGGGGAAGGGCGCCAACAGGGACGTGCTCAATCAAGGAGAGAAGCTCGCAGCAGGCCTTGGAGAGCTGCTCGGTCGAACGGAGGAGGACAGTCTTCTCGTCAAGGGCATCACCATTATAAGAGATGAAGACCGAAGGGATGTAAAGGACGGAAGTGCCGTGGGGGCCCTCCTGAATGAACATGGGCGAGGTGGTGTCCCAGACGGTGTAGCCACGGGCCTCAAAAGTGGTGCGCATACCACCCGAGGGGAACGAGGACGCATCGGGCTCGGCCTGCAGGAGCTGAGATCCAGAGAAGGCGTCGATGGCAGTGACCTGAGATGCACAAAGAGAGAAAGAAAGGAGCGCCCAATGTTAGTGTCGTCAGTTGGCTGCAGGTACATGACCCAAAAGGAGGCCTAGAGGCCGTGCGAATTCCTGGGCCATGCCATATTCTGGAATGGGTCAAACACATGGTTGGTGGGGGAGGAAGAAGAGGGGAAGCACCGCACAGTCGATCCACCGTTGTGCCTGTTCTCTCTGTTGGTTCCTGTTGAAGACTGTGTGTGTGCGTGTTTGGTACTTTTTTTCTCCTCCACATCATGTTTGTCCAAGTGTCCGTGGGTTGTCCTGTGTTGGTCGATACCCAAGCGAGTCAAAAAGTAGTGGTGGTAGTGGTGGTAGTGGTGGCGTATGTGCACCCTGTACAGACGAGCTTAATGATTGATAAGGGAGAGGGCCGATAAGAGAGGCACGCCCTTGAATCATATCGATTCACCAGCCTCGATCCCGTATGGTAGCGGGGTCTAGGTCCTTCTTGCTCTCTCTCTCTCTCTCTCTCTCTCTCTCTCTCTCTCTCTTTCTTTCTTTCTTTCTTCCTTTTTTCTCTCTTTTCCCCTCTCTCCTATTGTTCCATCTCTTTCCCACCCCGTACCGCCTGGGGCGCCGCCAGAGATCCCGCGAAAGTGCGATCGAATCGGAAAGATTTGACTCTCTTCCCCTCTCTGTCCTCTCTCTCATGTTGTCCTTGCCATTCGTTCCTTTCTTTCTTTCTTCTTTTTTTCGTCCGATGCAAAGTCCAAAAGTGATGGGAGAGGTCTTACCTGCTCACCGGCGGCGGTAAAGGTTGACTTTAAGGAAAGGAAAGCATCATGCTTCTCGGCAGTGGTACCAGTCTGGGGCTGGAACCAGTGTGTAAAGTGGGTGGCGCCACGGTCCATGGCCCAAATGCGGACGGCATGGGCAACGGCATCGGCGGTGGCACGGTCAAGGGCCTGACGACCGCGCATCTGCTTGAGGAAGTTGGCAAAGGCGGGCTTGGGGAGAGCGTTGGCCATCTTCTTGAGGTCAAAGACGTTCTCGCCAAAGAACTCGGAGGTGTAGACGGACTTGCCATCCTTCTTGGGGTAGGAGATCGACCGGGTAGGACGGCTGACGATATCTCTGAGAGTATCGACGCGGGCACTGTTCAAAGCCATGGTTGTGAGTTAGTGGCGAGAGGAGGAGAAGGGTAAGGAAGAAGAAGAAGAAGAGAGAAAGAGGAGAAAAAAAAAAAAAGTGAAGAAGTGAAGTGGGACGGGTGAGTGGGTGGCTGAGGCGAAGGGAGGAAGAAGGGGCAAATGTACAAAGAGAGTAGCAAAGGGAGGGGAGGAGGAGGAATGACAATCTGGGGAAGAGACAAGACGGAGATGAGAGAAAAGAAAAGAGACCAGGATGGCAGAAGACGGAGATCTCTTTATACCTGTCGGACTGAACAAGCGCCGCTGGTTTTTTTTTTCTATTTTTCTCTTTTTCTTTTGTTGTTCTGGTCCTTTCTCATACTCTCTCTCTCTCTCTCTCTCTCTCTCTTACTTTCTCTTGCTCTGCTCTTGCTCTCCCGTTGACTCGACCTGACTGGACTACGTTTGGCTGGTTGGCTCGCTTGGCTGTTTGTCTGGCCATTTCCCTGTGAACGACCCCAGGCGGGCCCTTCTAGCCCGTGCGATGCGATTTGTCCGCCTGTCCACCTGATGATAACCCGTCTTCCTTTCTTTACTCTCGCTCCCCTGATAGAATAGCTTATCCGCATTCAGTCCGCCCGTCCTCCGGGGAAGCCAGGGACGAACCTTTGCTTTCCGTATCGCACGCTCCCCTCCTGGCTCTCTCTCTCTCTCTCTCACACGCACACACACACCTAGTCCTACTCTCGCGTTTTAATCTTCCTTCACCCATAAGATGACCCCTCATTTCATTCTGTGCTTCTCCTCTCCACGTCCACCCACAGACCTGGTTGGACCTCCCGCGTGGTTCACGCCTAACCCACAGTCGCGTTCCGTAGTCTCCCTTTAGGGCTTTCGGACACCCTCTTCTCCTTGACCACTCTCTTTTGTTTCCTACTCTACCCTGGCAGATATACTTTGACTAGTAGAGGAAAGAGTCGTAAGCAAAGTCTTCACTGCCCACTCCACCTGGAATAGCCAGTAGAGACAAGGTAGCGCGTCTGGTTCTTTCATCAGCACCACTTTCCCTCCCATTCCCCCACGATTTTGATATTCCCAACAAGGAGGCGATCGCGTTGACCGTGATAGAGTGCCGCGCTCGCAATAAAATTGCACTTCAATCAGCATGGCAGGGATCGATCGAATCTCTCATTTTAACCCCTCTTCCCGTTTCCCGCTCCCGTAGCACGTATTAAATGTTTTCCACAGATGGAAAGTGGTTCATCTTTGAACGCGGCTTCAACATCACAAGATAGATTGTGCCAAAGAGATAGAGAGAGAGAGAGAGAAGAAAAAAAAATAAAAGAGAGAGTTATAGGAAACGTAGACATTCTCCCAGGAACAAAGCCGTGTCTCTCCTCAGCCTCTGATCGAACTCTGAAGACAAGATCACCAGTCACTACTTTGGAGGAAAGAGTCTGCCTCGTCCTGGAAAACGATTAGTCACTTAACTTTGGAGAGTGGGAGAAAGTGAAAGTGAAAGTGAAAGTGAAAGTGTGTGTGTATGAGAGTGAGTGAATGAAATGGAATAACCAACTTCTGCACGATAAAAAAGATTCTTCACATGCACCTCGCACTTCTTGTCTGTGCTTAGCTTGAAAAGAAAGAGGTGATGGGGCCCCTCCTCCTCTCCCTCCTTCCTCCTCCTCCCCTCGGTTGGCCCGGGGCAGTGACAACACATTACCACTAGTCCCACATTGGTAACCAGTACTTTTGATCGAGTAAGCCCTGAATCCCGAGCACTCTCCACCCTCCTTCTCTCTTCTCTCTTTGGCTACGATCTTGCCCCACAAAGTGAAGAGTGATCCTGATAGCAGGATCACCAGTGACTAGATAGAATAGAAATAGGTAGGAGTGGGAGAGAGCGAGAAAGGGGAGAGAGAGAGAGAGCAAGAATGGGCAAGAGTTTCCGGTACTCCGAGCATCCACTTGGCTCGGGCACAAGATACCGAGACGAGGAGGAGAGGTCATGATAAGAGTGGAGAGAGCATTGAAATCCCAAACGAGATGATATCGAACAAAGTGAGTTTATCGATAGACTACTGCTATTTTGGCTCCATTAAGGCGATGCCTGGGACTGACTATCTACAACAAAGAGGTTTCGTTTGCCTGCATGGGTTGATAGGGCAATTACGAAAGGCTGTTTGCCCAAATTCTATTGACGCCCTCTTTCTCTCCCCCACTCTCTTGCCCTTTGGCCCTGAAGGCTGTGACTCTTACAAATGGGGGGGGGGGTAGAATGTCCGGGAGCAGCAACTTCCATCGGCCACTTTCGCGAAGGCCCTTTCAGGGTCAAGTGGATCGTGGGGAGAGGGACAGCAGAATGGAGGGAAAAGGCAACGATCCGAGTCCCTTTTTTTTTTTAGTTCCCCCTGGATTGCTGGATTGGTGAAGAGTGTCTGTGTAAGCTTGACAAGGGCATTACCTTTTGGACTCGTCTCGTCTCGTCGTTTGATCGAGTATTAGGAGGATATCGGAACGCAGTCGCTCTTCCATCTCCATTGTTCGAATTTGTCCGAGATCGTGGTTTTTTTAAGGTTCTCTCTCTCTCTTCTCTTTTCTGTCTCTTTCTCTTCACAGACGCACACGACTGTTGCCGCGCCCAGGGGAAAAAGAAACTCAAGCTTCAAATGGGGAGCACATGACAGTCCTCGGAGGAAGCGAGTCCCATGTGTCCTCATTATGACGAATATTTACGGGCAAAGACCGATAAAGAAACAATAGGAAAAAAAAAAAGTCAACTATGCCACGTTTATTTGACTCGGATAAGACCAAGGGAAGAAGAGGAGAAGAAGAATAGAGAAAACCATCCATAACCATACCCCCTTCCATCTATGCAACAATCAACACATCCAACCGGTTCAGCTTGGCGTACGTGTCTGCAGGCATCCTGAATTTGATCGATCCAGCAAACATCATCAAGGTTCTTGCTCTCCGCTTCAACATGTTCATATGCTATCGATTAAGGATCCAAAAAGATATGGAGTGAGAAACAGACATGTATTCCTTATCGGCAATAACGACCAAGGCAAAAGGAAAAAGGAAAAATAAAATAAAATAAACAACACAATTGCACCTACATCGCGACGACCAGTCTCGTCATATGGCGACATCTTGAGAGATTGATAGAGCTTGTAAAGACTCTCCATCGTCTTGAGCAGAACTTCAGGAAAGTTCCTTGCGACACATTCATCCAAAGCCTGGAACTTTTCGGCTCTCTTGGAGATCATGGACATGTCCGCCTCCAATGGGATCAAATCCAACTCTTCAATCACATTTATAGCCGCCTCGTACTTGGCACGGTCATACAACTCCATAAACTCTGCCAACTTCATCAAGGTACTGCACGTCTCCAAATGCTTGGGAAGGATCTGCTGGTTCACTCGAGGGTCTGAGACATATTCGTTCACAAGTCGGCGGATTGCTGGAATGCTAGTGCTCGTTTCCAGACCAGAGCTCTGCATTCCTGGATTCGAGATCGCCTCAGCAAGCTGCCTGTTCAAAAGTTCAACAACTTGGTTGTACGCTTCCGCAATACTATACAGCTGGATGGCATCCTCGACACGACCCTCCTTTGCCTTGCTCTTGGCTGCCTCGATGGTAATGTCCTTCACAAACTGGCCGCTGTTCTGGATCTTGATCAATCGGAGATATTTCTCAATAACACCAGGGGAGTTGATACCATGCTTTGTTGTTCCCAACAATGCTGCATAATCGTTTGATTGAAGAACGAGCTCCTGGATGTAGTTGTGGCAGAGCGAGATCTGCTCTTGGTTCGTCCTTTCGCTCAAGTCGGTGTTGAGACAGATCTGGTAGAGATAGATCAAAGCCTCTGTTGGGTAGCGTTCAGCAATGATTCGAGCCTGATAATGCATAAGCTCTGTAAAGTTGAAATGAGCAGTCTCGCGACCTTCAGAATCCACGGATGTGGAGAATGGATTAGGGTCAGAAACCCGATGAACAGATGGAATGCGGAGAAGACCATAGTACGTGAGTGTGATCGCAATATGCACCGTCTCCAGGTTGTATGCCTTGAAAGAAGTGAGGTAGTGCAGAGCCTGGCAATAGAGTGAAGAATGGACACAAGTCAATAAGATACTCCATAACGCATCGAGCTCATAGAAAGGTTGAGAAGGATTGCCCTTGGCTATGGTCTTACCCGCTCAAACTGTTGAGAATAGATAAGAGCCTGAACGTATTGAAGAGGATTGTTGCCCTTAGGGTTGAAGTGATTTGGTCCGAGCTTGTTGATAAGCTTCTGGAAGTCTGCGAGGTCGTATTTGTCCTGTGGGTTCATGTCATTCTTTGACTCGCGGATAACCGAGAGCTACCAAGCAGAATAAAAAGAAGTGTGAGTATGTTGCATTCATTCCTCCATTCGCTTTGTTGCTACTTTTGGCACGCTAAGTACTAGGGCTTACCTGGAACCAAATAAAGTCCTCAACAGCATTCATGACTGGTGTGGTTTGCTTGTTCAACTCGCATCTACCAACAAGCTTGTAGAGGGTGAGCTTGTATGGGTCTACAGTATCCGAGCTGTAACGGATTCTCTGGTTATAGTCCGACAGAATTCTCTCCTGTTCCTGAGGGGACAAAACACGGTCATCGTTTCCGAGATAAGACACCAAGTAGGTGATGAACTGTCGGTCCGCGGGGCTAAAGTGCATTTCATACTCCTTGGCAAAGTTCAGCGCCTCTGTTGCATGTCCTGATCTGAGCATATAGTACATAATGCCCCACAAGGCATATCCATCATACACCTAAATACAAAGTAAAGAAAGGGGTTTAAAAGCTTGCACTCGTGGTAAAAACCCAATATATTATCAACAAAACAATATTTACCTCCAAGTTGGGCAGAGACCACTGTCCTTGGCGGAAGTACTTGAGTTGGACAAAAGCACGAAGGTTGTTGACCAGCGAAGGAACACCTCCCAGATTTGCCTCCATTGGGTTCTCTTTCAAAGTGCGTTCAACATGCTTCAAAAATTGGTTCTCCAGAAAAGCCCTCGATCCTCTAGTAAGATGCTGACGCAGATTCGTAGAGGCTGTACTCGAATATGGTGACATCAGGTAGGCGTTGGCATACACACGCTCCTTTAAGACCTGGCTCTGGAACCGTCCACCTCGCAGCTCATGCTCTCCAAGAACTGAAGCCAACAATTCCCATGTTTCCTTCACTTTGCTGTTGGGCTATAGTCGCAATAATTCAAGCGATTGGAGGTTTGTTAATAATTTTCAACTTAATTAGGATAGTGACCGGCTTAGTGACAAGGTAGGAACATACCTGATCTCTATGAGCAACTTGAGAGGCATCTACGAAAGAGTTCGTCAAGGGGAATCCAAGACCCTGGAGCCGAGCCTCACACAGGTCATAAAGAACCTTGAAGTATGGCTTGAGCTTGCTAAAGTCCATAGAAACGGGGGTCTGGCTGAATCCTGGAGCGTATGACGACTATTAATAGTTTGGCGAATTAATGATATTATACTACACTTCCGATGGCTCTACCGATGAAGCGAAGTAATGCATATCAATGGGGCTGTTCTTTTAGTATCCATACCATTTGTGACAGTCCAAGACTTGACGATCCGCCGAAGGATCTCATTCCCGTAGATTCAGTCTCCTCTCCTCCAGTCAGTCCCTGGTGTTGACCGAGCTCTTCGAAGATTCTCTTTTTTGTTCTTTCCCAATCATAGTTCAATGAAGACTCAAAGTTGGAGTCAAAGTCCAGGACAGTCTATTGTAAATAATAGTAATAATAATAATAATAAAAGAGGAGGTCATTAGGAATTGAGCTTCACGGCGGGAGTCTCGGGAGTAATAGGTAATTCAGACATACCTCGCGTCTGCTCTCGTCGATAGTGTTGACAATGATCTGCTCATGCTGATATCTCAGGAAAGCCTTTTAGTGTAGAGAGGTCGATGTTAGATTTCTTGAGTTGAAATGTGCGTTTTAGAGAGAGAGAAAAAAAAAAAAGGCGTCTCTGATCTCAGATTCCCGTTTCCCAAAGTATACCTCAGTGTCTGTATCATGGATAGGCTGAATTGGCTCAAATGTCGACTTCAGGTTGATAGAATTGAGAGTCTTGTCAATGACATTAGTGTTGATTCCACCACTGGCAAGGAAGTAATGGCTAGTAGTCGGCAACACAGAGACACAGAGATGGGACGTTTTAGATTTGATATGATTGATATATCCTGACACGCTCGCAAAGCAATGAGGCATGCCAAAGAGGCTCCAAAACTGGCAGTTGTAGGCTTACGCTTTGTTGTCAGAGCCGTCAATAGGCTTGGAGGACTTGGAGGCAAGCTTACGCGACTGGTTCTCAATCTGATCGATTCCTCGTTCAATGTGAGGCAGCTGCAATCCTCCAATGTGGCTAGTCAGTTGCTTTGACTGCTCCGCGAGCTGGGCTAGTGTTGAGAACGCCATGATTTGAATCCTCTGCGCGCTTTCCTGGTGTTGAATGAAACGAAGCGATGTAATCGAAGATCAAGGGCGTTTTAAAAAAAAAAAAAAAAAAAGCTATACGTCACAAAAATCTCTGGGTCGTATTTGCTGTGTACAACCCCATGTTCTCCGACCATGGGGAGCCAAAGACCATCTCTCATTCCAACCTAATTCTAATTGCCTCATCATTGCATGTCTGGTTCAACCAGATCATTTATTACCAAACCCTACTTCATGGACCCTCCGGTGTCTCCTTCCCCCAGCTTGCCAGACGAAGGCTATGATGAACAGCGCATAGAGATTCCCAAATGGGTGCAGCAATGGAGCGACGAACAGAGGGCAGGTAGGCTTGCATTACAAGGAGGCCTAAGTGATCAATTTGCTCCTTCTGTCCATGGGTCGCTACGAATGTCTATCAGCCTAACTCTCTCTTTCTCTTTCTCTCTCTTCCTCTGCTGTTGGGTCGGCTTCATTGTATAACCAGAGCTGGCCATCCAACTTCTAAAGTCCGTCTCTCCATCCGTATTCTCAAGAAGCTATGCCAGGCTGACTCCCCTCTTTGAATATCGAGACTTTTTGGTTCTTCTCCCCTATGAACTCACAAGTAAGTACCGTCTACTCATACCAATCCTGTTCCGATTTCAGTAATTGTCAAAACCTCCTCTTCCAGTTATTTCAGCCATCAGATGTTCACACAGACCTTTACTTCCCCTGTTCCACATAGTGCACTTACTGTCCTTTTTGGACGCTAGCACACTTGCCAACGTAGCTCTGGTCTCAAAAGCATGGAACAAATTTGCTTCGGACAACTCTGTATGGAAGGGCATCTATTTTAGAAACGGCTGGAGTGTCAATCAGGAAATGGTGGATTGGTTCTTGAGTGGTAGTGAGCTAGAGGACAAGATGATGCATGAACGACTAGGGTCGCCATCCAGAGTCCACTTTGAGACAGGAGAGTCCTCAGTCAGCCGTGGAAAGCGCAAGATGATTGAATATGATGCACGGGAAGCTGAAAGTACAGCTCATGACAGTGACGACTATGATATGCTTCAGGCTCATATTGACAGAGAGGAAGACGAAGAGGCACTGTTCTATCTTCGACATGTTCGACATCTCAACTATTCTGCAGATGCCGCCTTGCCTTCTCTCACTCATCCTGAAGATGTCATTATGGCCCAGTCTCCTGACGAGGATGAAGAGGACAAAGAGGAGGATTCAGGCAACAGTGCGCTTGCCAAGTTTTTCTCCTCGTCTCCCACTTCTCAGCAGGCGGTCTCCCTCACTCCCGTTCTCCCCTCAATCTTTGAGAGTGGGGCGTCTCCATCCCGACACCGGGGATCATTCTCATCACCGCGGACACCACCGGCATCTCAAAGACATGGGCGCTTCTCATTGTCCAATGCGCCATTTATCACGTCTCTTCACCGTCCCCGCTTACCAACATACTCCCTTAGCAGTAACCTGATGACTCCGCCGTCAATGCTCAAGAGAATGGCCCAACGCAACAGCCCGCCCTCACCACTCAGACTGCCAAACATCCAGATCACGGGAGCGTCTTCATCATGGGCCTCTCGATCGCCTCGCCTCTTTGGACATCAGCGATCAAGTTCGCTGGACCAGACTCGTTCTGGGTCACAACCGTCATCACCCACATCACCCACTTATCCATGCGGACCAAATCCTTCTCAGGGCCTGCCTCATTCACCACTCAGCACCAAAAGCCTCTGGAGTGTAATTCGGCATGGTGTGATGGGTGTCTCTGGTTCAAGTGCTTGGCCATCCTTGAATTCACATCGACAATCCGATACCCAAGATTCAGATGGCTCGCCGTCGTCTCATCACACTCATCACTTTTCACCTTCTTTGCCTGCTTGGCTCATGCATCTACCCTCACCTTTGACTACTGCCTCCAGTCGACAACAGCGGACATCAGCCAGTTCAGCTCCAACGTCGCCTGCCTCTCCGCACTTTCCATCTCTAATTCCCAATAATTCCGATATGACCACCGACTTGACCATGCAGAAGCTTCCCCGGAGGATTCATTTTTCGGGACCAAACACTCCTCTCCCCTCGCAAACTCTTTCCCCAGAGATCCTCAATATTCACCGAGACCCTATCACGAATCGAGCAGCGATCAATTGGAAACACCTGTGTAAACAAAGGAAGCGATTGGAGAAGAACTGGAACAAGGGGATCCATCAAGCCAAGGACCTACCAGGACATACTGAGGGGATCTATTGTATCCAGTTTGACGAGAACAAGATTGTGAGTGGAAGTAGAGATAATACGATCAAGATTTGGGACCTGACGACAGGGCGGTGCCTACGAACTTATACTGGTCACTCTGCAAGCGTCCTATGTCTGCAATACGATGATGAACGCATTGTGAGTGGAAGCAGTGATACGACTATCATTGTTTGGGACCTTGAGACTGGAGCTATTCTTCAGCGACTGAAAGGACACGCGGATAGTGTGCTGAGTCTTCGATTTGAAAAGGATACTGTGGTCAGCTGTAGTAAGGACCGGACTGTCAAGATTTGGAAAATTAGCACAGGAGAAATGCTCCGGACATTATCAGGTCATCGAGCAGCAGTGAATGCAGTCCAGTTCTCTCCTGAGAACTCTGTGTCCCCATTTGCAGGCTCCCCACGGATTGTCGTCTCGGCGAGTGGTGATCGGTCGATCAAGATCTGGTCATTTGAGACTGGAGAGTGTCTCAGGACACTTGAGGGCCATGCCCGGGGTATTGCCTGTATACAATTTGAATCCAACATCATTGTCAGCGGCAGCTCGGATCGATCCATCAAGATCTGGGACCTTGCACGAGGTGAATGCATAAAGACGCTAGTTGGACATGATGACCTAGTACGAACCCTCCAGTTCTCGGGTGGCCGTATTATTAGTGGTGGATATGATGAGACGCTTAAGATCTGGGATCAAGAATCAGGAAGACTACTAGCAGACCTAGAAGGTGGACATCACCACCGAGTGTTCAAGTTACAGTTCAACGAGTCCAAGATTGTAAGTTGTTCGCAGGATCAAAAGGTATGAAAAAGAAAAAATCAGGGTGGAGTCCTCGTCTGTCACGAGTTGAACGTTGCTAGTCCCACGTTTAATTTGCCAGCGTTAATCATCCTCTACGTTTGCTCTTGTCTCTCTTTCGCTTTCTTTTTTTTTTTTTTTTTTTTTTTTTCTCTCTCTCTCTCTCCTTGATAGATTGTCATCTGGGACTTTTCGATTGGTGTTGACACTACTTTCCTTTCGTAATACCAAGACTCTTTGTAGAATGAAGCGCTTCTCGCTTTTGCTGCATAATTCGTTGTAACATACCTTGCACATTTTTGTATCTATATCCCCTCCTACGGAAAAAAAAAAAAAAGCTTAAACCTTCTCAAAATGAAAGCCGATGCAAATGGAACAAGCTCCACGTGCAGCAAATACTCCTCGTCGGCGAAAGAGATCTCTTCCCCCCACATTTCCCCCCCTTCCCTTTCCCAGCATGGATTACCAGGCAGTGTTGGTCACTATCGAGAAAGCCTGTGCTGAGACCTCGGTACTTTACCCTTTTTCCTGTCCTCTTGTTCTCTGAACGATTGGAATGACTTTTTTTTTTTTTTTTTTTTTTCTCTTTTACGAAACAGGATGCAAGGAAATTCGCAGGCTGCTCATGGATGACTCTGACTCTATTTTTTTTTTTTGGCTCTCTTTTCGAACCTGCATGCTGGAATGCGATGCGTCTTGGATCCTCAATAGCACCCAACTACACGAGTGCAGGCGGAAAAAGTCTTGTTAGACTTCAAACAGAGCCCCAACATCCTTCCAGCATGCCAATACATTCTGGGTAATATGGCCCCTCATCTCTACTGCAGCTTTTTTTTTTTTTTTTTTTTTTTTTTTTTTTTTTTTGATTCCTTTAGTTCGACAAACTAGACTCTACTTGAGCCAATCCACTACCCCCAACCTCACAGGCTTGTTGAAACCATCAGTACCTGACTATTGCCTCCTTTCCTCTTCCCCTCTTCCTCTTCCTCTGCTTCCTCTTCTTCCTCTTCAACAGCGCATTCGAACAACCCAGTCGTCCAATTCCATGCAGCATCAGGAATCACTGGGGCAATTGCTCGTGAATATGGGCTCTACCATAAGCAGGACATCCATGCTTTGCAAGCCTATCTTATCAGCTTCAACCTTCACCATGCCAGACTCCAGAGCTGGGTTGCTAAACAGATCTACCAGGCTATTGCCGTGATTTCGAAGCGTGGATGGCTTGAGGCTTCTGAGACGGAGCAAGACATTGTCTTTAACCAGATCATCCAGCTCCTGTCGATGGGCGATCATGAGGTACCACAAAAAAAAAGGGGGGGGGGGAGAGGAGGGGAGGGGTTTACATGGGCAACTGCTCTAGGTCAGGACAAGAAGAATGAGAGCATGGAAGAAAGAGGGATCGCCCTTGCCCAAACAATTCGATGTGTCAAGTACTAATGTTGTTTTTCAATTGTCATGACCCACTGGGGGGCTCTTAGAAACGTGTTGGTCTCTCGCTTGCGCATTCGCTCGTCGACGAATTCTCCAGTGGAGGGAAATCCAGCAGCGTTGGACTGACATGGGACTTTCACCACAAGACCAAAAACTCTTTCGAAGAAAGGCATCTCCGTCTCATCTTTGAAGCGACACTCAAGATTGCTCATGAACAACTGCAGGATCTGATCAATGTGCCCGGACAGGAGATTTCTGGATCTCAGAAGCCTCTTCTCAGCCTCTCTATTATGCTCTTGGAATCCGTTCTTCAGTGGGACTTCGCCTCGACAAGTAAGAACGATACAATTTTTATTCCCAGCAGAACAAACAGGAGCAATTGCACTGGATATCATCGCTTGGCAAGGAATGCTGACCAGCCCTCCTTTTTTTCCTTTACTTCTTTCTAGGCCAACCCGTCTTGGCTGGAACATTTACGGACGATGACGACGACCTCCGGCGAACGATTGTATACCCAGAGAGCTGGAGATCTGTGCTGGTGAATGCCGATGTCCTCTCGATGTTCTTTGCTGTAAGTATCCCACATCAGCCCAAGGAATGTTTTTTTTTTTTTTTTTTTTACAAAAGGTCAATTGATCTCATTACTTTCTTCTTTTGTGTAGCTCTTCCCGCTCGTTCAGGAAGACAACATTATGACCCATCGAGTTCGGCAATGCTTGATTCAACTTTGTGGACTTCATGGAGCCATTTTCGCCAACGAGGAATCGATCGTTCACCACGTCTCAGGAGTTATGAAAGGTCTTTTGGGACTTATCAACAAGTAATGCTCGATCCATCGTCCTCACCAAACATGTTCGTCAAAATCATCCATATTCTAAACTGCAAACCCCTTCTCGCGAACCCTTAGCGTGGCCTCTTGCTCGTCTGATGAGTGCGTTCAGTCGGACTATACTGAAAACATGATTGCCATTACGGAGATGATTCGCCAACTTCTTTCGTTCCACTCGGTCAGGACGATTTGTGCCGTTCCTGAAAAGTTTGACTTTATGAATCAGGTTGCACTTCTCACCATCCACTGTCTGAACGATGCCTCCAAGGTACCCGAAGAGTCGGAAAGCTTGATGGGAGCCTTCGATGAGCTGCTGGTGACTTGGGTGAAGCTGGGTAGGTGTATTTCAATTTGATCCGCAGGCATCCTTGACACTAGCCACCACATAGTAACTTTTTACTGATATTTTTGTACTCCATAGTCCAAGATTCGCAGGCCGCCCTTCATGATCACAACTCGCCTGGACTCGTCGCAGATGCAACAAGCCTGTTGCAATTTTTCCACAGCATCAGCTACCGTATCGTGGAAAAGTATATCGACACCCGACTTGAACTGGCACAGTTCAATGCTTTGGTGGATGAAGAGGATGATGGCTTCCAAGACTGGGAGACTTATGGCGACCAGCTCATTTCGATTGCTGCCTTGGCAAGATTGGATGCCCACAGTTCTCTTCAGCGATTGTACGGTCTCCTTCATGATCGTATCGAACGCCTGCAAAACTTTCTCAATACGACTCATGACGGAAGTCATCCCGACTTTGTGACCTTCCTCTATGAACACTTGCATTGGCTTATTGTCATTACCGGATATGTCTTTGCAGACAATAATGTTGGAGAGGCCGCGGTTGTCCCCGAGTCGCTGAATGAACTTTCCAAGTCTCAGTCTCTGGAACAAGATCAACTTGTGAACATCTTTAGCAACCTAATGAGTCTCTTGGATTCCGTCTCTCTTGATTCGCACTCCGCTCAGGTACAGCACTTTCCCATCTTTGTGAAACAGTTGTCGATCACAGTGACAGTTCTCTTGGTACATAACCTAACTTTTTTTGTTCATTATTATTATTATGGGGGGGGGGGCATTCAATAGGCCATTTCATGCAGTCCTCAAGTAGCACTTTCGCTCTTTTGGTTCTTGGAACGCTGGGTCAAGACGTATCTCTTTGCCGATCCCGAGAACTACTCTAGTTTGAGGTAGGTCTTGACTTCTTTTATTTCTTCTTTCCTCCTCCTCCTCTTCTTCTTCCTCTTCCTCTGTCAACTGATGGCTGTGTATGGAATGGATACTAACATTGTTCGCGATATTTTAGCCCGAACTTGCAACAGAGCTATGGCGAGGCTACCAAGGGCGGCAAGGGTAATGCCATCCTCGAGTTCCTGATCACCAAGTTGCGAATCAACTTTATCATGTGGAATGCCGATCCCGATGTCCTAGTTCAGGTACTTGAGGAAACATACGTATATCCGTGTTTGAAAGTACTCGCTATGATCCGTGCTTTCCAATTCTAAAAAGGAAATCATTGTCTTCGTATTTGTTTAGATCATCAACTTGATGAACGTCTTTGGCCAGCGCTCTGCTATCCGCAATGCTCTCTTGCAGTCTGGTAAGCACCACTCATAGACAACCAGGGGCCTTTACTTTTTATGCTATTATAATTACCCTTCCTACCAGACTTTTCAGGATCTCTAACGAGTATCTCTTTCTGGTTCTAGAGCAATTCCCTCCTCTTGTCAACTTTTTCATCGACCACTTGTCTGATCTTCCCGAGGTCATTCACAAGTATGTGTTGCCAATCTCCCCCCTTCTCTTGGAGTTGTGCTCTAATGTTCAGTTGTCAGTGGTTATTAACCTTTTCTTTTCCTTCTCCTACTTAGCTCACTTATCCAGTCGATCACTACCATCATTTCGTACTCACCCAACGAGCAGCTGAATGCTCACTACTTTAACCTGATCTCGAGCACGATCGAGAATCGCTTCGCTGCTGTTCTTCATGATAAGTCGTTTACTTCGCGATATCAGTCATCAGAAGTCATGAGCCAGATTATGAACGGACTTGAGGTAAACTGTCGCTGGCTTTAACTTGTATTCTAGTATTCCATTGGACCTCAAAAATATTCATAACGCCGAATTCACTCACTCAATTTCCTCTTTTCTTATCATCACTGTTACAGATGTTCAATGGCTTGGCGCTCGCCATGTCGGATGTGAACACTGCAATGATCTACACTTTTATTTCTCGTTTCTTCGAGTCTTTTGTTGATCTTGTCCGAATCTACAGCAGCTACCCCGAAGTCCAGATCTTGGTGCTCCGGTTGTACACGGATTTGATCAAGAACCTTGAGTTTGCATCTCTTCCCGCAGAGCACATCAATTACCTCAACACCTGCATCATTAAGCTCCTCCAGACCTTCTCGGCCGCTAACCTGGGTGTAAACCGAGCCAGTTCCTGGGAAGAGGCAGAGGAAGAGCCCTATAGTGATGTGTCGGTTGTTTTGGAACTTTTGTTGAGTTTGTTGGAGATGCGTGGCGTCGAAGACGTTTTGGCTCAGAATCCGAGCGCAGTCTCGCCATCGACGGTAGTCTTTTCTGGAATCAATATCCTCATCCCGATGATCAAGGAGAACATGCTAAAGGTAAGAGGAAAGGAGAGGCCTACCTCTCAAGATAAACGTGAAGTTTCAATAATTTTTTTTTCTCCTTCTTTTGGTCCACTCAACCTTGGATTCTCTCTTCTCTTTCTTTCAAATCAACTAGATCCCTCGCCTGTGTACGCTTTATATCCGATTGATCTCGCGTTTAGTGGAATCATACCCGGGACGATTGGTAGAGTTGCCATCGGATCTCCTTAACAACTTGATGGCTTCACTCAAGTTTGGAATCGATCACAATATCCTCGAGGTCTCTCATCTTACATTCCAGGCCATCACAGCCATGGCCTTATACTCGTGCAATGCTACACATCAACATTCTGCAGACGTGTCAGGCCTTCGTCCACATCTGGATGAGTTCCTCAAGTTGACTTTTGAACAACTGCTCTTCAAGAAATTAGACATGGAATTGGTCAACCCTGCAGGTTCCTGTGTGCTGGCGCTTGTATGTGCGAGACAAGATGCGTATGGCGCTCTGATTCAGGAGATGTTGGCCGCGAGTGAGACCCCTCTGACGAGTGAACTCGAGTCCAGATTGTCGAACTCGTTCCAACTCTTGTCCGAGGCTTTCCCGACTCGTGAGGTGGTTGGCCAACGACTTTTGACACACCGAGATGTGGCCATGACCCAGGCAAGGCGAGATTTGTTCCTTCGGTTCTTGATGGGAGTTCGTGGTGTCTTGCGCGTCAAGTAAAGGACTTGAAAGATGAGTTTGAGTAGAGAATGGAAGAGGAGTTGAAAAGAAAAAAAAAAATGAATGAGGTGAAAGGAAGAGGGGGAGAGAACGGTTTGTAGTTAGGTCCGCATAATGTTTGGAGAAAAAATAGGACATCCAAGAAAACCATAGAGATTTATGAAAGAGGAACCACGCACATTCATTTACTCACACAAAAACAAAACCATGTTGTAAGAGTCATAGACCCGATGACCCAGATCAGGAAAACAAAATCTTTCTATTTCAATTGTCTCTATATAAAGTCATCTCTCGTTTGTCGTATATATCGAGCGAGTGAAAGAGGTGCATGTAAAATGATGATGATAATAATGATGATGATGACAACGAGTGGGATGCAACCAACTTCCCCCTCCTCTTCCTCCCTCCCTTTCTCTCTCTGGGTTCAGGTGCTCAGAAGTCTTTAAAAAGTCTTGGACAGATTAGAGATGGCCTTCTTGGCGTCGTTGGCCTGCTGCTCATACTTTTCTACCTTGGCATGAGACTCGGCCAGTTTCTTCATCAACCACTTGACACGAGTGTCCACCTCCTTGGGGACGCGACCACCACCAAAGAGCCATGAACCATCCTTGTGCAACAAATTAGAGAGCTCGTGGAGCTCGGCCTCATACTTGGCAACCTTGGACATCTCCTCCTTTTCCAAATAGTTGGCACTCTCAAGATCCATTACAGACGAGAATCCGGTATCGAGGAGGATCTCCTGGAAAGCTGCTCTGTAAATGGGCTTGCCTGGGCGAAGTGCATAGGGGCGACCTATAATTTTGTAAGGGGGGAGGGGGGAGAACAGGAGTACGCAAAATTCATCATTAGCAGCCTCGCCTCCCTTTTTTTTTTTTTTTTTTTTTTTTTTGACAGGGGCGAAGATAAATAACATACCATTTCTGTGAACAATACTAATGAGTTCAGCCTGCTCCATGGCACTGAAGGGTGCCTCGTCATTCTTGAACAACGAGTGGATCTTGAGCTCATCAAAGCTCACCTACATTTTTGAGGGAGAGAGAGAGAGAGAGAAAACAAAAATTGAAATGACAACTGTCAGCAACAGGGTAAAGGTAAAAATAAACAACCATCCTCAAGAGTAGATTTTCCTGACTTACGGATTCCGACATGGCAAGGGCCTTCATGACCGTCCAGAACTGAATAGGTGTCCAGCTCAGGGTGCGACCATCACTGTTATCAAAATCATACGCATTCTTGCGGACCTCGACCACAGCACGAGCGAGGATATCGTGCATGGCTTCTTCAGAAGTCAATCCACTCTTGATCTTTTGGACAAAGAGCTCCAAATCGGTCAATCGACCGCCGATCGTTTGGACGGGTTCAATCAGGTCTGGGTACTCCTCCTGATCCAAGTGCTTGTAAACATACTCCAACGAAGACTCGAGTGGCGCATCTGCCAATACAATCGTCTCGAATGTCATATTGGGAAGTGCTAGTTTGTCATCGACAAGGAACCGTTGTAAGTAAGGTGCTCACACATCAAAACGTTACTTTCTCCTGTTGTAAATCTTACCTTTAGCCAATGGCTTGGAAGCAGCAACATTGTTGGTGATGAACACTACGTGGGCGACATGATTCTCGACTAGGACAGCAGCCCATTCTGCAAGATGGGTCCACAGCTCCTTCGAGAGAGGACCCTTATCGCGAGTCATGTACCCGTCAATGATAATGACTGGAATCTCATCGGGATCACACCATTGACTTTCTTCGGCCTCGCGTCTCTTACGAGCCTTTCGCTTAGATTCCTTCTTCAACACTGGATCACAGTCACCTGTAATGGCCTGTTCTGCTTGACGCAGTTTTTTTTCAACAGTCAACTCAATCTTTTTCATGATTGCCTCCGAAGAGGTGTTGGACATGTCCTTGGTAGGCGAGGCTTGCTGGATGGCTTCTGTCAAGGTATCCAAAATCTTTTTGAGCTGACCCTCGAACGTAGCCGAAAGACCTGAGGGGTAATGAAGCGTACACGGATAGAGGAAAGGTCATGAGTGACCAAGAATTGGGTTATCATCATGCTATGATAGCTTTTCCTTGCTATTAAAATAATAATAATAAAGGACGTACCAGCCTTTTGTCCTGTCGTCGCAGTGATAGCAACATCCATCATGTTGTTGATGGTTGTCATGAACTGGAAGAGAGGAATATATCCAATCTGCCGTGCAAGGTTGCTCAGCAACTCTCCTTCACTGCGAGCGTTGGCAAGCTCTTCGCACTTGATAATGACCTTGTGCTTCTTTTCCCTGATCACATACTCCACCATCTCGGTCTTGCCAGAACCACGGGGGCCAAGGATGATGGCAAAGGTCTCTGCAAGTAGTCCAGCAAAAAGAAAAGTTAGTGACAATGTGCTCTTCTTCTTTGAGTCTCCAAATCTACCTTTCGTTTACAAAGCCCTTTAATCTCTTTTTTATTCGTTTCCGATGACATACCTGGTGGGACGCGGAGCCAGTTACCAAGAATTTCTTCGTCATTCTCTCTCTCTCTCAAGCCTGCCATTTGGACATCAACAGGGGCACGGGTCAACCGTCCGATTGTCTCCTTTCGCAACCACTTGAGGATCGGGTACTCGTTGACATTAAAGAGCTGAGTAATCTTGGCATTCATGCTAAAAACACGCATCGGGTCAAAGACTGCAAAGGACATGCCAGCAATGATCATGCCTCCCAGGGGTACAGTGATCCTAGGATGGTTTTGAAGCCAGGTCCAGATAGCATTGCCCTGAAGAGTTCTTTCGTAGGTCACATTCAGACGCATGCCTTCGATCTCGGCACCATGGAGACAGTTTTTGGCACAGGTCGCAGCACGCATGACCGAGTACTGGACAATGACCTGACGAGGCATGTCCTTGACGGGCGGTACCTGAATAATGTCGAGGATGCGACCATATTTACGGAATGTGGTGTAGAGACCCTCGATACTCGAGTCGCCTGAATACTCGACACGGATCTTGCTGTTGGGGTATCGACTAGCCATGTCCTCAAGAAAAGGGGTACCTTTGACCAGGAAGGCACGGACCTTTTGGAAGTTGAACCACATATAATGGTCGTGGCTGATCAAGTGTTGCTCGCAACGGCTCTCGATCTCCTTCAGGGCCTCTCTAGTCGTGTATGACTTTGGGTGGACATATGAAAAGTGGACAAACATGCCACCGTCCTTCAGTCTAATAATCAAGAATGTAGGCGTGTTAGAAAGAATGTATCCCAGGAGGAAACACGGCTTTTTTTTTTTTTTTTTTTTTCTGCTCATCATAGCAGAATACTCACCTTGGCTCGATACCACCGATCCTGAAATGAAAGGGCATGGCGTTCTCGGGTGGCACAAGCTCGTTCTTGGCCTTGCGTTCCAGTTGCTTCCATCCTGGCCGCATGAGAGAGTACCGAATATCCCACCAACCCATTTTGAGGGGGTAGGCATTGTCGAAATAAAGCAAGCCGTACTTGAGAGGCTGTGGAGAGTTGAGGAAGGTGAAGTCGAGTAGAAGCAAATCGGTGAGAAAAGAGTTTGTCTCCGGAAGGGGTATGTATGTATCCTGCATGGGAGTGGTCCAAAACACCAGTAATTGTCCCATACCTCTTCCTCGATTGCAATTGGCGTCTCAGTGGAGAATGTCCGCTTGGCCGCTGCCTTTGTCTGGAGTCGAGGGACTGGTCGAGCACGCAGGACAGTGGAAGCCAGGGGACGAGCAGTGGTCGTGGCCATGGTCGAGGAGGCAGTCTCAGCCTTTGTCCAGATCGGCTGCAGACGGGTGAATGAGCTGGTGCCCGTGCGAACGATGGAATGAGCATTGCGGGGGTGGCATGCATGGGGGGTGGCACCCCTGGCGAGGGCGGCGACGCGGTACATTGGCCTAATCTCGCGAGCAGGCAGGGGGATGAATGAAGTCTCGATGGAGAGTGAAAGAGGAAGGAAGGAAGAAAGAGGAAGGGAGGGAGAGGAAGAGAAAAAGGAAAAAAAAGAGAGAGAGAAGGGGACAAAGAGGAAAGAGTGTCCAAGGTCCGTCCGCTCTAGCTCTCGCTCTCGCTCTCTCTCTCTCTTTGGATGGATACAGCCCAGACAGAGAGACAGAACCGTTGGTCCAATTTTTCCTGCGATTCGATTCCTTCTCCCGTTGTCTCCCCTGCAGGGCTCGTGTGCTCAGTGCACCAGTACCCACTGATCAAAGGAAAAAAAAAAATGATGACATCACAGAGCCCTGTCGCGATCGCACGGGCTGCTCCTCCGGCCCTCCGGAGCTCCGGCGTTTTTTTTTCGATGCTGCTTTGGAGATGGAGTTGCTGTCCATTGTGCATCTCCACTCTCCCCTCCCCCCCCCCTTCCCTCCCATCATAATGTCCGCTGCCATCCTCGTCAAGCAGGCCTTGAGGGCCCCTATCGCGGCCTCACTCCGCCCCCTCGCCGTCTCCCCTGCCTTCTGCAGATTCAACTCGTCCAACGCTTCGGGCTCGACCACTGCCGTGACCGAGACCAGAGCCCCCACCTCTCTCCAGGCCGAGATCATCAGTGGTGCTCCTGGTGAGTCCCTTTTGCTATCCTCTTCTCTTCCACTCTCCACCTAGTGCCGGACAGACCTTGGGAAGGATCGCGGAATTCCGACCAGACTCAAGGAGTTGGATCAGCTCGCACAACCTTGCAAGATGGTTTTTTTTCTTTCTTTTTGGGGCAGGAAAATCCGAACTCATGAAGGCTGGATCTCGTGTCAACACCCCCACAATGGATGTAGCCGGTGCCATCGTTTCTGCATGGTCAGGAATGCTTACAGACTGAGTTTACTGGATATCAAGAGAAACAATGACGAACCAACCATCTCAGATCCCATCTTCACTTTGCGGATCCAGTCTGCCTCAACCTCGCCATAGTTTTTTTTTTATTAAAAAAAAAACGGCGCAAATATCAAATACCAAAGCAACGTCGATACTAGACTGATCTCTAGAGCTCAACACCCACGCGTCCTCCCCCCGATTTCCATCTCACTCTGGCCATTGCTTGGATCTGGGATACAGGATACAGAGGATAATGCTAATACCAATTGCTTTTTTATCGTCGTTCTGATCTGGAAAAATTGAATAGAGGAGGTCCGCATGCATCCTTGCCGCATCTACAAGCAGGCCAAGAGCGCTACGCAGTCCGCCTTCATTAACACTGGATACTGGAGACTCGACTTTGACAACGAATCCAAGGCTGGTCGTTTCGAGAACGAATTGATCGGATGGGCTTCCAGGTAAAGTGGAGTAAAAAAGATAGGGTCGTGTGCCACCAAGCTCCCTTTTTTTTTTATAAAAAAAACCCCCCTGTCGCTAATATTTTCGACTTTCTCTCTCTCCTTCTCTTCCGGAAACTTTTACAATTCAATAGCGCGGATTACATGCAGGCTCTTGCTATGAAGTTCAACTCCAAGGAGGAGGCCATGGCTTTCGCTGACAGACAGGGTATGGGCGATTCACATTCAATTGCTTGATGCCATTTATCGATGTTGAGAGAAGAACGCTCACAAGAGTGGGTGAGAGAGCACGCGTGCGAGATTGATCAACTGTTACTGACACCGACTGTTCTGCTTCCTGTAAATCTTTTTTGTTGTGTACTTTTATAAATTTTTTTTGAACCCTGATCTTAGGCTGGGAGTACACTGTTGAGGAGCCAAACAAGAAGATCTTCAAGAAGAAGGTCTATGCTGATAACTTCAAGTACTCACCAAAGAAGTTGCGCTTTGTCAAGACCAAGTAAAAAAAAAAAAAAAATACATACATCGACACAACACACGAAGGAGCAGGAAGAGAAAAGAAAGAAGAAATCATATGAACAAAAACTTACTGTGTCAGGTTAGAGACAGCATAGTATCAATAGAACCAATGAACAAACAAAACAAACAAATCAATGCATCCTCAGGTGTAGAAACTGACCATCCTAGATCAAAATCGGCAGTGGGAGAGGTGTTGGAGAAGAATGAGAAATAGGAGAGTAGATAACAGAAGGATCAGAACATCCACCATTGGCATCCCAAGCTTCCCCCAGTCTCTCGAATCAAAAAGAGCTCCGCTGTTCGAGCTCACTTTCTTCAAATAGTTAGACTGGCTGATTAGCTATATCAAAGAGTCAGGATCATTGGACTGGTTTAAATACTGCTCAGGCATAGCACCATCTTTTAGGCGTTTTGTCATACACTTTTATGGCTTAATGATGCTAGAAAACCTGTGGTTGACTATACATTCTAGTCGCGTGTTCTGCCTTTACTAAGACGCGTCAATTTTATGAAAATAAACGCCAAGGAATAGTGTGCAACGGCATATATTCGCGGAACAAATGCAACTCTTTGCTCTGCAAAGAAAATTACAAAAAAAAAGGGTCTGGGGAGGACAGTGACAAGGTATGTTCAGCTCTTTCAGCTTCCATACCAAGTCTTTCCACAGGGAACTTGCTGGTCCGCCCCATTAACCAGTCTTTTATTTATTATATCAAAGGGTTGCTAGTGAGACGGGAATAATTAGCCAGGAACCACTTAAAAGAAAAAAAAAGCAAAAAGAAAAAGAAAAAGAGAAGAGATGAGAAGGAAAGGACAGGGAGAAAGATCGCGAACAAAAGACTTTTTTCGTCTACCTTGCCTAAAGAATATGCCAGTTGCCCTCTCTCGCCGCCCCAAGAGAGCGAAGGACAGTGGAGATACAGATCCAACAAATGATAGAGCTGGCCTACCCCACTCCCTCGCTGTCCTGAGGAGGGCGAGTGGGGTGCTAATAGGCGCGTTTTCTACCGTACACCACACCTAGAGGATCCTCGTGTCTCCTCTTCTTCATCTCTCTCTCTCTCTCTCTCGCTCCCTATGATCCAGCAATATGCGTGAAACTAGTAGATATCCTTGGGACCGCTCAAAACTTGGGCCATTATACGATTACCAACTTGGGGATCAGTAGAACATCCATGGATATCATCCATAATTAGCTATTCTTGGAGGACTCCCTTCACTCATTGCCTCAACACCGAGTGGTAGTAATGTAACCTGGGATAACCTTCCGCATGGATGTGGCCAAGGAAAGTCAGCAGTGGATGACGTAGTTTCAATGGCCCGAGGCACTGGGTCGAGAGATAATCCACAAGAGACACCGCCTCTAAAAAGCCAAAATGGTACTCATCCAGCGGATGGACGATCATTTTACGGTCTGCCTCGAAGTATGTGTTTCTGTGCTCATACCATCGAAGACACTCCTTGACACCATTCAGAAAAACACGCCGCAGATTCGTCAGTATGAAGAAAATGAACAACGGCAAGAGTTCAGATATTGTTCTACCATTCCAAATTGAAACTTTGACAAAAATAAAATCGCTCCCCTCCTTCATCTACTAACTTCAAATCGTCCTATGTTTGGGATTTATTCTTCTCTTTGCATTTGGCGAGATTGAGCAAGTTCAAGTCCATTGAAGACAAAGTTCAGGAACCGTTGATGTCTTGTTTTTATCTTTTATAACGGCAAGAGTGAACCCAACATGTAGCCTCTCTTCACTTGCGATCACCTCGCCGGGCATTAACCTACCTCAAGCTGTAACCGGATGGCTGATCCGATAGAGGTCGTTGGCCCGTTGGATTTGCTTGAGAATTCTGTGATGTGCAGACATGACTACGCACAAGTAGTGCATTCCATCGTGTACCAGTGATCCAGTACTTTAGTGTGGTAGGAAAGGTGCGTTTGGCCTCGAGCAATCGCATAGAGTAGAGTGCTTACCATGAGGCTGGTAGATTTGATCCGCGTATTGTCGAGAGTAGAGATGTCGTGTGTATCTATGATGACAGAGACTTGGAGTGATAAGAGACTTGGATAAAGATACAGCAGCTGAGAGAGCATGCACATGTGAGAGAGAGAAATGAAAGAGTAAAAGGATTCAAATAATTATACAAGCAAGATCACAAAGTGTAGCCAAGATATGACACCTGCTCTGTCCGAGAGGTGTGGAAATGGGGTAGAAGAGAAAGATGACCATGGAGTGGTTTATCGGACTGTGGAGATGTCAGGATATCAAAGGAGGATTTATTGTTTTATAATTGTTTGGTATTGTTGGGGTCCTGTCCCTGTCGTTCTCTATTATGGTGATGATCCTGGTTGTCCGTTGGTTCTCGCGCCGTCGACTTGGATCAACTTGTGGACCATATCTTGAGGCCAGATCTACAAGAGTGGCCAAAGGTAAGAGGAAATGTTAGACAGCACCGAGTCCTGGTGACCCCTCTCCCTCTTCCCCTCCACTCCCACCAACCCAAGGGGAGTGTGTTCTCGCTCTTGTCCTGCTCCAATCCACTTACCTATCCACTCGCCTATCCACTTGCCTATCCATTTACCTGTCCGCTTACCTCTCCACTTACCTATCCACTTACCTATCCGCCGCCCTATTCATTTCATTCCCTCCCCCACTCGTTTGTCCATTTTATTTATCCATCCGCTCATTCAATTTTGTTGAGCAATCCATTTTGCCTATCGTTTTGCCCTGTTTCCCGCCATCTCCCGCCTCCCCCCTCATTTTTCGTTTGTTCATCCATTTACCCAATCCGCTTTTGTCCATTTTTGCGCAATCCATTTTATTTATCCATTTCTTGTTTGTCCATTTCGCGTCGCAATCATTTTATTTATCCATTCCATCCCCCAATCCGCTCTCGCCTGCCTGCTTGCCAATTCATCCATTTTACCCATCCATTTTGCCCATCCACCATCAAGTGGGGAGCACACCCCCCTCTTACCCTCCCACCTGCCCGATGGGGAGTATGCCCCCCTTTGGTAACCCCTCCCTCCCAGCCATGGGAGAGTATGCACCCCTCTTACCCTCCCACCTACCCGTAGGGGTGCATGCTCTCTCCGGTTACCAACGCGGAGCATGCCCTCACCTTGCCGCCCTCCCACCCTTGGAGGGCATGCTCCTCTCAATTCTACGCCTGGTCCTGTCCCACGAGAACACGCCCCCCAGCAGGGAGAGGGGATGGGATACACCCTCTCAGTGCTGGTAGGCTGCCTTTGCAACCTACCTGAAAGATCCTGGTATCATGTGTTGGTGAAGTCGTATCCTCGAGGGGAGACTACTGCACCCAGTCCCGTATCCAGTCCTGAGTTTAATCCTGTGTCCAAGTCTCCTGTGACAAGTCCTGCATCCAGTCCTGCATCCGGTCTCGATGAGTGCTTCGCTCCCGTTGCTGCGAGTCTAAGAAAAGAGAAAAGAGAGGCTGGGTAGTATGGGATCTTGAACGAAGAGCAGAAGAGTGGGGATGGATGGGACTGGTGGTCTGGTGGCCTCCAGTCCGAGCATCGCCACCAAACATCATCAGAGAGACCTCGAAGCTATTCCTATCGATCCCAGATACAAAACGACAAGAGGAAAGAAGAGAGCAGAAAAGAGAAAGAGAGGATAAAAGACAGGCAAAAGGGAAAAGGGAAATGGAAAAGGGAAAATGGAAAAGGCAAAAAGCAAAAGGCAAAAAGCAAAAGGCAAAAGGCAAAGGCAAAAGGCAAAAGGCAAAGGTAAAAGGTAAAAGAAAGAAAGAAAGAAAAGAGAGGAGAAAACAAACACTCACCCGCTCACTACTCACACACATAAGGAGAAACCTGCACCTGGGCTCGGCGATAGACCTTGATACCCCCCACACTACCCTGTAGGAAAGCCATTCTCACAGCTGTACCTACCTATAACTCGGAGCTCCTGAACGAGGTTGGCTTGTGTTAGTGTTGAGGTGGCTGTGGCTGTGGTTGTAGTTGTGGTTGTGGTTGAGTGGTGAATGTAGCTGAGTGGTTATGGCGGAGTAGCGAGAAGTGATGGAGGATGGTGGAGGAGGATAGGGTGGTGGTGGTGGTGGTGGCGGTGGTGGTGGTGGTAGAGAGGAAGGGAGAGGAGAGTTGTGGTGAAGAAAGAAGAAAGCGGCGGTAAAAAAAAAAAAAAAAAAAAAAAAAAGGCCAGAGTGACTGGCAAGGAGAAGGAGAATGCAGACAACTCTGGCTCTGGACCCGTGTCGGTCAGTACCCAGCGCCCAGCACAAGATCCTCTGCCTGCTTTTGATGCTCTGCCTGCTTTTGGGGAGAGAGAGAAAGAGGGCGACTGCGGTCTTCTCGACATGCTGCTCGAGTGAGGAAGACTCCACCAAGAGTGTAGACCTTTGACGTGTCTCGAGACGCGAGTAGTGTTGATTGTCATCGTCAACCGTTCAACAAACACCCACCAGACTGGGTCGCCACGATAAGGCAGAGGCGTGCGATGGAAAGAAGGCAGACTGGGGAGAGCGGAAAAAATGTAGCGCGTCACTGACTGGTTGATCACTGTCTAGCGACCCCATTCTCTTGTGGATGGATGGTATGGGGTTTTTTTTTTTCTTTTTTTCCTGTGGAGAATCAGTCGCAGACATGTGTCAGTTGAAAGAGAGTGTCGATCGCACATAGTCTTCTTGAATGGGTGCATAGATGCATCGCCAGTCTCTCTCTCTCTCTCTCGCCAGCTCTCTCGCCAGCTCTCTCACCACACCAGTTATCTCTTCTCTTTCGCCTCTTTCGCCTCTTTCACCTCTTTCACCTGTAGGATCGTTTCTATGTTCGCTCCGTACATCTCGAAGCAGAACTCCTTCCTCCCATTTCCGACTTCACCTCTAGTATAGGCGACAGCTAACACTCACCGCATCCCTTCTAGCTCTTTTTCTTTCTTTTCTTTTCTTTTCTTTCTCTTTTTTTCATATGCTCTTCTTGCTAGCCTTGAATTTTTTGCCACCTCTCTCTCTCTGTCTCTCCATCGCTGTCATGATTGGTTGTGCACAGACCCCTGACTGTTCAAAGGTTTCCTCCTCCTCCCCCCCCCAGCGCCTTTGATTCCTTTCTCTTGCCTTCTGGTCTGCCTAGTCTCGATGTCCACTTGACCTTGTCCCTCTGTTCTCAAGAGACAACGGCGCAGCTTGACTCCGAACCTTGGCTAGAGAGACATGGGTTTTCTTGGACCCGGGTCTGATTTTTTTTTCTTTATTCAAAATATGGCAACTACACAAGAGTGAATAGGCTTGCTGCTCTGTTTCCCAGTTATCTCTTGCTCCCAAGAAGTGTCAGAGGCAGAATATCTGCTACGGCTTTTGTGGCTACTAGAGAAGGCTGTCTATGCATCCACCACCTCGAGGCCATTGTGTGCTGTATACATTCGATTCCTCTCTTCACAAAGCAAGCTGTAAGGCTATATCTTTTTCAAGGAAGACGGAGATACAGAGCCACAGAGGGATAGAGAGACAGAGACAGAGAGCGAGAACCAACCGCAAGCTGAACTATGCGATAAAGTATGAGGGTTTCTCTGTGGCCTTTCTTTCAGTCAAGGTCAGCAAGCTTTTCCTGCTCCACTATCTGCCTCTGCTTCTGCCTCTGCTTCTGCCTCTGTCTCCCTCTCTTTTTTTTTTTTTTTTTTTTTTTTTTTTTTGTCAATAGACCGATAAGCAAACCTCTCTGGATCTTTGATCCAAGCAAACTATGGGTGCATAACTGCCTTGGACAGAGTACTATCAAATTGCTCCGCAATGCTGAAGGTACTCCTTGATATCATTCAAAGAAATATACCGCATAGATGTCAACAACAAGAAAATTGAAAAATGGTTAAGGCTGGCATCTTGGCCTGCCAATCACACTTTTACTACTGGTCGCTATTTTTTTTTTTTTTTTTTTTTTTTTGTCACCCAGATCCCGATCTCTTCTTTCCTTTCTCTTACTCGCTCTTTTTCTCAGATTGTCTTCTCTAGGGCGAATAAATACTGTAGAGTGATGATTCAAAGGCAGGAGTGAGGGGCGAGGAATGAGCAGAGTGAAGTAAGGTAGAGTGGGTGAGGGAAGTGGAAGTGGAATGGGGAAGGGAGCAGGAGGAGTAGATGGTGGAGAGAGAGAGAGAGGAAGGGAGGATCGCCATCTCCACCAAGTTCGCGTAGGTAGCCGACGGTCTCTACACCAAGGGACCAGCTTTGGTTTGATGTAAGCTGGCAGGCAGAGTAAGTTGAGTTTGTCAGCAGATAGAAAGGTACTCAGCGAGGCCAGAAGGCAGCCAGTAAGCAAAACAATGGGACAGAATACCAAAGCGACTGTGTGTTGCTTGCCAGGTAACGACACAAGGATGACGACATTGTAATAACCAGAGCTGACCTGAGAGAAGGAGGAGGAGGAGGAGGAGGAGGAGGAGGAGGAGAGAAACAGAACTGAGAAAAGGCCATGGCTGGTTGGTGTGATCGTGCTGGTTGACTCTCTCTTTGCTTGAGCGGCATGAATCCATGTTCAAGAGAGGGCCTCTTGTCCCTTGGTTCACAGAAGAAAAAAGAAGGAGAAGAAGGGGGAGGGCCAGAAGGCGAATCCAGAAGGCGCTAATGGAAACAGCGTCTTTTTTCTTTTCTTTTTTGTCGAGACCAAGGCAGAAGTGAGGATCTGGCATTGACGAAGTGAATGGGAGGCATCTGGAGGGCTCCTGGGGTAGCAAAGGGTGGGGGGTGGGGATAGAAAGAGAGGGCCTAGTCAAATGTCCTCCAGAAGAGGGAGAACGGAAACCGGAAGATGCGGCAGTTAGCCTGAGTTGAGGACTTTTTGCTCGAGAAGGTTCGATCCCTCTCTCTATGAGGGACAAGAGAGTAGGGATCGAGTCTTGAGCCAACACGGCTAGAAACAGTCGATGGCATGCTCTACGGCACTTTTCTTCAGCTTACCGACACTCTTGAACAAAAAAATACTGTAGGCGGATTTACTCCGCGAAGGAGATCCATGATCGTACTCCTACAGACTGTAGTGTCCTTGTCTTGTTGAGGATGAACAAGTAGATAGATAGAGAGAAGGAGGGAAGGAGGGAAGGAGGGAAGGAGGGAGGGAGGAGGAGGAGAGAAAGACTCGCTGAGTGGTGTGAAGTGTCGTCGCCACATCTACTGTTTTCGTTTTCTTTCGATAGAGAGATTAGCCAGAGCAGGGCCTTGCAAAAGATGAATGGGACAAAGACGACTTGTTCTCGCAGACAGGACATTCAAGCCAACAACCCATGTCCATGCTTGGTTTATCTGAGGCCTGTAGACTCTTCAGCAGTTTGAGATAGACTTCCCGGCTCTGGTGTGGGTAATACGACCATACCAACATCCACTGGTGCCAACCTTGAGATATGGTCAAGCATGAACAGAGTGTGTTTTTTTTTAAAAAAAAAAAAAAAAAAATGGGGTTGGTTCTCTTGGAGCAGGCCCTCTCGACCTCCCTTCACTCACCCACTACCTACCCACCGCCCACCTTCTACCCTCTATCCATCCACCCCAGAATCACCACCCTTCTTCCCTCTCACTCCTTCTTCCCTCTCACTCCTTCTTCCCTCTCACTCCTGGTCGAAAGAGGCCTGTAGTAGCATGTGCAAGCATAGTGCTTCACCATGGCACCTCTTGGCATGACAAGCAACAACACAGCGATCCAATGAGAAAACACGCTGATCGATTCACGTATTCTCTCCCATGGTTACACACACACACAAGATCAGTAGGCCAAGTGCGCGCTGAGAGAGAGAGACAGAGAGGGAGGGAAGGGGAGGGAGGAGGGGGGGGTAGGAAGAGAGAGAGACCCATGGTCCAGACCATGGTCCTTGTCTGGGTAGCCAGCATAGGGAGGCTGGCCTTGAGTGAGCGGCCTTGAGTGAACGACCTTGGGTGAACGACCTTGGAAGAGACAGGAGCAGAGAGGAAAAGAGAGGTAAATGAGGTTCTCTCATGCAGCTCAATGACAACCATGTCGCGTTGATGGAGAGGATGGAGCACAGGCAAGGCAACGGTGTGACCAACGAGAGCGGTCTCTCTTTCCACTCCTTTGGGCGACACCCTTTTTTCTTTTGCTTTGCCCAACGTAGTTCAGCCCAGTCAGTGCATTAATGCATGGGGGCATGGGGGACAAGGGCCGTTTTTTTTTTTTTTTTTTTTCCCTTCCCTTCCCTTTTCCTATATAACCCATGCCCGCTCGCCACCTCTTGCTCCTTGTCGCTCTTCCTTCTCCCCCTTCCTGGTCGCCCGAAAGCGGCCTGTCCTTCCCCTCTCGAGCTCCTCCTCACCACAGCCGTTCCCTCTCCCATCCATCCACAACCCTCTGCCGGTCTATCCCTGGATGCATTACCCATCCAGAGCGATGGATGCCACTGGAGCGACAACCTCCAGAAGGCAACGGGACGGTGCGCGGTGGCTCTGACATGGAAGGCATGGATGTTTGGAGTCGAAGTCCGACGGATGATAGTGGCAGGGCCTTGTGGTATCCCCTTGAAGGGTTAGGAAGAGTACCCCTCTCTCCAGCACCGTTTCTTACCCTCTCTCTCGGAGGCCAGCTAGTCTGACTCCAAGAGTCTGCGGTTTTTTTGGGGGCTCTCGGGAGGTAAAACTAGAAGAGCAACACAAGAAGGAGTGCCATGGTTTGCAGCCTGCTCGAGGCGCACTCTGCATAGATCCCTCAGAGTCTGAGGGTGAACTGATAGCAAACCACTCGATAGAACCACCTTCCTCTCCTTTCAAAAGACATACCCAGCACAAAATAAAAAAAGGTCTTTTCTCTACTATCACTTCTCTCATTCCTCACTTTCTCCTTTTCTCTCGCGCTTCTCTGACTTCTCTGACTTCTCTCACTTCTCTCTTTTTTTCTTCTCTTTTTTTTTTTTTTTTTTTTTTTGTCAAAGAACTGACAACAATCAGTGGATCAAAGTTTAGAGCTTTGTTGCGCTCGTACTGGATATACTCTTTCTTTTCGCACTTGCACAACCAATATCAGTTTTCTACTTTTGATCAAGAGAGATCTCTTTATTGAACTTGCTATGAATTTGATGAATTTGATTTTTTTTTTTTTTTTTTAAGGGATAGATCGGACTATCACTGGGGCGTCCTCGTCTTCATCCTCTTCGTCTTCGTCATCATTGCTCTCTATGACCATTACATGGTCGCTACTGTTCCCTGAGCGGGTCGGGAATGGACGTGAACTAGGACTCGCCTGTGTCTGCGACAAGAGCGATACCTTTTGCACAGAGTCATCACCTTCATCTCCTGCACCTCTTTGGAGCCTCTCTTCTTCACCTTCATCCGAGTCAGAGTAATCCCCATAGTCATCGTCAATCGCCTCAAAGATGACCTCGGCCTCCAGTCCACGGACACTCTTCTTGGCTGGCTTTCCTGCACCCATGGACTCGGCCTTACCACGACCCCCTCCTGTTCCATCTCCGAAATGGCTCTTCTTTAGAATTGAGGGAAGCTCACGAGAGCTCGTCCTCCGTCGTTGATCCTCCAGTTGGAAGGTCTCTTCGACTTTGGTATAGTTCCTTTGATTCCATTTCCGGAGAAGATGGGTCGACAGAGCCATGACTAACAGTCCACTGCCGACAATTACAGTTCCGACAATGATTGTTATCCTCGCCACATTCGAAACATAGTTGCTGGGTGTATCGAGTGTTGCTCGTATAGTGTCGGTCCAGACGGACGAATTCATATTAAATGCCATAATGGGAAGTACAGATGTCACGGGCACATTCCGCCCTTTGTCAAACCCTGGGATAAATGAGAATAAGGAAAAAAAAATCGTCAGATCATAACGGCAAAAAGATATCAAACTTTGGGTTATAAAGTATACCAGAGATGGCAAAGAGATACTCGTGGTAGAGCAAGAGTGAGTGGTCAGCGCGAGGTCCCGGTCCATCGGGTCCACGCTTCCAAGCCCATGTAGTTGTATCCAGAATCCACAGATCATTCAGCACAGTCTGATAGGGTTTGACACCTCCGCTCATATAAATCTTATCGTCGACTACCAGGTACCCAGGTAAGAATACAAAAAACAAAAACAAAACAAAAAAAAAAAAATTAATCGATCCGTGGTCTGTCTAAAATAACATCATCCGTGATAGTTCATCCGAAAGAGCGCAATATCCTAGTATCACGTTTCCAAACCTGCGATAAAGGCCGCCTTTTCTCTGGTATCGGGCATGGCACCTCCATCTTCTACAGTCTATTCCACAAATATAGAACCAATTTCGGTCAGAATCAGGACAGCCGTTTTATCTCATGGAGCCATTCTGGATCAGCAAAAAAAAAAAAAAAAAAGATTTCTCCAGCAGGTCTTACCAAGTTTTGTCGTGACCAGGTTCGCGTCTTGGTTGAATACACGTAGGCATGGTCACAGGGCCGAAGTTCATGCAAGTCAGCATCGCCAGGAGTAAAAGAGTTGGCGGTTCCTGAAATAATCACAATCAGATCCCGGACCATAGTTGCAACACCCTGGCCAACAAAGGGTGCTGTCTCGTTCAAACTCGAATGAACTTCCCAATCCTGCAACAACAGTTGGTTCGGGAACAAGGTCGAACTGAACTCTGTCAAATCAATTTTCTCCATCTCCATTGTCAAGTCTGAAAGATCCTTCCGTAGGATCACTTGTCGGAGTGGAGTCGAGTTTTGGAGAATAATGTACCATGCAAGCTCTGTCATGTCAACAGCAATCACAGGTGCAAGCCAGTCACCCTCACCCATGACCGAGTTTACATCAAAGCCAAGGTCAGCCCCGGAGGCGGTTGCGTTGAGTAGATCGACCGAGTCCCAGTCGTTCGAGATTGGATTATAGATTGTAAAGCCTATCCTGGGTCGTGGTGGAGTCTGTCCTGGCAACGCTTGCTCCGCCTCGTCCGCACATCCTGAACGCCCAAATTCGATCATAAAGGGGGAGATGCTCTCCGTGGGCAATCGCGTGTGTTTGTCCTGCGTGTTGTTCTCCTCGTTGTCTTCGCTGACCTTGGAGAGGTTCGCAGGGATGCCGATGGTCCTGAGACCTTTTCCCGAGACTGGGGGTGGCAACGTCCACTGAGTTTCTGCACGTGGAACAGTCTCCCAGTTAGACTCGGAAAGGTTCCATGCGGCAGTCCGGCCTAGCCGCAGCCGCCACAAGTCTGTCGTGCAGTTGGCCTCAAGATAGATGTCTGAGCGAGAACCTGCAGTCCACATTGTAGAACAATATAAAAAAAAAAAAAAAGACATGTTCAGTTGGCTGCTTTTGTCCTGTGCTGATTCCTTCAGCGGCTACAATGAACGGCTACCGCAGCTAGTGGAAAGGAAAGTTGAACTACCTCCATGCAGATAAAGCTCGTCCTTGAGGATGGCGATGGTCTGAGTGACGAGTAGGGGCCCTGGGCCGAGCTGTGCATCCATGCCCTGGAGGAGGCCGAGGATGGCTGCCAGTAGCGAGAGAGTGCGAGCACCGTATGGATGAAGTGTTTTCATGATGTGATGAGGAGAGAAGGGAGGGGTAGAGAGACAGAAGAGGATGGGATGATGGATGCAGGAGAGAGGGAGAGAGAGGGAGTGTGTGAGTGTGAATGTGCAAGAGAGTGAAGGTGAGAATAAGGGTGAGAATGAGAGAGTGAATGGGAGAGTGAATGGGAGAGTGAATGAGAGAGTGAATGAGAGTGAATGGGAGAGGAGAGTGAGACGTGGCAGGCGGGAACAGAGAACAGGGAGGACATAAAAGTGGTCGATGGCAATGAATGGAGGAGGCGGCGCACTGTCGGGACCGTGTTTGTTTCATATGGTAGACGGTACCCCAACCCGACCTTTTCGACCACTCTTCTCGCGTGCCCACTCCAGCCCTCGCCGTGGTGGACGTCGACATCGCGACATCGCTGCGGAGAATCAATAATGACCCCCTCGAGTCATCGCGTGCATCCAGCCCCCCATCCTCCAAGTCCATTTGTCCATGTGTGCATTTGCCATCCCCTAGTCTCTTTCTCTCACTCTCTCCCTTTCCTAGCACACAGACCGTCCGTGCATTTCCCAGCACACAAAAGCTAGCGTTCTAGGCTGTGTTTCCGTTCTGCCCGGTGTGTATTGTGAAGTAAGAGAGCACTATGGTACAACATGATAGTAAACAAAGGCTACACACAAAAAAAAAAAAAAAAAAAAAAAAAATGCCAGAGTTACTGCTGCTCTGGCTCTTGCTCTTGTTCTTTCCTCTTTTCTTTGTTCTCAATCCCTGAAGCCTTGAGGATTGAGGTCTCCAGTCCTGCAGGTGCATCAGCGCCAAAGACCTATCACAAGCGATCAAGTATTCAGCATGCATGTTAGTCTCCAGTCTTTGAGTTAGGGCTATGGATCATAATAAACTTGTAAGATTCCCTTATACCTCAAGGATAAACTGGACCACATTTTTCTCGGGCACCTCGGCTTTGGATCGAGGGCCCCATCGTAGCTCCACTTCACGTTTCTCGCCACTGTCATCAACCACCTCGAGCTTATGCGCCTCGATATATCTCTTCTTGATCAATTGGTCCAGCTCCTTGCGAATGTCTCCAAAGGGCGAAACTTCTTCTAGTAAACCCAGCTGTCGCAGTTGAGGCATCAGAGCGCCTAACAGCCGAAGGAAGAGTTTGCTCGGATGTTAGCCAATTCAGTAAAAATAATAATATATATATATATATATATATATATATATAATAGCACCCGTCAGTGTAACGCACTCTCATAGATGGCGCCTTGTCGAACCATGATCATGCTAAGGATGACCATCAACAGGCCCATATGGCCAGTCTCTGGATCCCAATCTACAGCCGCGCTCTGGATTAGCTCCGCTGGAAGCTTGTTGACGAGAATATACGATTTGGTGCCTAGATGCCATTCCAGTGAAACAAGGGGATGAGTACACACCAAACACGTCAGAGCAGCTCTTTCCACCATCTTGTAGCCTTTTCTTATCCAATAACATCAAAACTCAACTCAACCTTTTTCGACTCCATGACCGGTCCTGCCCCTCGACATCAGCTCAACCAACTCCATTCCAAAAATATCTCGTAGTCGTTCTTGTGCTTCCTGGAAGACTTTGTCAAAAAGCTTTGCATGGTTCTCCAAAACTAGTTTATGACCCGTGTGGAGAGATGGAGTGAAAGAGTAGAAAGGATGAAGCAGTCCAATGTTAGCTTTCCTGGAATCGTTTGCTTCGTGGGAATAGATCCTTCCCCTCTCGACTTATCGAAGAAGATTTTTGCCGACTCAATTTCGCCCGCACCTAGGAACGCCTGCTTCTACCTGCTCTGATATCCTCTCGTCTCAGGGCTGAGTCCGAGCGCGAGGTAAAGATCGCAAGCCGGACGACAGTCTTGACCAATCGCTCGAAATCTTCTCTGGGGATCGAGACATCGGCGCCTACTGTCTTTGCGCGGATCGCACTCGGTACGTGAGATTGTGAGTCGGAATGCTGGTCGCTGTCATCGTCGATCGCGACTCGTTTCTGGGATCCTGAAGAATGTCCATAGGTCACCGGAGGCCGTTTGTTTGGGTTTCTACTTGAGCTTGGTCGGTGGTTGTAGTCCTCATCGTCGTCCTAAAGAGGGTGAAAAGGGGAATTGATCCGGCGAGTCCAAAGAGATAGCAAGCACATTAAATCTTGTTAAATAAGCTTCTAGCTCGAGTCGAGTAACTCCTCTTGAACAAGCTGTCTGCCTCTCTTGACTTTTTTCTTTTTCTTTTTCTTTTCTCTTTGGTGAGTCATGTAACTGCAAGTCGGTGAATACATTACATCGTCTGCGATTCGCCTCCGTCTGTCAGCCTAGTCGTCCAATGAAAAGATGGTGGCAAACAGGGAAGGGCATGAATGATAATAAGCTTCATCAGTAATCAATTCTGCTTTAGAGTCCTGACGCTGTCTTTGGATGCCTCCTGCAAGACCGGGTTTTTGTTTTCCTCGACAAATGCCATGGTACTGTTTGTTACCATTTGTTTGTGTGTCTGTTGGTTGGGGCCGTTAGACTAGGAATAAGGCAGGAGGAGGCAAGAGAGGTTGGAGGCAAAGACAAAGCCGGCGGCGTTGTCAAAAACAATGAAAGAAAATAACGTGACCAAAAATCGCTCCCCATTGTCCCATACGACGACTCGAATAAGTTTGGAAGCCCTGCTTTCTTCATCCTCCAGTAGTATCAGCTATCGCCTGCTTGAGGTCCCACTTTCTTATCCTCGTGTGCGCAGATTGGCACTACTTCGATGCCTTTTGATTTGTGCCTTTTTAGAAATATTGTGGATAACATCATCCAAAGAGCGCCAGCGGTGTTGACCAAACCATGTTGAACTATGCAAGCAACTCTCAAGACAAGAGAAGGACTGCCTGTCCATAAAATGAGTATAGTCTGGACTCCGAACCGGCTTCTATCCTTCAGAATCGGCAAGGCTGGCGCCCACTTTCTTTTTTGCAAGCTACCCCACCGCCTACGGCCAAGAAGGTAAGTAGAAAGGTGTGGAGCCAGGACTTGTTAAATTGTCAGATCGCCGTGTTCTTTTACCCTGACCCCAGAAAAGGGACCTCAAGAATATATTCTGTCGGTATGCATTCTACAGACCAAATCTTTCGTTTCCGAAATGTGTCCGAGTATATCCACCTGATTTGCTATGACTTGGAACCACACAGCAGCAAGGGTGTGATGGAAGATCAACCATCGCCTCACAAGTAAAGACAGGCTTCAAAACTGACTACTTCTAGGATGACTCTCTCGTTGTTTGGATAGCTTTGTATCTTTGGAGATCGCTGTTAATAACGGCAATGTCACCGCGCGAAGCAACGGATATGCCTATATTTTCTTTTGTTCCTGTGTGGAACCAACCACTTTACTGGTGATGATAGGATGCAGCCGCGTGTCCTCCAACACGACCAGGCGTGGCGAAACTCAAACCCGCCCCCTGTTCCAACTAGAAAAGTATTTTCTTCTCGTTCTTCTCTTGTTGACGCTTTGTTCCTTTTTTCTTGGATTCTCCTTGTTCCTCATCAACTCAAAAAGGTCAAGTCCAGCATACGAGACCTGCCTGAGTAAACCAACCCCTTCTTGAAGTCGAAAGGACAAGTACCCAGCTGGCTCCCAGATAGAGCAAGAATCGTAGACCGAACGTTTTTTTCTTCGGTGACGTAATTTTCGCAATTTTCGCATTTTGGAGCTCTCATTCATATTTTCCGATCCTTGCACTTTTTCCTCCGGACCACCACCAAGAACAACCCCACCATGACCGCGACACAGAAAGAGATGCAGGATGCCCGCCTTCCATTGGGCTACCGCGATAGCTGCGCACACCTGCTCATCCCCCTCAACAAGTGCCGATCGGAGACCTACTACCTCCCCTTCAAGTGTGAGGATGAGCGTCATGTCTACGAAAAGTGCCAATACGATGAGTAAGGATGATCTCTTTCTTTTACACTCTTTCTTTTGCACTCTTTTTTCTTTTTTCACTCCTTTCTTCTTGCTGTTTCCTACCTCGGACTTGTTATCTGTGCATTGTCCTGTTTTCTTTCTATTGTCCACAACTGTCTCTACTGCCTTCTTTTGGCCCCATTTTACGCTCGAACCTTTTTTTTAATGGGTCCCCGCACATCGACCCGACGTTCGGAGGGGGGGACCGACCAGACCTAAAAATACGGAAACTCGACTTGAACAAGGAAAATCGATTTGGAGCAACAAACCGACGCGATAGCCAGTTCCATTCACCTTTTTATTCGCTCAAAAATGAAAAAAAAAAAAAAAAAAAAAAAAAAAGCTGCTATGACTTCCTTTGGCGGCTGTGCGTTGTGGATGTGATCCAAGGCGTCCAACCAAACATGACTCTGGCACGATCTACAGGAACACTAGTCGCAGTCATCCTCCTACTGACAGGATAAGGCTAATCACCACGGAATGGATGTTGAAGGCAGAGATCACTTGATACGCTGGTGCATTGTCGCCATTGACCCCATGGATATTACATTGATCAGGGACTCGACCGAAAAAAAAAAAAAATAGGACCTCCATGACACAGGTCTTTGATGCTATAGACATCCAGAGGGTCCTCCATTTCCCTTCCCCCCTTTCTCCCCCTTCTTTTTATATATACTTTTATATTCTCCAAAAGAACGGCGCGACTTTTTTCGCCTTCAATTGCATGGATCACTAACCACTCTCGCTATTTATTTTTTTTTTTTTTTTTTTTTTCTGCATGTGGTTTCTTGCACCCTCCTCCTTCGATGAACTGATCGTCTGTCTCAATATAGCTACCTCCGCAGAATGAAGGCCGCAGAGGATAAGAAGCGCCAGGAAGCTGACGAATAAACCGCTATAAACCTCCCCCTCCTCTCCTCCCCTCTCTCTCTTACAAACACACATCAATCAAAACCTCTTTCAACAACCCAAATGAGCTCCTGAATGGAGAAAGAATACTCTCCTCTCACTAAAAACTTTTTCTTAACTATAGAGAGAGCAGATTTGGTCCGCACCTTTTTAAAAAAAAAAAAAAAAAAAAAAAAAAGAAATTGATTAAACCTGGGAACGCGACCTGTTGAAAGGATTTTTTTTTTCTTTATTGGTTTCATTCATTCATTGATTCTTTTTCTGTTTCTGAGTGGATCAGGTATGGGGGAGGGGGGAGAAAGAAGAAAAATAGGACGGAGCATAGGAGAGCAAGAACGAGGAGATCATATACTCATTCAACAGAGATAAAAGGAAGCAAAGGAGGGAAAACAAGTTGCTGTGTGTTAAATATCCTGAGATCAGAGAGATCACCATGCGCAAAAGGATTTCTTAAAAAAAAAAATTCGGGGTCTGAAGTGCGGTCTCGCACTTTTCACTTTTTCTTCAAAGCATTTCTCATTTCTTTCTTTTTCTTTTTTTTCTTTTTCTTTCTCACTCTTTTTCTCTCTCTGAAAAGAAAGGGGAAGAGGGAAAGAAAGAAGAGGATAGAAGGGGTTTGAAAGCTCAAGCAAATTTTTTCTTTTAGAAAGGAAGAATGTCCCCCCACACCTCCCTCCCTCCTCTCCTACTTTCTTCAGATTATCGTCTCCAAACTCCAACCAAACAGACTTCTTTTTTTGTTATGACTCCATTTCCGAATCGTGCTCCAGTTCGTCAATTTTTTCATCCTCGTCTCCTTGAACAAATACTTGATCTTGAGATCCACCAGGCTCGTCTTCCATCTCGTGAGAATGATCCGACTCTTTATCCGAAGAAAGCGATACACTTGATCGGCTCGAATGATCGGGTTCTTGACTATGGCGTCCCTGATCTTGACCTCGATAATACGCATCCGCATCCACCTCTTCTTCCACCACCATCACTGGGGTCGACGATCTTTGGTCCGAACGATCATCATCTGCGATGCTGCTCTCGTTCTCTTCATCCTCATGAGCCTTCATCGCTCTTCGTTCTTCTTCTTCCTTTTCTGCAGCAGCGGCTTTCAGATCCTCGACTACTCCTTCGAGGCTGCGCTTCCGACCCTGACGTGCTTGGATCATCCATGCTTTTGATACTGTCTCTTGTTGACTTCTCGACTTTGTCTGTGCATACTTGACATACTGTTGGCAGGGATAGTCAGTAAAGCGAGTATAAGGTAAGAAATATTAGCAAAACGTGCTTGGGAAACCAGATGCCTGCAATCCCCTTCCATGGGCAAATCGATCCATGACTCCTCTTTACCTTAGACTCTACGAGGCGAATATTGCGGAACATGAACAGACGAGTGTAACGAATAGCAGCCATTTTTTCTTCCTTGTACTTGTCCGATTGACGTTGTCGAATGTTACGCAGACTTGGCATCTGTCCAAAGCGCACTGATGCCATGTTTGGGTCATCCAACTGAGCAGACAAAAAAAAAGGTAGCATTTGATTGGGTTAGCATTTTCTTCTTCCTCCCCCTGTGCGCATGTGTATATGCATAAAACTATATGAGTATGTGTGTGTGTGTATGTGCTTTGTCGCCTCAAGGTACCTTTCTCCGGCCAGCTTTGCGCTTCCGTCCGTCCTCTTTTTTGATGACTCGTGGACCACCATTGGCCTGCTGCTGGAGGGCAAGCTCCTTGCTCTTGCTAATCCGCTCACCAATATATCCTCGGCAGTTTGGCGCGCCGCATCGGCAAATCTGTTTTTGTGCTCCACTAAAAGAGTTGAAATTGTAGTCGTAAAAGATCTCGGCTCCTGAAGGAATGTCCTGTGACGCAAAAATTCCAATGCTCATCTCTCCATTCAAAAACCACTTTTCAATATGACTGTTGGGCGAGCAACTATCAAGCGATGACAAAAAAGTTTGGGAGAGAAATTGAGTCAGTTCGTGTGTATGTGTCGGTTTCAACAGTAGGTCAAACGAACAATAGACTCTACACTCAAGGACTACTGTTTTTTTTTTTACCTATGGTTTACAAAGCGTGCGTTCGTTCCCTTCAGGCATGCGTCAACGACCTCGCCCTTCTCATATTCGAGAAAGTAAAAGTTTTTGTTTTCCTTGTAGATGGTCTCCATGCGTTGGTGGCAAAGCGCCTGAGAAATCACCTCACCACGGTACTCGATCACCATATTTCCCTTTTTGATCGGAGCCAAAGTCTTTAGACCAAAGCCACGCTCAGGAGTCTAGAATTCAATAAATATGGCCATCCGTTAAGATTCAACACAGGTAACAATAACAGCAAACAAAAATGCCTTTTTTTTTTTTTTGAGTCTTACATAGATCACTCGAAGATTGCTTTCGTCATGCTTTCGCTGGAAGCGTTGGTTCGAGCACTGATCACCACAAGGACAGTGAGCAGAGATACACTCGTAAAACATGACCCGATTATAACAATCTTCTCCGCAGCCGATTCTGCCCGATCCTGGTGGTGGAGGCTTGCAATGGCACACCATTGGGCTAGTCTCTATTCTGCGCTTTCTTTCCACAAAAATATCTAGAATAAATGAATTGAGATTGGTCAATATCTACAAGCGGTGCTGCACTCCATAGCATGTCCTTTCAATTCAATAGGAGCTAAAGGGGGAGGGGGGAGAGAAATTCCACGTACTGCTTCTGATCTTGACAAATGGCTCCGGCTGCTTGGTTTGAGTCAACATACCGGCCTGCCATGCTTGCATAATATCAAACGGCAGGCGGAAATCCCTTTGTTTCGACATCAACACCGATCCATAGTTAATGGGCAATTGGAAAAATCCATTGCTGCCTCCTTGGTTCTGACTTCGCGTCGCATGACGCAATACCAACGACAGCTTTGTAGAACTCGAGGAGGAGGTGGAGGAGGATGCAGAGGATGTGTCGGGGTTGACCTTTAGATCTGCTGAATACAGGCCAGACTTTAAGTACGACTTTTTGACAAGCCTTACTTTGGGCTTTAGACGATGTTCTGATCCTGATTCTGAATCTTCGGTCTTGAGAAAAAGAAGAAGAAAAAGACATTAATTCATTCATTCAATCGCCCTAGCTAACTGAGGCTTTTAAAGTCAGTATCATCGAGGACGTTGTTCTTTCTCTTTTTTCTTTTTTCTTTTTTTTAAAAAAAAAAATACCTCCTCCATAGATGCATGACCTCTCTTCCGAGACACAGTCAATGATTCCGAGCCATCTTTTTTGAATTTGCGTTTCATCAAGAGCTTGTTTCCTGAATGCAAAAGCTTGCTTGCCTTGGCTTGTCGCTGGAGATGTCGCTTAAAGAGACTGGCCCCAATCCCTGTAGATCGACCTGCCTCTCGCTTCACCATGGCTGACTTGAGCTCAAACTTTCTTGGCTTTTCCATCATCGCCGATGAAGACTTGTTCAGACTAAACTTTGGCGTAGAATCTGTCATGAGTATGGACTCGCGATCATCCTTCTTCATCCGCGCAAGTCGCTTTCGGAGAGTCTCTTCAACATTATAGATGCGTCGACCATTAACCCTAGGCACAGTGTATCCACGTGGATGGATGTAAATGCTGGGATCATACTTTTGAAAGATGCTCGGAGCCGCTATACGCTTTGCACTGTGCTCAATGATGTTTTCTCGGTTGATATCGCTGGGACTGGGGGATCGTCGTCGCTTCTGACTTGTCTTGAGACCAGGATTTCCTACCACTTCCTTGATAGGCTTGGGATCCGGCGGAACAGCAAGACCTGCAGCAACTGCGGCTGCCAACGCTGCCGCGGCTGCCTCAGCCACTTCAGCCTTGGCTGCAATCCTAGCTTCACGAACAATAACCGACGGTCTTTCGACTGTGCCACTGCGGTCACATGGGATTTTAGCCTTTGCACAACGATGACAGACAGTATTAAAGTCACAACGACGATGCTGTTGTCGACAATAGGCACAAGAAGTAGGTCCAAGAAAGTATCCTGGAGGTCTTCCAGGACGGCGCTTTTCCGGAGGTTTCTCTGCCACTGGCTCCTTGACAATTGTTGGAGCATACGAGGCACGAGCCTTGTTGGCAACCACAGAGCTGTTCAGTCCAGGCGCATGAATTGAGTTGATAGGGAACATGTATTCTGAACCTACAATGACTGCCTTCTCAGTCACTTTCACCTCGAGAACACCCTTGCGGGACATGGCGGTCGTAGTTGCAACGACAGGAGCAGACATTTTAGAGCCTGGACCGCTAACCCTTCTGGATGAGGATGGAGTCGATGCCAGGTCGTGAGAATCGGCCAGAGTGGTACCCTCCTGATATTCCGAAGCATAATATTGATCCTCAGCTCTAGAGGAGGATGGATCGGTAACAACAGCAGCCTTCCGGGCACTTGAGCGAGTGGCAAGTGTATTGGCGATGCGCCTGCTCTTATTAGAGATCGTTGCAGATGAATCCTGCTGATCCCGTGTGTCCGAGAGACCCTGACCCCTACCAGAAGCCCCGGCTTCTCCAGACGCTATCCGCTGGCTACTTGTTGACAACGCGTCTTTTGTTTGGACTGAAGAGAGAGAGAGAGAGAGAGAGAGAGAGAGAGAGAGAGAGAGAGAGAGAGAGAGAGAGAGAGAGAGAAGAGGGTAGCACCGATCAAGGTACAAGTGGGCGTTTTGTGGTTAACCGATCAGATCTGTAAACTCAAAATAAGTAATAAAAAGGGGAGAGAGCAGGAGCAGGAGCAGGAGGGAATAGCAGGAGGAGGAGGAGGAGGAGGAAAAGGAAGGAAAGAGAATCAAGAAGAGACAAAGAGAAGGGGAAGAAAAGAAGGGAGAAAGGAATCAGGCTTTTAGGATCCAAGTCTCTTTCTTGTCTTTTTTTTTCCCCCCTTACCTAAGTGATCCTGTAGTCTGGTTCGAGTCGATCGTGCAGGGAGTGTTCTTCGTGGAAGCTCGTTCTTTTTCGATTGGGACTTGGTCTGATCTGCCTTGGAATGATGATTAGCCTCGGATGCTGGACCCACCGAGGCTGAACCTGAGCTCGGGGATAGGTCGATAGATCCGTTCACGTCTAGGGTAGAGTCAGTTGGTGTTGATACTGCTGACGATGTTGCTGTCGTTGTAGCTGCTGCCGCTGTTGCTTCTGCTGCTGCTGCTGCTGTTTCTGCTGCTGCTGTCATTGTCGTTGTTGTTGTTGTTGCTGCTGCTGCCGCTGTTGAGGCTGTTGAGGCTGCTGCTGTTGTTGTTTTTGTTGTTTTCGTTGTTGTTGCTGCTGTCTCTGTCTTTGTTGCTGTCGATGTAGCTACAACTGTAGCTGTTGTAGCTATTGTTGTCGTTACTGTAGTTGTTTCGACCACTTTGTCCTGACTTGACACCAACGACGCATCAACAGTAGTGTTGTCATCCTGATGAAATGTGTTTGTTTCCAAGATCTGCTTTGCCACAGTTAATGCCTCGTCACCGTCCACCTGTTTAAGCAATCTCGTCATCGCAAGCATCTCTTCCTCCTCACGTTGCAAATCAGCCTCGGCCTTGTTTGACATGGACTTCGCATTCGGGTCCAACGTTAGTTTTCTATGGTTGAGCAACAGAAAGATGGCGGTCAAAAAGATGGACAGAGCACACGACCAAGGTTCGGGGGTGAGTCCCCCTAGAGAAAACAAGAGGACCCCTCCTCCACCTTTCCCTTCCCAAATCATTTGCCATTCACAGAAACACTAGAGATGCAGCCCAAAGAGGTTGACAAAAAGGAGCCATGGACTGCTGATGAGGTGGAGTCAATCAGGTCATGGGTCTGGATGCCACCCGATGCAGTGATTCAGTGCGGAATAAATTCAAGGTGTCGACATCGCCTGTTGGATTCAAGTCGAATCGGGGCCTTGATTCATGCCCCGGGCTTGCGATGGTGGCGGTGGCGGAGCACGGCAAGCGACGGGGACAGGCGAGGGTGAAGGGGAAGGGGGCGGATCAGCCGCAGAGAAGGATGGTGGATGGCGGGACGGGGACAGGATTAGAAAAACACTTACCTCTTCTTGGACTTGGCAGCCATGGTGCTGGTGGATCGCTCCGGGGCGGGCTGTGCCGGGCGGGGATGCGAATGACGCGATTCTGGACAGAGTAAAAGGGCCAATGGGAGGTGGCCGGAGCAGGCTGGGCAACAGGGATGGATAATGGGAGAGGAGAAAAGGCGCGCGCGGGAGGAGAATGTGGACGGACGAAATAGACGAGCACAGGGGATGGGATGGGAGTAAGAGAAGAGAGAGTCGATGCGACTGGCGATGACCGGGCAAGGCTGATGAACAAGGCACGACGGAGTAGAAGAGCAGGGACTGGGCAGGGCTGGCCTGGCCTGGACGAGGACTGGGCCTACAGGACTGTTGCTGTTGTTGGCTGCTGCTGCTGCTGTTGCTGTTACTGCTGGTCGCTACTTGTTGATGTTTCCGCTGCCAGTGAGGAAAGAGTCAAGGGATAGATAGGACGTAGAAGAAAAAGAAAGGGAAAAGAAAAAAAGAAAGAAAGAAAGAAGAAAGAAAGAAGAAGAAAAAAAAAAAAAAAAAAAAAAAAAAAAGAGAGAGAGAGACGAGTGTGGGTGGGTGGATGGGACGGGGTGAGGTGTGGAGGGGCGAAAGGAGAAGAAAGAAAGGAAAGGAAGAGGAAAGAGTCGCCTGGACAGAAACGAGGCGGATATTGGACAGAGAGAGGTGCAGGGTGAGGGGGATGTGACGGAAGCAGGGTGAATGGCCGACAGGCAAGAAGGGAACTCTGCCGTGCGTCCACGGCCAGGATGGACCCGCGCCATCCGAGCAACTATCACGGATGCAGGCCCGACCAGTTGCGCATGCGGCTTCGACACTATCCTCCTTCGGTAAACGTCAAATGACCACCATGGCCAAGAGTGGAGAGTGAGCGAGAGAGAGACAGAGAAAGAGAGAGAGGGGAATTGGACGTTGATGAAGAGAGGAGGGGTGGGAGGGAGTGAGGCGGAGGGGACGAAGCGTGGTTACTTAACTTGGGCGGACCGCGAAAGACAAGAGCCAGAAGACGACGCGGGGCCACAAACACAACAAGAGCCGCTTGCCCACTCCCCCCCCCAGGAAGGTCGTTTACTCGTCTCACCCGCAGATCCACCTTGACAAAGAAAGAAAAACACAAAAAAAAAGCCTTTTGGCTAAAGGCAGAGCTATAGTTGGCGCCAGAGTCGCTCTGTTGACACTTCAGACGGTACCCAGCACTTGTACGAGACAAATGGTCATCTCTCCGGCGCGCGGCGCAAAAGAACCAGGCTCTGGCGGGGCCCAGAATCCCGGGTAAGGCCTCATGCTTTACACTTTCCCCGCGCCCCTTCCTCTGTTTGCCTCGCAACCGAAGTAGGACTTTCGTGGGAAACGAAGCGGAGAAAAGGTTTGAAAATCATGAAAGGTCTGCGGAGCAAAGCAGGGAATCATGGATGCTCCTTCTTTATCTTCCTGCCATGGCGCGCGTCCGTAGAGCTGACATGAAGGATCTAGATGACGGTGTTTGGAGGTGAGGATTGACCAGCGGCGGTATGATGCGGGTTTTATTTATCTCTGCTCCCTGGAATGGGGCAGCTGAGGGAATCACGCAATGCAGGCGACGCTGGCTACGCGACACCACAGAGCCGTGGCCTCAGTGGTCTGGAACGATGCCAAAAGAAGGGCCTGCGGGAAGGGATCGCATCGCAGAAAAGAGGGGGGGGATAGTGGTGAGTAAGTGGGGGAGAGGGGGATAAAGATCGCAGCATGGATATGTCCATGCCCACGCACAACCCACAGGTGCAACAACAACAAAGGAACACCGCAATCGAGAGGCTCGTCTCCTTCCCCTTCCTCTTTCCACTTGCCTCTTTTCCTCCCCCCTCCCCATATGCCCAAATGCCACAGAGGCACAGATATGCTTTTTAACTTTGGACCCCATGCAGGCTGCTGCAACCCTCTTGCCCGCCGTCTTGGTTGGGCGCGCTGTTTTCGTAGCCGTCTACTTGAGAGTTTAGTCCGCAGAAGGGCCGGATCCAGGTCAAGCTAGCTCTCATGAGTTGGACTAGTACCTCGGTACTAGAGAAGCTCCTGGATCACCCTTCACCTGTATCTGTAAAGATGCATGTATTGCTATAAACACTCAAAATGCTAATCATACAGCACCTCAAGAAGGGGGGGAGGGTATGAACTATACAAAGTCATCCGTTCGGGTGACCGAAATATTCCTCCGCGGATATTCCCTGCCCACTGGTTGCGATTAAGCGACTCATAGTTCTTGGTTCTTGGTTCTTTGGCGACAACAAAGCGCAGGTTTGTGGGGCTCAATGACGCTAACCCTCTCTATCTATCAGACGACCCTTCAGGCTCCGACTAGTGTACTGACGTTGTACATAATGGTAACCAGAGCATTCTCAACAACAACCCCCGTCGTCATGATCCGCAGAAGACTCTGGGTTAGGCCCTGCACCAGTCGCAATCTCGGACCCGCCCGATCCGCCATCTTTCTTCTGGCTTGGTACGAAGCATATTCCGTAACAGCTCCTGTGCCTCTGCACTGCAACCCTCGGGGGTCTCATATTGACCATTCAGAATTTTGTACTGCATTCTCGGCTCGAACACATCCTGGAACGGCAACCGGCCCGTCAGCAATGCGTACAGCACAATCCCGAGCGACCACACGTCTGTCGAAGGGCACCTCAGGGCTTTGTGACAGGAACGCAGCTGTTCAGGCGAACAGTATGCAAGTGAACCTCCGACCATATCTTCGTCATCCTCCTCACACTTGATGTCCTCCTTTTCTTGACAGGCTTCCCGCTCGGCTCCTTCCTGATATTCAGCCAGTCCAAAATCACACAGTTTCCACAGTCCACTCCCGTGGAGCAAGACGTTTTCTAGTTTGATATCTCGGTGAACGATCCTCTTTTCCTCATGGAGATATCTCAGTGCATCTGCCACCTGATTAAAGATTACCCTTGCCTGATCTTCACTCAGTCCTCGGCTTGAAGACTCTGTAGAAAAGTCGCCCAAGGTTGAATCCGTCGTCGGAGGTAAGGCGACGGTTCCGTGTTTGGTGAGATAGTCCAACAAATGTCCCCCCGAGCAAAGTTCATTAAAGATGAATGTATGCTGTCGCAGCCTTTCCACAGTGATCAAGGGTACCACGTTTTGATGAGAAGTCGTCTCCCAGATTGCAATCTCCTTGTCGAGCATTCGTTGGATCCGGTCATTGTCATCTGCTCCTGTCTGGGTCTTGACGATCTTGACAGCCACCACCATCTCGTCCACCTCATCTTCATCGGCCCCTCCACCCCCTTCTCTGACTTTTTTCTCCACTCTCCTTGACTGTTCGTGGGATGATGTCCAAGCTCTCGATCCTCGACCAGTAGGCACACGGTCATCCGCCTCTGCTAAAAATGCTTCACGAACAACAGAAAACCCTCCATGGCCAATGACTTTTCCTAGAACATACTCTCCTACCTGACTTCCTTCCTCATCCGGTCCTGCCACTGGTGTCATTACATCGACCAGATTGGCTAGGAATGCCACTGCGGGCGAGTATGGTAATGAGCTGTATGAACTTGATGTTACCTTGGCCGAAGATGGTAGACTCTGAGGATGAACATACTGATCCGGCTGCGCCGATGGCGACTCTTCTCCTTCTCGGCCCATGCTGCCCGAAGACGAAAGTGAGCCAGGCCAGGCGCACGTACTTCCTGATGAGGACATGGATCTTGATCTTGTCGTCCTTGGTTTACTGATAGGGATACTGCGTGGCATTGTTGTCTTTGTGGCTCCCGTGGTGGGCTGGGTTGCATCCCCTTCTTCTTCTACACACGGAAGTGGTTGCTGATATGAGGTGTTGGCACACTCCTGGGTACGGCCAAGAGAAGAACCTCCTCGTGGCAAAGACGATAATCCTGAGGTAGAGATGGAGAGTTGTCGGGGTCGCTCTCTTGTTCCAGCCAGTGAACCAGATTCTGAATGCTGCGGGTGCTGCCGCTGCTGTTGGATAGCAGAGGAGAGACTGGAGAACGACTTTGACAAGAGTGATGGCGAAGGTGACGGCGAATGTGAGAGTGACGGGGAGACTGTTGAACTAACATCGACAAGCTCAGACGATGAGGGCTCTTTCCTAGGAGTTTGCGTCGGTCCTGCGCCACCAAACCCTTCAAAGGATCGAGAGCGGGCGTTGGTCGATGAAAGGGATGCTGAAGAGTGTGTTGTTGTGACTTCATCTGACTGCTGCGGATGAGGATGTGACCAGGGAGTGTCGTTCATGGTGCTGACGGTGGTGTCGAATCCATTTCCGGGGTCCGTTCCATCGCGCCAAGACCCAAATCCACCTTGCTTGGTGTGGAACGGAAAAGGTCGGGTCTCCGGATCTTGCGAGGCATCAATCACAATGGTCTCTTGTTGGCTATCAGTTGCCCTAGTGGTCTGTTGGCTATCAGCTACTTTGATGGTCGATGCTGGTGTCGTTGACTCTGTCTTGGTGGCACTTGTCGTTGGGCCCCTTACGGCCGTGGCTGTTGCAGTCGTGGTTGTCCAATGCCATGGGCGCTTGTCCGATGACGGCGATGTGGTCGGGTGTGGTATCCTACTACCGTCTTTGGCTTGGCTAAGGATGTCGTTCTCCTCAACTGTGGATGGGTTCATCTTCTGTACTTCAGCGGACTTTGCAGACGTAGTGGTCGGGTGCAACACTGGATGCACCATGTCTTTAGGCGATCTTTCTTCTCTTTCCTTTGATCCGGACGCAAATGTGGTATACTTTACTTGCCACTAACTTTCAGTGCTATTTCTTAGCAGGTTGTTTTCTTCCTCTTTGTTGGTCAACTAGAGAGGATGGCACCTTAAAGAGTCTGTCCGGTTAGCGAGAAGACGAGACGAATATGATAATATGATAATAACAAAAATGCTGATTAATGTCGCAGGCGAGTGAAAAGTTGAAAGAGAGATTGGGAGAGTGTGTGTGAAAGAGAGAAGGAGGAGGAGAGAGAAAGCAAAAAGATAAAGAGGAAAAACGAGGGGAGGAGACGATAGCTCCGAGCTGCTACTGGTTATGTGTGGCACCTGGTCATGGTTTGTTTCAGCTGTTGCCACCAACAGCAGCTACGGCTCACATGATCTTGCTAGAAGAACAAGGCGAGCGGGGGCATGTATTGCAGGATGTATGCGCAAAAGAACACAATATCGCCTCTTTTTTCTCTCTTCTCTCTCTCTCTCTGAAAACAGGGAAGCACTTGAGCCCTTATTTCTCTCTTCCTCTTCCTGCAGACGACTGGCATTGTACCACTTGGTGTCCGTCTCTCCATTGCTCTCTCTCTTTTACTCTTTTCTCCTTCTTCATGGGTGCATTATCAGTCCCTCTGTTGAACATTCGGTGCAACTATCCAATGTGACAGGACAACACGGCTGCAGAGATGGGTTCATAAAATACATTCCATGGGATAAACACTTTTGCGACCAAAGAACAACAACTATTGTACAAGATTGTGGAGGGAGGGAGGGGGGGAGGGGGAAGGGGGGGAAGCACAGCGAGCAATAAATGCAGCTGTTACTAGAAACAATAAACTGCAACAACTAGCAAAGGTCTACATGTAGGGGGGAAAATTGAAAGAAAAGTAAAAGAAAAAAAAAAACGAGAGAGGGGTGATGGAGCTATCCGCCCTTCCCTTCCCCCTTCTCCCAGGTTGTCTATCCGCGGGACGAACGGAGAAATACCTGAGAGCACACGGAGGATATACACAGAGATATACTTTGAGGGAAGAAAAGGTAAAGTAGCAGCCAGAGCAAACGACTTGGAGGGGTGGAAGAGCGAGAAGGGTGAGGTGAGAAAAAAAAATCCAAAGGGCTTGAGGGAGGTCAATTGGTGGATTAGAGGCACAGCTGTGCTTGGTCCAATCCATCGTGGGGTTGAGGGTTGGGGTTTAATTGCCAATCGCGACAACAGCACCCTCACTTCCTGCACGCATCACCTCACGCTCGAATCCTCCTCTAACGGTGACGCTTTTGGTGCCTGTCATTCCCAACAGATCCTCAGACGAATGATCCTCCTCCATTCCCAATCCTGCCTCATGGTCCTCACTCTCTGGGTTTGGTCCTGGCGAGTGGGACTTGGATCGTCCATGTCGGCGGCTTGACCGATCCGAGGGCTGACGAGATCGGCGACGGCGACGCTCTTCGCTGTTCACATGGTACTTGACAATATCCATCAACTCCTTGGGCAGCATTGACTCGAGCGCCTCAAGCTTTAGGGTGTTGAAGCCCAGATCGCCAAGAATTTCGGTATCGGAGACAATAGTGAGCTCATCATGATAAGGAATCTGGATCTCGACGGCGGTCTTTTCGTCACCCGTAGCTTCGAAGTGCCAGTTGTTGTAGACATCGGCAGGCAGACTAGACATCGGAATCGGAACGAGTGAAGCGACATGTGGGTCAGTCTTAATCCTTCTCTCTCTCTCTCTCTCTCTCTCTCTTTTTTTTTTTTTTTTTTTTTTTTTTTTTTTTTTTTGTTTCTGCTCACTTCTTCCTGTAAAAGGCCCAATCATTGTCCAGCATGAGACAACGGCCCATTTGCATAGGTACATGGTCATCCAATCGATTTTCTTCTCTCTTTCTTTTTTCGTTCTCGTACCTTTTTCTGGGTTTGTGTTCTTCTCGTACGCGCCTCACCACCGATATGCTCGCTTCCGAATCTGAGCTCTGACCAACAGATCCAGGCATACGTGCAACGACAAATGGCATCTTGATGAGCATTGCTTCCTTATCCTGTTTCCTTTGTGCCCGCTTCTTTTCCTTGCGCTCGCGTCTATCACGTCGTTCCTGTTTCCGCCTCCGACGTGCCTCTTCATCATCTTCGTCCATGTCCTCATCCGCATTTGGTCCGCCGGCTGCACCACCCTCGGATCCTTCAACCTGAGGTCGGGGTGAGGTTTTCCGTCGATGGCGACGACGTCGTTCTGAAGATGTTTTCTTTGCACAAACATCATCGCTCTGTGGTACATCCTCGGTCATGGATGCACTATGGTCCGATGTTGCTGCAGCCATGGCACGAGCCCTCTTTTCTTCCTTCCTTTGTCGTCGGCGCTCCTCACGTTCTTGCTCTTTGGCCTCTCGGCGCCTATTTCGTTTCACAAGGTTCAGCACTTGCACGTGCTAGATACCGCCAAGGGAAAAATTGCAAAGGGCAATGATCAATACCGGTATGGCATTGGAGGAAAGAGAGAGTGTGTGTGTGTTTGTCCAGAGTGGGCGAAAAGGAAGACGAGAGATACGGGAGGCGACATGAAATGAGAGGGAGGGAAAAAAAGGTTTTCTTTTTGTTAGCTCGCAAAGTCCTTTTTTTTTTTTGCCGCAAACGATGGGGTGGTCCGCGAGGTTACACCTAGAGGTGGTGACACTAGCTAATTACCCGAGTGACCTGGTCTTGTAGTTGAGCCTGCTCCAGTTCGTTCCTCAATCTCAGCGCATCAACCTCTTTCTAATAGGTGAACCATAGTGATGCCCCAAAAAAGGTAGAAAGGAGAACGGAATCCAATAAGTATCTGACAAACACAGAACAAGAACTAGTACTCCATACTTTGGAGGTACTATCTCTCCGACCCGTCGGTATCTTGGAAGAGTGGGGAGAAGGAGGACAAGCACAAATGTCGAGCAGGTGATGCGATAATCAATGTATCTCTGAGCAGAGAGAAAGGGGAGGGAAGGGGGAGGAGGGAGAGGCTACGGCGGCTTACTTGGAGTTTTTCAATGTCCATCTCATCGTCCTCAGGCTCTTCGCTATCGTCGTCGCCTTCTGCGTCGGGAATCCGTTCGCGTGCAGCAGTTGCTGCAGCATGTCGTCTGCAGATAGTTTGAATAACCTTTGACTGAGCGACGCCAATCCAGTGAATGTCCTTTTGAGTGTTTTCGATGATTCCCAGTGACTCGAGAACATTCAGTGCATCGTACACGCGGCGGCGAATATTCTATAGTGATCCAAAGTGCATAGTATGGATGCAGGCCACAATTTAGTCGGTGGGGGAAAGAGTAAAAGTGACCAGCATGGCGCCAAAAAAAAAAAAAAAAAAAAAAAAGTACGATGCACAAGAGGAGCGGGAAAGTGGGAGAGGGAAGAGGCGGGAGTGGGAAGGGGGGAGGAGGAGAGTAGAAAGGGGGAAGGGGGGAAGCACTGACCTCCTGTCCTGTCATCTCGCCGCTCGTGGGCACCGACAACTCATTCACCAGCTAATTAGCCAATCAGGTCAGCGGAACAGCGTGTCAGCAAAGCATAGCACAAAAAAGAAGCGGAGGTGCTCTCATACTGTGTTGTTGTTGTTTTTTCGTATTCGTTTCGTATCGCATGTTCTGTTCTGCCCAACCGCACGTTCTCCTGCCTCGGTTCCGTTGGGCCGACTTACATCGTTGTAGTTGGTTGTGCCTTTGGCCTCAACTCTGTCAGAGACCTGCTTGGCATAGTAACGAAGTCCTGTCTGTGGCGATCCAGCATCCTCCTGCGCAACCAGGACATAATCTGGGCTAGAAAGACACAGAAAAGGAGAATAGAAAGAGAGCCAAAAGAGAAATATTTAAAATTATTATGAGTGAGTGGGTGTGATCATTCTATTTTTTTCGTACCTGGCAGATTCGTGCCCCGTGCCTGTCTGAATGTGCCACAGACCACTTAGGCAACAGTTCTGGACTTACTGGTCCGCGGAATCGCCTTGGGAAGGAGCGCGCGGGAGACGTTTCTGTGAACTCAGCGAAGCAACCTTGGTGCGACTTTGATGTCTCGGTCCAGACAGTCGGTCCTCGCTCTGGATGCTGCCTGTGGTGCTCTGCTTGCGGCTGCTCGAGGACGAGACAGGACTCTGGAGTCCGCCTTCGTCCTCTTCTTCACCCCGGTCCACTCCTTCACCCAGTCCAGCCATGCTCTCTCGTGTGGCACTGGAAGACGACGGAATAGACTGGGGTGACCCAAAAGAATGCACTCGCCGTTTCTTGGCTGCACCCAAATGGCTATCCTCTTCATCTTCGTCCTCGTCTTCATCTTCGTCTTCGTGTACATCACCATGGTCGCCATACTCGTGACCATGACCATGGAGCCGACCCAGCTTGGCTGGTCCGTTGCTCACATGGTGGTCACGCTGAGAGAAAAAGTAGCTATTGTATCCATGACCATTCGTCTCTTCAAAGTCGAGCGGAGACTCTGTCATCGGGAATTTATCTCGCGAGCTGGTCCGAAGGATAGACAGCGGCGGGATCTGGACTGACCGTGGGGTAGAAGGCGAGAGCATCCTGCTATCAGAGCTTTGGCGGCTCTGGGAAGACTGGAGACTCGTGGCCGACTGGAGCAACGGTGGACAGTCGTCGGTACTCCAACGGGTATGGATGGGCGGCGGGATCCGATGGTGATCCGCAATATGCGGAACACGCTCGTCTGCCCGCCGCAGTACAAAATTGCCACCCGCCAGCGAGTGATCACGCTCCGAATAGTCCTTGGCGGAGCGATGGGTGCGTTGGTCATGCTGACGATGCTGCTGCTGTTGTTGTTGCGGCTGCTGTTGCTGCTGCTGCTGTTGCTGTTGCTGTGGTTGTGGTGGTTGCTGCTGTAGGAGCTGCTGTGCATGATGATGATCCATATAATCGCGAGGATGGTGCGGATGCTGTTGGTGCGAACGCATGTCGGGATGTGACTTTTGGATCGGAGTATCGGGGTATGAGTACTCTGGCATGTTTGTGCTGATGCTGCTCGGTGTGTCAAAGCCCGGGTCATGCTGTGGAGCGTGGGGTGGAGTTTGTTGGAGCGGCCGGGTCGAGGTATTGTCGAGGCTGCGAGGTCCACTATGACTATAGTTTGGATAGCCGTCGTAGGTCGAGAGCGAGGCTGAACGGGGAGCAGAATCAGTGGGACTGAAGGGACGACCAGCGTGCTGCTGAAAGAGCTTCTCTGGGTTGTCCCAGGTTGTGCACGACCGTGGTGAGGCATCCGACGGGTGACCATAGGTCGACCGTGGCTGCGATGGGTAGTAATAGCTCTGTGGCGGCGCATGGGGGACCTGACGTGCATAGGGCGAATAGGTGTGCAAGTAGGAGCCAGGGCTAGAGTGATGGGGTGCATGAGAACCATGGTATCCGCGCGACGGCGAGTCCGAAGGGGGGGAGGAGGATGAAAACGAAGGGAGAGGGGTCGGTGGGGAATAGAACTGCTGTGAGGTCGTTCCAGATGAGACGACCGTGCTCCCGTTGCTGCCTGGCGCTGGCCCTGTGGGGTTACCAGCTCGGGCGCCTGGCGGTGCAGAGGGAGTGGCAGCAGTACTGGTCGAGGCGGAACGTGGGGGAGTGGCCGTCAGGGTGGCCTTCATTATTGCGCACGCTTTCTGGAGGAGGAGAGGAAGGAGAAGGAAGGAGAGGAGGTCTGCCCTTGCGGCGAGAGCAAGAAGTGGGCGATGGAGAGAGAGAGAGAGAGAAAGAGAAAGAGAAAGAGAGAGACAGAGAGAGACAGAAAAAAAGACAGAAAGAAAGAAAGAAAAAAAAAAAAAAAAAAAAGTGAGAGGAGAGAGTAAAAGTGAGCAGGGTTAGGGCGAGGATCTCGGGTCAATCATGAAGGTCGAACGGCGCGGCAAAGGCGGGGAAAAAAAGAAACAGGGTAGGAGTGTCGGGTCAGGTCAGGATAGGACAAAGAAGAGGGTCAGGACAGGGCAGGTCAAAGGTCAGGAAGGAGGAAAAAATGATACGAGAAAGGGTAAAAGGATAAGGGAGCGGAGGAGGAGCGTCGACAGGCGGGGCAAGGGCGTGGCCAGGGCCAGCGGCAGCAGGGACTCAGGGGCGGCCGCGGAGGAGGGGCGAGGCTGCAGCGGGTGCGGAGAGACAGCGTGAAGAGAGAGAAAATAAAGAGAGAAAGAAAGAGAGAGTGGGGCAGTGAGGGAGAAGAGAAAGAAGAAAGAAGGTGCGGTCGGGCAGAGAGGAAAGGAGTGAAAGGAGCAAAAAGCGAGACGATGGCTGAAAAGACCATGCACAGCGGCGCGAGACGAGGCCATGGCCCGCCCGTCCAGCCATCCTGTCCTGTGTCTGTTCTTTCCTCCTCTTGTCCGCCGTGGGGTGAACCAGGTGAGCACGCCCACAATGGCCCTGTCCTCTCTCTCTCTCTCTCTCTCTCTCTCTCTCTGGCTCTGTTCTGTGCCTCTTCTGCTCTCTTGAGGATGCATGTCCATGCGCGACCGTCTCTCTGGCACTCGCGCATACACACATATGCACACCCATACACCCTGGCCGCACACTCCCTTCCTCCTCATCCTCTTATTCCTCCTTCCTCCTCTTCCTCTTCCTCTCTCTCCCCCTCCGCCTTTCCTCCACGCTGGTCAGAGAGCCAAGTGCCGAACGCGCGCGCTTGCCGTGTTGGAGACGCTGCGTGTTTGTTGTCGCCCGGTGTGGTTTTTTTGTGTACCCGCTGCTGTCTGCCCGCGCGCGCGCCCTCTCTACGCAACCAACACTACTGGCATGCAAAGACCAAGGGTGCACCATGCCGGGGTCGGGGCGGTCAAATCAAGTCAAGTCAGTGCAGGGTTGGGATGCAAACAGACGGTGGAAATCTTGCCTCCGTCCCATCCATGTCGCAGCACAGCTCACCCGCCATTTGTCCTGAAAAGGGTCCGCCCCAGGGACAGGCCGCAACGGCCCAGGGGGGGGGGCCTCCCCAAAGGGGAGAGAGGAAAGAGCGGGCAGGCGACGGGAGTGGATGCAACCAGTCGGAGCAAAACTAGAGCGGGAGAAGGCCAAGGTCTGCTCGGCCCAAGACGGCGGAGCGGCCCCTTTCAGCCGCCAATGAAACCGAGGCACAAAAAAAAAAAAAAAAAAAAAAAAAAAAGAAGAGAGAAAGAGAATCGGCAGATGCTTGGTTGCCCTTCGACTTGGTCCTCCGAGAATAAGAGAAAGAGCAGCAAGGACAGATGTCTCCTGCGGTAGCGTGGGATCCAGGCGACCTGCTTATTCAACCTGACAGGCAGGGCACCCTTGCCGTGCGCATGCGAGCCAGAGACGAGACGAATGCAAAGCCCAATGCACTGCACTGCACTGCAACCTGTCTGCACAGGCTCTCGGAAGAGTGCAGCAGACCTCGCGGGGCGACTGAAGTCATTGAGGTGGACGAGGCCATGGTCGGAGCAAAATCGCTGGGAGAGGAAAGATGAGGAGGGGAGGAGAAACTTGCGACACGGTCCCAGCCAAACAATCAGGGCGAGGTGTACACAAGGACAACAGCGGCGGCGGAGAGAAAGGGAAGGGCTACAACCGAGGGTCATCCCCGCCCACGCTCAATGTCAATGCCCATGCGTCTCTCTAAGAGAGACCTCGGCGGGGAAGATGGGAAGAGGTGGGAAGGGTAGACGGAACAGATGCGAGAGCACGGTGCTCACGCTGCAGCGAACAGACGCTGGAAAAAAAAAAAGCGAGAGAGAGCGACGGCCACAAGGGAAGGTTGCTGGACCAGCGGGAAAAACGTGAGCAGATGGCTGTGTGTACAATACGCAGATGGGAGAATGGATGGGACAATGGGCATTCATCATTGCATTTGGATCCTTGGGTTTGACTCCCTCGCTCAACTGTCTGTTCGCAGCTCACATCTCCGTGATGGCACCCGCTCTCTCTTCCTCCACCTTCGTCATCCAAGGATCTGCTCCGATGGTCAGCGACTCGGCTTGGGATACGCGTAGGGACGACTGGCCTGTGCCGGAGAATTTTGTGCAACCAACAGGGCGGGAGGTGCGGTGCAGCCGCGCCATGACAAGTGCTTGCTGGGAAGAAGGACGGGGCGTTCCTGTGACCCCCCAAACAAAGACTGGGGCGGGGCGCCGTGCAGACTAAAAGACAAGTGCCGATGCGGGCCGAGCTTGTCACGACCAAGCGTCAACACAACATCTGGCGCGCTGTATGCCATGCATGGCGGCCCTGCGGGTTGGAGTGAGGGCGGGAGGAGAAAGGAGAGAGAACATATTCGATCCCGAGGCGACAACTTGTGCACCACCCAAGGGTCAAGGATGTTATCCTTTTAGGCCGTGCTCATACTCGACATTAGACCAAAAGAATATTGGTCGGATTATGCGTCTTTTGCTCAAATACCTACTGCTGCCTCTTGCACTACCAGACAAGAGGGCAAAAGGCAACTCCCACCCCTTGCAGGATGCGTCCAAGCACATTCTGCGGCAATTACTAGCCCTGCCCATGCCTTGAGGCCACCAGTCCGCCTCTGCCAACATGCCTTTCAGTCTGCCTGTTGTCTGCCGGCTCACACGTCTGGCACCGCGAGCAGAGGCATGCATCGAACACAGCAGGGACAGAGGGGCCCCGCACGGGCCCCGCACGGGCCGCCCTCTGTTACTCCTGCTTCGCCTATTCACTTTCTCGGATCGATCGGCGAGACATGGAGGACGGATGGACTGCGTGGTTGCACCCTGCGCCGGTCTCATTGGACACTGATCAGAACTCCTTTGATGTCCAAGGCGCGAAGGCAGCCGTAGTACGGGGGTTGCCGTAGCACACTGGTGGGGGACGTGCGGTCGAAGGTCGGGCCATGGACCACTGGCCCACTTACCCACACACACGCTCACACACGTTCACGCACACACTCACTCGCTCACGCCACACGGTCCATACGCCACACGCTCGCTGTGCCTTCCTCTCCTCTCAGTCTCAGTCAATCAATGTGTGCGCCCCCTTTTGGCTGCTCGACGCCCACACCCTACCTTGTCCCTGCTCCATACGGCTACATCTCATTTCATCTCATTGACTCGAGATCCTTCCTTTCTTCCTTCCCTCTCTTCTCATCATGGCAACACGAAATGTTCGCACAACTGACAAGACGATCAACGACAAGCACAGCCGTATTCTGCGTACCCTCCTCCAACGACCCGAAAATAAGTACTGCGTCGACTGCCGCAAGAAGGGTACGAATGAGATTTACTTTATTCCCCAATGCAGATCTGTACATCTCTGCAGGACCATCATGTCGATTGCTCACTATCAAATCACTCTACATCTTCTCATTCTTTGCGCCATGCTACACGGACAGATCCACGATGGGCAAGGTAACACGTATCTGAATGACCTGATAGGGTTCTGCGCCATGTGGCACAGGTCCATGGTTGTCTAACAGTGTCTTCTTCCACGATAAACTTCAGCTTCAACCTAGGATCCTTCATGTGCATCCGTTGCTCAGGAGTCCATCGTTCAATGGGAACCCACATCAGCAAAGGTGCGGATAGGACTATCGACACATTGCACACACTTCCCATGCCCTAGTTGACTGACATGTTCTTTGCACATAGTAAAATCCGTGGACTTGGACAGCTGGACAACCGAGCAGGTCGAGAACATGATCCGCTGGGGAAACGAAAGAGCTAATAAGTATTGGGAGGCTCGGTTACCCGAGAGCAGCATTCCAAACGAAAAGTAGGCCCTTCACCATTACTGGATGTCGATTATGGAGACATGATAGTCAAGAGACACGCCCATTTGATACGGATTGTTCTTTTCTCTCTCATTTATCTTTGAAAAACATCCTAAAGTACGCTAGGGATTGACAACTGGATTCGAACAAAGTACGAATGGAGACAATACACGAATAGGGACCAAGCACCCAGTCCAGGTGAATTAGGACCGATGGACGAACAGCTGCTCCAAGACCTGGTAATCAATTGAAGCTATAGGATTAATTGTCATATACCAGTGCTTGTTTTCTGGCGCCTTAGACACTTGGATAAACCATGAACTATGGTTGCGCCTAACTCTAGCCTTTCTGGGTATTGTTTCCTCTTTCTTGAATATCTGTAATGTAAGCATGGGAAGTTGGGACCTCGGCACCAGATCCACATTAGTCGATCAGCAGAACCTACAGGATCCTTTACCGGCATCCTTGCGCCTCCACCTTCCGATCCTACGCGACTAACGAGCCCCAAGCGTGCATCTGTCCCCGCTTCAGGTCTCCGGGGCTCTGAACTTTTTTCGATTGGGAATTCTTCTCCAGTTGCAAACAGTGGACCCAAGCCAACTACTTCTGCTACAGCCAATGTCGACTTTTTCGGACTTCATGATCCATCTCCCCTGCCAGCAACGCCCCAGGAACCATCCAAACGCATGAGTTTGCCGCCGCCAGCATCGAACTCGCAGGAACTCTTTTCATTTGTACCGTCGACTACTTCCTCCACCAAACAAGAGTCTGTCAGGGCACCTGTGGCCAACCCTTCAGCTCCTACGGTTCCTGCGGCCACCGCGCCTTTGAATTCGCCACCACAAAGGAATAGTGTTGACTGGAAAAACTCAATCATGTCCTTGTATGGCAACCAGGCGACGACCCCCAAGCGTGCATCGACAGGACCCTCTCCTGGCCAACAACCACCTGCAGCAAACCTGTCTGGAGCATTCCAAGGAAATAATAACGCCTTTGGTGTTCAGCAGGAACAATTCGGCCAGCAACAACAGTTCTTTCAGCCACAGCAGTTCGGCCAACAGCAAAACTTTGGTCAACAGCAGTTTGGCCAACAGCAAAACTTTGGTCAACAACAATTCGGCCAACAGCAACAACAGCCACAGCAAAGCCAAGCTCAATGGCCCAATGGTATAAATCCACATGGAGGAATGGGCGCATGGTCACAAAACTCCATGACCACCTCTAACGCCATATCTGGTAGTAGCGGCCAAAAGATGCAACAGCCCTTGAGTGGATTTGGTCACGGAGCACCACAGGCCAACGATCTCTTTAGTATGATTGCTGGGACACCCTCCACGGCCTCCACTACCACCAGCCCCTCATCACAGCAAAATAAGCAGAACAGGTACGTCAATCTTGATTGCTCCCACACGAGCTAACCCGCAGTGTCCCATCCGAGGTATATTGTGTCGTCTAAGGTACATGTGTAGATCTACGTAGTCGACCATGCTAACACTGCCTTTTTTTTTTTTTTTTTGTACTCATGATAGTGTTTTTGGAGATCTATCCTGGTAGAATTGAGTTCTTGAACAAATAAAAAAAAAAAAAAAAAAAAAAAAAAAAAAAAAAAAAAAAAAAAAGACAGGCTACCATTCCATACCCCTGGTGGTGACGATGTGACCTTCCTTTCCCCTTCCCCCCCCCCCACTTGCCCCGCTCCCCTTCCAACCTCTGTCCTTATTTACTGGGAGAGCAGCAAGTGTGTTTATGCACCTGGCATGATGAAGAGCGGACAATGATATGCGCCGTTCTCTTCTGTATACTTTACCGGAGTATCTTTGTTCAGTAGGTATCGGGTACCCCCCCCTCTTCCTCCTCCTCCCTCTCTTCGCCTCGCCTCCCCCACTCTCCCATCTCTTATCCTGTCACCTTGCATGGATCATGTATAAAAAAAAAAAAAAAAAGGTGCGATTTGGACAAGACTCGATCTGAATGCTTGAAAAGTGGGTGCGTCCACAACACAGGTCATGGGAGGAAAAGGAAAAGGCAAAACGAGGCATTTCTCTGGCAACCTCATAGCTCTTTGAGGGGGCTGAAAAAAAAAAAAAAAAAGAGAGAGAAAGAGAGAGATCCCAGAGCGTTCAATCCGCAATTGACGTCAGAGGAAAATGCAAGAATATATATGCACGAAACGCGTGAATAGCAGTGGTCCATTACGCATTGGGGGGCCGCCTCATCTTTACCGTGACTGGGAAGAGGGGGGGGGGGAAGGGGAGGATGAAGGAGTAAGTCCAATAAAGACTCTAGGAAGGGTGAGGAATCAGGAGGGCGCAAATGAGTGCAACATTTGAAAAGAGAGAAAAGGGGAGAGAAGCGAGAAGGTGAGAGAAGGGGGAAGTGGTCAAGGAGGGCGACGATGATGGGCCCTCGCCGATCCGCAACCTCCCGCAACTTCAAGTTATGCACTCACTCTTTCTCTGTCTTTCTCTTTTCTCTCTCTTCTTCTTCTTCAAACCACAAAATTACTAGGAGAGAGGAAATCGCTGTTTGCAGTCCGTTACCCCGATCCATGAACAGGCTAGCAATTGTGTTGTTGTTTTTGGGATTGGTTGGTTATTTCGTTCTCTATTATGCGCTTGGACCAGACCTAAAAAAAACAGCAACAAAAACAAAGCCTGTCCCAGTTCCGGAATGGACCGTGCACAGCAAACCAGTGAACCCGGCTCCCCTTTCCCCCCGCAGAAAAAAAAAAAAAAAAAAAAAAAAGTGCATAGAGCGGGCCTGACTCTGGACTTCACCTTGGATGGTGGAGCTGGACCGTCATCGTTGTTGTTTTTGCTCAACCGGAAGGGAACGGCGATCTGACGTGCAAGACCATCACCGACATTTAACATTAGGCTTGTTGGGCTTGGGTTTTTCAATCCTTAGGCAATGTTGAGCATATCATTAGGAGCAAGAAAGAAAAAAAAAAAGGGAAGTGACGGGTCCCATGAGATCCATTCCAATGACATCTGCTCCATCATGGGTAAAATCGTAGAGAGAGGGAAAGAGAGAGAGACCATGCTCTCCTTACTTCTTACGACTCCTCTTTTTTAATCCCTCTCTCTCTCTCTCTCTCTCTCTCTCTCTCTCTCTCTCTCTCTCTCTCTCTCTCTCTTCCCTTTGTGCGTATTCTCTTCTCGCTAGTTACACTTTTCGCCTTCCATGATATGGGCCTAGAGTCTCTATGAGGCTTTTTTTTTTCGCGCTCATTTCGTTCCTGGACTGCATTGCTTCCGGGTGTTTTTCGTCCTTTTCATAGTATACGGGATTACGAGTACAGGGAGACGGCGAGTGAGCGAGCGCGTGCCAGCAAGAACAAGAGCAGGTGCAAGTGGAGGAGACTTGTTGTGGGCTGAGGATGCACGGTCAAACAGATGTCCAAGGGATACTACCTTCGAGATCAAAGAGTACCCGTTCCCATTGTCCGTACTCATACCATACCCGTGCCTTGTCCATATTGACCCTTGTCCACAAAATAGGCTAACATGCGCCTCTGTTGTGAGGACTTATAAAGGGCAAAGTTTTTTCTCAATCTTGTTCAAGCCCAAACCATTTCGACACTCCAACGAGACCACCGTTTTCCTTCTTCTTCTCATTTCTCCTCTCACTCATACATTCACTTTTCCACATTAAAGATCAATCGCCATGTTGGCCCAAGACCAGTCCAAGAACATCGCTCCTGCTGGAGCAGCAGTTATTGAGAATCCCAAACTTGTACAACTCGGACAACTTGGACAGGCATCGGGTTCGACTACATCCGTCCATACGACTTCTAGCTCGCACTCGCAATCATCATCGCAAGCTCATCACCACACGCAGCCAGCGCCGCATCATCCTGTGCAGTCTCATCCTGGTATCCACTACAAGGCCTATCACCCAGATCCAGAGGCCATGTACCACGACACGGGTATCGATTACAACCATGTGCTCATGAACCGGAACGCTTCTGCCGCCAAGCTTTACGAAGATGCACTCCGGTACGAGACTGGTACAATCATTTCCTCGGCCGGTGCATTGGTCACCTCCTCAGGTAAAAAGACAGGTCGTTCACCCAAGGACAAGCGAATTGTGGATGAACCATCGACAAGTGAGGATATTTGGTGGGGACCTGTAAACACCAAGCTGGACGAACACTCCTTCTTGATCAACCATGAACGAGCTGTCGATTACCTCAACACGCGTGATCGACTCTACGTCTTTGACGGATACGCGGGCTGGGACCCCAAGTACAGGTAAGAAAAGAAAAGAAGAGAAAAGAAAAAAAAAAAACATCCGAGAGTGGTCCACGTGTAGAGTAGCGAGCAATACTGATGGAGTGGTAGAGCGAAGAGGGTAAAGGAGTCGCAACAAGTAGGAAACACTGAGCTAACCTCCGTCTCTTCTTTCTTTTTTTTTTTTTGCTCCCCGCAGGATCAAAATCCGAGTCGTCTGTGCGCGTGCATATCATTGTCTGTTTATGCGTAACATGTTGATCCGACCAACAGATGATGAACTCGAGAACTATGGAGAACCCGACTTTACAATCCTTAACGCAGGTGCCTTCCCCGCCAACCGCTACACCACAGGCATGACCTCAACCACCTCTGTGGCCATCAACTTCCGACGACGAGAGATGGTCATTCTCGGTACAGAATACGCGGGAGAGATGAAGAAGGGTGTCTTCACCATCATGCATTACCTTATGCCCAAGGCTGGTGTTCTCTCACTTCATTCTTCGGCCAACCAAGGTCCAAACGGTGATGTTTCGCTCTTCTTTGGTCTCTCTGGTACAGGCAAAACCACCCTCTCGGCAGATCCTCGACGACGTCTTATTGGTGATGATGAACATTGCTGGTCAGACACGGGCGTGTTCAACATCGAAGGTGGTTGTTATGCCAAGTGCATCGACTTGTCTGCAGAGAAGGAACCTGAGATCTTTAATGCGATCCGATATGGAGCTGTGCTCGAGAATGTTGTTCTGGATGAGGACACGCGTGTTGTCCACTATGAGGATGTTTCAATTACGGAAAACACGCGCTGTGCCTACCCAATTGAATACATCCCCAACGCATTGATTCCTTGTATCGCAGGTCATCCCAAGAACATTTTGCTCCTCACCTGTGATGCCTTTGGTGTCCTCCCACCGGTCGCCAAATTGACGCCTGATCAAGCCATGTATCACTTTATTTCTGGCTACACGGCCAAGATTGCTGGTACGGAAGATGGTGTGACAGAACCCGAGGCTACTTTCTCGGCTTGCTTTGGTCAACCCTTCTTGGTCCTCCACCCAACCAAGTATGCAACCATGCTCGCTCAAAAAATTGAACAACATCGTTCGAATGTTTGGTTGATCAACACGGGTTGGAACGGTGGCGCTTACGGATCTGCGAATGGTGCTCGTATCTCGCTCAAGTACTCTCGTGCGATCATTGATGCCATCCATTCTGGAGAGTTGAGCCAACCCTCGGTCACTTATGAGAAGGACCCATGCTTTGGTTTGGCGATCCCGACGGCGGTTTCGGGAGTGCCTGCTGAGGTCTTGAACCCACGCAAGGCCTGGGGTACGGATGTCCAGGCCTTTGATGGTGCTGTTCTCAAATTGGCTCAACTCTTTAATGCCAATTTTGAAAAGTACAAGTCCGAGGCCTCGGAGAATGTCATTCAGGCCGGGCCCAAGATTTAGAGCACTGTTTCTCTCACAATCTAGTTTGGCTGTCTGAACGATCTGCCCGAAAGATCACATTTGCTTTCACTCTCCACTCCCTTCGTAGATTTTTTCTTTTCTGTTGTTTTTTGTACATAAAACTCTACAATGACTCTCCTCTCCAAATCCCACCATAGTACTCCAATAAACCTCTTCTAGTGGATGGAGGATCCAATAGAAACCCAAATGCACAAAGCTGCGGTAAGCACAAAAAAAAAAAAAAAAAAAAAAAAAAAAGATGAGCTGCGATTTTTTATTATTATTGGTATTAAGAGTAGGAGTGGTTCGATGGTGTGATGTGAAAGAGATGCAAAAGAAAGATAGAGTGTGAGGGTGTGTGAGAGTACTATGCTTGTGAGAGAAAGATAAAAAGAAAAAATAGTTTAAAGATGCAATAAAAGTGCATGGAAGGCTTACTACGTGAGCGCCTGGGAATCAAATCAAAGAGAGTAGAGGGAGTGGGCAGAACAGGATGAGAACATAGAAGGGATCTCTGATCTAATAAGGGTATATTGCCTAGACTGCAGGCGAGAGCCGGGGCAAAGAGGGTGGTAGGCATGCGAACAAAGATAGACAAGTAGTAAAAAAAACGGGGTGGTGCTGCGGACGTGGCCGCAATGACCCTTTCTCTCTCCTTTCACCCAAGCACCTTCCTGCGCCTGCGGTCAAAGAGTCTAGCGAGGCCAGTCCAAGAACGACGACAGCAGAATGGTCAGGAGTAAAGGGAGTGAGAAAAAAAAAAAAAAAAAAAAAAAAAAAGAATATCGAACCAAGGGTACCTTGAGTCCTTGACCACAAGATGGCCCATGCGCACTTCTCTGGCACATGAACGACACGCCGAGTCTGTCTACTCGCGCAGGGGCGGAATCGGGGATTATGTGGTAGAGTGGTTGAATCGACAGACAGGACAAGGCAGGGCAGGGCTAAGAAAGCAGGGCAGAGTGCAGAGCAGACCAAAATGGAAAGACCTCCTTCCTCCTCCTCTACCACCCCTAGCCTGACAGTCCCAAATGCCTAGCCAAGTACGATCCAAAGACCAAGCACACAAGTGGTTTGGCGTAATAGCGTGAGGGCCTTCGAAAAGAGAGAGAAATTGTGCGACCAATTTTTGGACTTGTTTCTTTCTCTCTCTTTTTTTTTTTTTTTTTTTTTTTTTTTTCTCACGAATTGAGTTCAGGCAGGGTTCGTGGTTTTTTTGCTTCAGGCCCCTGCTCCATCTTATCCTCTCTGCTGTGTCCAGGACTGACGTTTTTGGGTCCAGAGTTTGTTCCCGTTCTGTTGTTGCACCATTCAGTCGTCGTCACAGTTTGCCCAGAGATAGAGAGAGATAGAGAGAGATTGGTAAGGTTGCGCAGAAATAGGGGAGCGATCGAGGAGAGGCAAGGAAAGAGTGGACCTCCCTAGAACCATAAAACAAAGAGAAAAAGAGGAAGGGCAAAGAGTCAATTTCGACGGAACCTGAAAAAGAACGTTCATTTTGGCATCCCGGACAGCCTTCTCCTTTGTGTGCTGGATCGCACGACAAAGAGAGCGCAGAAAGGGAGGGAGGGAGAGAAAGAGGGCTCGTTGGCCCAACGGGCCACGTACCTGGAAGAGCCAACAGTTCGGAACGGGAAAATGTGCGGGTAACAGGGCGATAGTTTGCCCATCCTTCCAGGCCAGGGTCGTGCTCGAAATTTGCCTCGATTTTCTTTGTCCAAAAATAAAAACGTGTGGAAATTCGACCAGAGAGAGGGAGAGAGAGGGGAAAAAAAGAAAGAAAGAAAAAAAAAAAGACCGCTGTCCATTGTGCGTTATTTTGCGCTGCATTGCAGGCTGCAGCACAAGAGGGCGAGGGAGGAAGGGCGAGTCCAATGGTTGAGATCGGGCCCTTGTCCTGGGTCAGGTATTATTGGTCCTCGAGCAACGGCGTGTGGTAACCAGAAGAGCTCGAGGTCATGAACGAGTCGGTGGATGAGACTGAGGACCAAGAACCGACCATTAGGTCGTTTAAAGGATGGTCATCTTCCTCGCGCGGCAGCTCAATGCAGACACAAAGTGGCGATTTCGCTATGAGGCAGATTTTTTTTTTTTTTTTTTTTTTTTTTTAAAAAAAAAGGAGGGGAAACTGGGTCAGTCCACAGGGTCCTTTAGTCAAAGGGGAAAGAGGGGGAGAGAGACAGGGCTGTCGAGCGGACTGCTGTTGGCCTTGCGTGTTCCTGCAAGACAAACAGGGCCGGAACAAAAAGGGCCTTGTACAAGCAGTATCGGTTGCACACAGCCTTGGCAAATGAACCGCGCCCGACACTTTTGTTCACAGTCTTGTTGTTGCTGTTGTTGCTGTTGTTGCTGTTGTTGTTGCCCTACAACAGAGAGCATTTCACGTAGCATGCGCTTTTTGCACTGTACCCCAATGCCTTTAGCATGCGCTTGTCTCCGCACGCCAAAGCAAGGTCCAGAGTCCTCTCTCACTCTCGGCCCGGACCGTGTTCGTTGTCAACGCTTTGGTTTCGTACGCAACCACCGAGACAATCACTGATGCAAACCTCGTATTACTTCACACAACACATCTCCCTCTCTTTCTCCCTCTCTTTCTCTAGAAATAAACACGCCCACACTCACACATTCACACTCACATAAACACATACCACATCATTTCTGCATTCATCCAGATTCACACACGCCCTCTGCCCCCTCCCCAAAGGAGTTGAGCATTGGCCTCCCCACTCCTTCTCCTTTCCCCACCCTTCTTACTTCTGCGCCACAGGCCCAGAGGTGGCAAAGAAAAACCATTGTTCTTTCAAATGCCCAGCCACCTGAGAAACCAATCAACCCATTCACACACATAAACGCACACGCACTACATATCTATTCACCTATTTACACACATCAAGAACATTGGTCTTTTGGGATGAGACAAAGAGAAAAAGAAGCGAGCAAGGGGGGGGGGATGAGGGAGGAGATGCTTACCTCTGCGGAAGGGATCCTTCCTGCGGGGCAAATATCCCCTGGGCCTCAGTGGCGAGATGAGCTTGCGAGAGCGAATCATTCTCAACTCGGCTGCCATCATCCGTAGATAGTCCGTGTTGGAACGCGTCTCACGTATGATGAGCGACCGCGGTAGCGCTGGTGCCGTCTTTTCCTTGTCACTACTGCTATTGGAAGCACTCTTGGGCTCCTTAGTAGCGTTGTTCTGGTTGCAGCTCTCGTTGCAGGGTTTCTTGTGGTTCTTGATACTCGTCTTTACCACTGCAAGACGCGGCGGTGGGGGTGGTGGACGAGTCCGTTCAACAACGGGTGTTTCGTGGTATGTAAAAGTGGTCAAGGGGATGGTATCAGACGGGGCAGGTCTAAACTTACCCATGGCCGCAAAGGCCGCTGGGTAGTTTACAGATCGCTGCGAGTCGGACGACGGCAAAGGCGTCGATGACTGGTCGCAGGGAACTGCTGGTGCGGGAGCAAGATTTGGCAAGGCTAGGAGTGCATCACCCAAGGGGGAGGCTGGCAATGGGGTTGCATCCACGGTCGCCACCGGAGACGCGTTCGAGACGAGGAGAGCGATTGGAGGCGAGAACAACTCTAACCCTTCGCTCGACGTTGTGGGTGTGTCTACAGTGTTTCGAGTATTCGTAAACGAGCCAGCGGCGCTCCACGGGAAAGTGGCCGTCGAAGCTTTGTATTGGGCCTTCAGGTTGGCCCAGAATCCCAAGCGGGTCGACGAAGAAGCGGATTCGGGCAGTAGTGACTGGATGGAATGGACCAACGGTTGGATCAGCTGTGTTCGGACAAGACTACTTCTCGTCTCACTGTCCTCGTCTGTGATCTGAACAGGGCAAGTCGTCGTTGCCGTTGTAGGCTGCAGTTCCAGGCACGTTGGTGGAGATGGTGCCCGAGCAGCCGTGGTTCGCCTTGCCTTGGGCGAAGCAGTCGCAGACGAAGGGGTCGTCACAGACGAAGAAGCAGGCAGCGACACAGGAGAGGCGCCAGTAGCGGCAGCACCAGAGGACTGCATGGTCCGGCGGCTACTATTGGCGTTGGCCTTTCTCCGGCGAGGAGGGATGGTGCCGTATGGCTGCGGCGCATTAGCTGTAAACTGGGCAACGAGCTCCTTGTATGAAAGAGAGCTAGCGGAGCCAGAGCCATTATGGCCAGTGGAGTTGGCATTGAGTGACAACTGGCGCTGCTTGGCTGCAGGTGAAGGTGGGTTGGTCGAGGCAAGACGCTTGTTGGCAGAAGAGGATAGGGTTGAAGAGGGCGTTTGAGCGAGGGCTGTTGGTGCTGGAGCAAGGGCTAATGGGGCAGAGGTGTCCTGGCGCAGGCAGGGGGAAGCGGACGGTCGTATGAGCGACAGCATAGTTGGACGTTTGTTGGTGGTGGTAGTGGTGGTAGAAGAAGAGGAGTGAGGAAGAGGGGAGGAAGGGGATATAGAAGGGAAGGATGATCAGAGGTAGGCGAGGAGGGGCGGGGAGGCCAAGTAAGGCGAGGCGGGGCAGGAAAGAGGAAGAAGGAAGGAGGGTAGGAGAGGAGGAAGAGGAGGAAGAGGAGGAGGAGGAGGAGGATGTTGCGAAAATGTGAATGGGATGAGATGGATGAAATGAATGAGGAAAGAATGGAAGGATGGAGAGAGAAAGAAGAAGAAGAAGAAGAAGACAGGGAGAGAGAGAGACAGAGAGACAAAGAAATAAGTAAATGCTCTCTCTTTTTTTCTTATGGGATTGAATACTCTGAAAAAGAGAACTCTCGATGCCCATCCCCACCCAACGCGCAAAGAGAAAAGGTACATGTTGTTGTTGTTGTTGTTGTTGTTGTTGTTGTTGTGTTGTTGCATGCATCCAGACGGTACTCCACGCCATGCGGTCCACACGGCTAGAGTACATCCATCCATACATCTGCAGACATACCACCCATGCCTCTCTCTCTCTCTCTCTCTCTCTCTCTCTCTCTCTCTCTCTCTCTCTCTCTCTCTCTCTCTCTCTCTCTCTCTCTTTCTTTCTCTCTCCCCCCGCCCTTTGTCCGCTCGGATGCATTTGAGGTCCATCGTCTCTCCCATCGGATCCTTCCTAGCCACACATCTTCGTCGTCTTCTTCTCTCTCACTCTCCATCTTATGCGGCTACCCAGCCCAAGTCGGAAGGGCTAGCAAGATTAGTGTCGCTCCTCCCCCCCCTTTTTTTTTTTTGCTCTCCTCTGCCCTGCTACGCGTCGGGGTCAAGGATATGAACAGCTCCTTCTCTCTCACGTCCTTCTTTGTGCCACGTCTCGGGTTTTCTCTCTCTTTGGCTTTCTTCCTTTTTCTTTCAGCTTGGCTGTCCTCGATGCCTTCGGGTGGCCCTTGCCTCGACAGGGGGTGTTGGTACCACGGGAGTGACATGCCCAACCTTGGACCAAGGCAGACACGCAGCCCATTGGCAAGAAGGATCAGGCGGCCCTGCCCCAAAAAGAGAAAAAGAAAACATGAGAAAGAGAGAAAGAAAATGCCACCATTCCCCTTCTCTTCACCCCCCTCTCCACTTCGCATCCAAACAAGGCTCGCATGGCCGAGAAGGCCTCATGAGCCATCCCGGCAAACGCAGCTCAACCTAAATCGAGCCATTGCCGGGCTGCCCACAGACATACTACAAACAATACCTCGCCTCTCTCGTCTTGCTCCAAATAAGACTGCGAACCAGAAGAGGACAGAGCAGGGTAGAGCAGGGCAAAGCGGCGAGAAAGGAGAGTGTGAGAGAATGTAAGAGTGTGAGAGAGCAAGCGACAGAAAAGGTGAGAGATGGAAATCGCAATGACAACATCCGTCATCTCGTCCTCATACACCTATTTCTCCCCACATTGTCTACCTTTTGTTCAGTCTTCTTGACCATCTTGAAACACCCTGGACTCGGACCGGACTGAACAACAGCCATCTTGATTTTTCTTACTCTGTTGTGCTTTGTCATTAACCATATCCCCATCTCGTGTTGCCTGCATCCGAACCTTGTGAGCAGCCTTTTTTTTTTTTTTTTTTTTTTTTTTTTGATCCTGTCTGCCTTGACTGGGTCAATTGGGAGCAATTGGACTGGAGGACAGAAACTTGAAATATCCCCATCTTTTTTCTTTCTCTTTCTCTCGGGCGCGGCCGTGTTGTTGACCATAGTATGCATAGGAGCAAGTGGAACAGACAACTGCGTGTCACTTTCAGGCCCTGGCATCTCTTTTTTTTAATCGCAAATCCTAGTCGCCATCTTGCACCACCTCTCTCCCCTCCAAGAGAAGGAGAGAGAGAGAGAGAGAAAAGAGAGGACAGGAGAGAGAGTGAGGAGAGAGGAGAGAGAATGACAAGGGAGACTATGGCATGCACCTTGTGAGGGCTGATCTTCACACATGACCGATTGTCGACCAAGAATGGACCCGTGAGTATCTTCCACATGCATTGCCGCCCTTGGGCCTCTCTTTCCTCTCTACCCTTCTTTCCCTTCCCTTCCCGAATCTGCTCTTTCTACTCCGGCATGCTGGACTGCTATGCCTACCTACACACTATCACTGGAAGATGATTTAAAGGAGAGTAAGAGTGAGAGAGAGAGCAAGAGAGAGAGATGGTATTTGAAGGTAACACATGCATCCTGTTCTGTTGTGTTCTCTCTCTCTCTCTCCTCTTTCTGTTTCTCTCAGAGGTCATCTTCACCTATCGTTCCCAAATCACACGACCACGGAACGGATGGATAAGAGTATCTAGACCATGATACTATCCTAACCTTGTCTTGACCTGTGCAAACGCGTGAATGCTCTATTCTTTCCTATCTTCTCTACACTCTTTATCCTTCCTGTCTTCTTTTTCTTCTCTACTCCCTATCGGTCTCTAAGACTGCCTCCCTTTCCACAACGTTTTATGTGACGCAGGATAAAAAAAAGGTAGGACGAGAATTGTCCTAGGTCCCTCTTGGGAGCTCCCTTGCATGGATTTGACATGTAATTTCGATCAAAGGAGTGTTGGTCGCATTCCAGAAGAAACCTTCGTGTCCTTTCCTTACACGCGCAAACCTCTCCCTTGCTCTACCTTCTCTTCCCCCGCGTCGACCCTGCCCAATCTCTGGACCAATTGCCTTCACGGATTGGACTCAGGGTTGTCCCACGCATTGGCATGACCTGTTCACATTTCTTTTGGCGAATCAAAGCAACGGAACCGTCAAGGGGGAACATGGGATGGAAGGAGAGGAAGGGGGGCTCTCTCTCTCTCTCACATACTCTATGTTACTCTGTTGAGGCGCTAACCCTGATCAAACTGTCATCTCATGCTTCACTGTTAGTCGAATTTCATTCTTCCCTTTCATCCTTTTGGGCTGTCTCCTGATTGTAACTGTCAACTGTGCCAATTTTTGTGTCTGGATTGCATGCGATTCTGTCTCTCCTGTTTTATTCACTTTTACTCAACCCATTCTCCACTATGTTGCATTTCGGAAGCATATCCGTGTCTCTCTTTCCTTTCACCCTGAGAACCAAAGCCCATGGATGAAGAGCGGGGCAAAATAAAAAAGAGTGGATGGGCATGATAATCCTCGTTGAAATGAACCGTCTGGGTTGAGCCAGATGAACCTTGAACCTTGCCATATTCGGCATTCCTTGCTCTCCTTTCTATATCCTTCGCTGTCCCATGTTGACGGATTCTATTCATCCGTCACCGACACTGGCCAGACTGGTCCTTGGAGTGTCAACCAGAAGCTCAAGCACAAGGTTTAGGTTTCGATTCGACGGGACGAAAACACAAAAAAACGTGTGTTTGGACGACCACCTTTTTGCAGGTCCCTTTTCTGTTTCCCAACCGCTCTCCGCCTCTCACCCACTTCGATATCTGACAGGAGTATATGTTACATGAGGGCTCTCCAAAGAGAGCGGTGAAGACATTTAGCAACAGAGAAAGAGAGGACAAAGGGGATTGAGGCAAAAGTGCTCCTGAGAAAATGAACTTGGGCGGTTTATGTTGTGGTTGGGCGGAGAGGGAGCACAGAAAGGTCCCTGACTCTCGTCAGGCTATTTTCCTTGTTGCAATTGGCGCCACCACCTACGTACACACACACACACACGCACACACACAATGGTATGGTGAGCAATATTAGCTAACTCTCTTCCCACGAAACTTCTATCCGCCCTGACCTCCTCCTCAAAGACTCAAGTGATACAAAAAAACGACATCAACAACAACAGCAACGCCGCATGCCTCTAATTGCTTTGACAGGCTGTTTTCTACTCTTCAAGACCGCCATAAAATATCAAAACTGATCATATACAAACAAAACCATCTCCTCCCGCAAACTAAAGGCGCCCATGCAAAACAAAGATGCAATTAGAGTTCTTTCTTTCCTCAACGCCCATCCTAAAGAATCCGCCCACACATTTTTTTTTTTTTTTTTTTGCCTTTTCTTTTGCCTTTTCTTTTTAGACCCACTGCAGCAGCAGCACAAACTTCTGTAGTAGCTCGCTAACAAAAATGCAAGAGTCTAGGAGGCTGACCACCTAGAAACGGACTAGCCTTGGCAAATTGCTGTTTTTTTTTTTTTTTTTTTTTTTTTGGATTGCTTTTTTGTCTTCTGCATGCACGCTAAATATCTTGATAGGAGATGGGGCACCTTTCTTCTTCCTCTTTCTCTCATCACGCGACTAAAGCTGAGAGCCGTTCAACTATCTAGTCTTTACTTCTTAGGCTGACACTAAGGCTTCCTCCTTCCCCCCTCTCTCTTTCTCTCTCATTGGGTGAAGTGGATGAGGTTGATATATCCTCATTAGCTAGTTGAGAGGTACCTAAAAAAAAAAAAAAAAAACTTTTCGCATAGTGCCTTACCTGTCCCTCAAAAACGGAATACTATCTCATTCTTGTTGGATGGCGAGTCCATATACTTAAGTCTCTGTTCCCCTTCCCGCCCCTCCTTCCTTTCAACTCTCACTCAGCTACTCACATCGTATCTTCGATGGATCTAAGGCACGCACACAGAGATTTTCATTCTATTTTTTTTTCTCGGCCCCATTCCATATTCTGAAATAGGAGAAGGAAAAATAGCTTCTCGCGTCCTTTTTTTTTTTGTCCCAGCGCAGCATAGGCAACACAGCCCTCGCACAGCCAAAACAGTAGAGTAGTAGCAAATAGGAGGAGAAAAAAAAAGTGCCGTAAGATGATGATAAAAAAAAATTCTTCTATTGCTTTTGTACATTACATGCCTCAGAAAACAGCTGTCAATCAGGTATGCGACCTCTTTCCCCTCCACCTCTTATTATTTTTTTTTTTTTTGTCCTTCCAGTTTCTTGTTCTTTTTCATCCGATCATGGCTATTTGCCTCTTTTCTTTCTATAGGATGCACAAATCCAATCCTGCTCAAGTAGCCTCTGGTCGGATATGCATCATCCTTTGCCCCCTCTCCCCCCTCCAAAAAAGAGTAGAGTCCAGGAGATAATAACCATTCAAAAAGAAAGAAAGGATTTTTTTTTCTGAATAGATGTAACCCTTCTTTTTTTTTAGTGGAACTTGGAGTATGGGTTCCTGAGCTCATCGACAATGCTTTTGTTGGGGAAAGGAGGAACGTTGATATCGGGGATAAAAGTCACCTCGCGAGCATCTGCAGGCGACGTATCCTTGGGGCTCGATTGACGCTCGAGCTTATACTTTGCAATGTCGGCCTTGGGCTTGGGGATCTCCACCTCTGTACCGCTGACAAAACGCTTCCTCTCCGACTTGCCCGAAACGGGGTCGACCACGGAGCGGTAACGCGATCGGACAGGTTGCCTATGGTCGGAGGGGTAAAATAGTAGAATTTGGTCCAGAAAGGATATAGAGGCCACGGGTCAATAACGCAAGAGCAACGAAAAAACAAAAAATAAAAAATAAAAAAATTGACAAGCCAAAGTAACTCCTGAGATTCCATGAGACGGAAAAATATCAAGTGATGTGATGACAGTAAAGGAATGAGAAAAGCCGAGTTTTGTCCGCCAATGTTTTTACCTTGTCATGGGGTCCAAAAGGGAAACGTTGGACACATGGATAGGGGTCTCGATCTGAACGCGTGTAGCCTTTGTGGGATCGCTAGCTTGAGGGCGAATGTGTTTTGTCGACTGGAGTAAATAGGGAGAACAAAGTTGTTAGCAGGGTCTCATATTTTGTCTGAACTCATGCCATCAAATAACAATAAAAAGATCCAGACTTAACAAAAATGCACACATACCAAGTTCCGGTCAGCGATAAGCACCGAGTTCAAGCTCCTGAGAACCTTCTTGACCATTCCTGTCTTTCCCTTCTCCTTGCCACTAGTGATAAGGACCTATTGACGGACGCGAGATGCACACGGGCCAGTTGGCCAGGATGTGGGTTAGGGGATGGGTGATCCTTTTCGCAAGTAGAAGTGACGGGTACTAAAAGTCTGTACGCTCTTCTTCTATCGCAATATCAGGACAGAGTGTCTGAATTCATCCGTGGTATTCTATTGAAACGGGCTGCTCGTTCTCCTTGATGGTCCGAGCCATCAGCGCCTGAGAAGTTGTTTGCCTATACCTCATCACCGCGGACAATTCTCCAGTTCTGGATCCTATCCTGAGGAGCAATGTATTTGACTCTGATAGGCTGCAGCTTTGTGTTGACCAAGCGGCGCATCATGGAAGAGAGTGAGGGCTGCATGGCGACTGGTGATTAGCGTTTCCTTCCGACTGTTCCTGTGTGAGAAAAGAGAAAAAAGAAATGAAAGAGCGGGGTGGTGGTGGTGTGTGTCCTCCTGCACAAGTGGGTGATTCACCCGAACGACCGTTGTTTTGATCGGTCTCCTTTTTTCCAAGCCACGATTTCGCTTCCTCGCCCCTTTCCTACTACCCCACCCTTCTCGCACGCACGTCTCCTCCTCTCTCCTAAACCTACCTTCATTTGCTCAAGCAACAATGTCGATCCGGTCCATGTCAGCGGCCCTTTCCGGCCTTAGAACCGTCTCGGGACAGCAATCTCGTTGGATTCAGGTCTCTGCTCGCGCTTTCAATGCCAAGGATGACTCGGCTCCCAAAGGTCCGTCCACCGTCTCTCGTCTTTTTTTTTTCCCACCTCTCCCATCTCAGAGTTCCGAAGCGACTCCTAATGACGATCGAATGCATCGCCTTTAGCGTTATTTTTCTTTTTTATTCTCCTTTTTGCAAGCTCTTTGTGCGCTCTTTGCGCGCTTTTTGCCTACTCTTCTTATTAAGAATCTAACTGGATGATATTCCTTTTTCCCTCTTTGAATCTTTTTATATCTTGGCCATTGATCAACTGCCTACGTTCGCTCGCCTGATTTCGATCAACAGTAAAGCGCACTGTTCAGTCAAGTGCGCCTGAAGGCACAGTGTTGAAGGGACTCAACTACATGAAGGATGGAAAGGATCCCATCGCCTTGGCGGACGACGCATACCCCGAGTGGCTCTGGGAGATCAACGACCCTGAGGTCCGTGCCGCTAGAGTTGCCGACCCCGCCGATAAGAAGCATCACAAGGAGGCAAGGCGACAGGCGATCAAGGCCGAGAACTTCATCCGTAACAAGAAGACGTAATTGACTAGCAAGACACGACGACGATGGCAAAGGAGGAAAAAAAAAGAGGAGACGGAAGGATGAAAGAGAAATAGTCGGAGCGATGGAATGGACGAGGAAACTTGTACGAGGAATTAGAGATTACACCCAACGAAAACACCCCCCTTACAGGAGATGAGGAAGCAAGGAACCCCCCTAAATTGGGAGTCACCAAGTTTTGATGATGGACATGCCCCAACTCTTGTGATTTGCAGCATGTCCCCGTTACCGCCACCACTATCATGCCCATTTCCTATGGATTCCTATCCTTTTTTTCTTTTCTTTTCTATGGGGCAACGAATCGGATATCGGATTTTTGTTGTACCCATGGATGACAGAGCAGGGATATGATTGAACGGAAAAGTCATCAGCTTGGAGCCACTCTCCAGTCCAGGAGGGGATTCACTCATTCATCTCTCAACACTCAACATGCACACCGAACCCCTTTCCGATCGCCATACAGGTAGAAGGCGAATAAAAATCATGTAATATTATTCAAGCCAAAAAAAAAAAAAAAAAAAAAAAAAAAAGGATGGAAAGGATTGAAAGGAAAAAAGAAAGAGAGAAGGAGCTACGCGGTGTTTGGCTCTTTAGGATCACATTCCAACAGTGTTCGGAACTGCCATGATAGAGTCTACCAACAGAACTAATCAGTTGTTTCATTTTGGACTTGAAAGTCCTTTATACAGAAGGTCCCTTCTCACCTGCTAACCAACCAACCTCAAGCATGCTCGCCACGCGTTCTCAGCACTATTCTCCAATGGGAAGCTTGCTGCCAGGAATGCCCCAAACAAAACTGTTTCCCCAATCTGATAAACCGTTAGGTTAGGTTGTGCAAGGTTCCGGTTCTTAAAAAAGGAGAGGGGAGAGAGGTTCAATAGTGGGCGTCTACCTTGGCGCCACTAGAAGAGAACCTCCGGCAAATAACCCATCAAGCATGTAGATCGTCCTTCTGCAGATTTCTTCTCTTTTTTTTTGCAGTGCATATCCTTTCTCTTTCTACAAAACCAAACCCAACGAAAGAGGCACGTTCTTTCTGGACCAAAGTGCCACAGGTGAAGACAAAAGTGCACGAGTTCCTCGTGATTGGGCAAGAAGGAAAGAAAAAAAATTAAAGAGGCGGAGAACAAGGCGTGTGTCTGTGTGCGCGTGTGTCCAGACAAACAGGAAAGGTAAAATGGGTCTGAACGTCCAAACAACAGTGACAACAATAACGACTGCTGAGAAAATCTTGAGCCCGTATCCATAAAGACTGTCAACAGGCACTACTCTCGTTAGTCTACATGTTAGTAAACACAACGTCTGAGAGAGAGAGATCCCATAACACACAGAGGAGAAAATTGGAAATTACTTACAGCCTGTCCTCTTAAACCACACGACTCTATCAGTCTTTGGGTTCCAAAGGCGGGCAAACACAAGAGAAAGAAGGAGGTACCTCGTGAATGAGGGCAGAGAAGGTGGGGTGAGGGTGTGGGGCGAAAGTGCGGGGGAAGATAATGACGACGACTATGATATGAGTGGTACACGATGAAGAAAATATGGTCAAGAAAGAGAGAGATAAAGAGAGAATCTGCTGAAAGAATGGATTTTGCCGGCGAGTACCACGTTTCTCATCATTTACCCACCTTCTATTTCATATGCCAGAGTAACTCTACAAAGAGTAGGAGGCATCGTCCTCGTGGAAGGGGAGTTTAAGGAGGCGGAACCGCCGTCTTTTCCTCCCCTCCTTCTCTGCCTACCCGCCACCTCCGCCTCCGCCTCCGAGTTCTAGATCGTGCTCCTCCGGATGCAGAGGCGTGGGAAACATGGTGCCCGCTGCAGTACAGAAGCAAGATCGATACAAACACACACGGTTGCAGGGAGAGGAGGTCGGATGTCCGTTTAAACGAACACAAGCACGAAGTTGACGGAGCAGACTCCTGTGCTTAGTAGGAGCAAAAAGCGAGTAAGGGTTCATTTTGAATGTTGCGGAGTGAAATACTACATGCGGGTACAGGTTGGTTGCCATCATCTGCAGTGAGTGCATGCATGCACACTGTGGGGAGAGTCCGCTCTCTTCTGGCACCCTCCCCATTCGCCGTTTGCGGCTCTTTGCCCGCTCCGCAGATGCCGCTTGCTTTGACCGATCGGTGACCGATTGTGTCCATGAGCAAGGTATCCATCGGCCTGCGCACATGTGTCTACGACACGCGCGTGGATAGGCTTTGGATGAATGAGGTGTCAAGGAGATAGGGAGAAACAGACAGGGTTGGCTGAACGAGACATAACTCGGCAGCCAATCATGTTGAAACGCACAGGTACCATCTTTCCTCATTATTTGTTCTCTGGAGCTCACTCATTCCATTCGACCTGGGTTCACACGAACGTGGAGAAAAAAAAGGCAACAAAAACACGTATCTAGCCAAGTCAAGCTCGGTCCGATCCAAACAAAAAAAAGTGTTGACGGGCCCAATTGGCTATGAGCGAAGGAAGAGGGTGAAGAGGATGGGCGTTCGGAAGCGAGAGGCCTCCGACATTCTGCAGTCCCCACTCCGTCGTTTTTAACGTTGAGGTATCCTTTTTGCCAACCCGACTCGTGTTACTCTGACTTGCCTCGCCACATCGTCACTCCGGACAGGCGGGCCTAGAGGCAAAAGAGAAAGAAAAGGAAACTAGGGCCGGGGCGGGGGACGAGGGAGAGAGAAGAGAAAGAGAGCAGACACAACGGCGGATTAGTATCTCTAGCATTTCAAGATCGGGTTTCGCCTCTGCTTACCATGCCTCGGTGCTTATTGACCCTGACACTGTCGATTAATGCATTCCGTGCAAGAGCCTGTCCCTTCAATGTCGCCTGGCATATTACATAAAGAAATATAGACTAACAACAACAACCTATTCAGTCACCCCAATTCTGTATTGTATCTGTAGCCCCGTATCCTCGGAGAAGCGCCTTTGACTCCCTCTCCCCTCTTCTTCTTCCACACCGTCCCCGGATGACCACTCTTCCCCACTATAAAAGAGAGACCCCCTGACTCTTTCCCGGTTCTCGTCAGTCGCTCATCCTCTCCGGCCACTCTTTTTCTCCCTCTCCCTCCACCACCTCTATTTCCCTTGCGCAACACGCAACATTCCTTCGTCATGCATCTTACCCTGACCCTCCTTTCCACCGCGTCCCTGTTCTTGCTCAGCGCAAACAACGCCGACGCCTATGGTGTTCTTGGTAAACAGATCCTCTACTGCAGCCTTTTTTGTTCTTTTATTCTCTGACTTGGCCCGATAGTATACTAAACGATTACCATACCATACCATATCTTTTCATTTTGGAACTACTTTCATACATGACGTGACAGGCCACACCTTGACTGGTCAAATCGCCCAGCAGTTTTTGACTCCCAAGACTGCCAGCGCTGTCAAGGAAATCCTGCCCGCTGATGATAATGGTCTTCTCTCCAGTGCCACCCCATGGGCTGATAAGATCAAGTCCTTTGCTCAGTACAAGTAAGTCAAAGGAACCTCCCCCCCCCCTGTTCGCAGTCATTTGACTTGCACATCCGTTCTTTGAGCAAGCATCACTAACAACAAACGCGCTTCGTTTCCTGTTTCCAATCATTTTTTAAAAACAACTACAAAGGTGGGCTAATACTCATCACTATGTCAACACCGAAGGCGATGACCCACCAGATCACTGCATGTTCGAGTACGTCTACGGCGGCCAAGACGTTGTCAATGGTATCTTCAACATGACGGCAACCATGAAGCAGTTCCAGGTCACACCCCCAACCAACAATGCTCAGCTCAGTGTTCGTCGTGACGCTCTCCGGTTCTTTGCCCATTTCATTGGTGATATCCATCAGCCTCTTCACAACTCGATCAAGGACCGTGGTGGAAACGATGCTCCCATCAAGTGGGGTCGCTCCAAGAGCAACCTCCACTCCATGTGGGACACCTTGATCATCACCGTAAGTTTTCTTGTCTTGACATTTGTTTTCTTTTGTCCTGTCCTGGGTACTTTCTCGAGAGTCCTAACATGATCCTGCATTGGATACACACACCCTCCTCTCCTCCTCTTCCTCTCTCTCTCTCTCCCTCTCTCTCTCTCTCTCTCTCTCTCACACACACACACACACACACACACACTTTTGGTCTCAATAACCATACAACAAATCATTGTTCAATCTTTCAGAAAGACGTCAAAGACAACTTTAACAATGATCCTCAGGCCTACTTGGACGATGTCATTGACATGGCCAGGACCTACTGGCCTGATGCTGCTACCTGGACCGATTGTGACCCTGCCGAGAACCAGGGTGAGAACCCTTGGTTCAACACCACCAAGACGCTCAAGACTGTCTGCCCTCTTCAATGGGCATCCGTCATGAACGCCCTTGACTGCTCTCATGTCTGGCCCGACTATAGTCCTACGCTCGACTACTCGGGTGCTTATTTCCAGAGAATGACAGGTCCCGAGACCGAGTATTTGACCCGCAAGTTGTTGGCCATGAGCGGTGTCCGTATGGCTGCCATCTTGAACGAGATCTATGACTCGAATGCTCCTTCAAACCCTCTCTTGGCAAAAAGAAGTATGATCAAGTTGCCTCCAAAGTACCGTGAGCTGTTGAAGAGGGCATTGAACCACTAAAATAGGATCGCGGTGGGCTGGTTTCCCACTTGTCGAAAAAAAAAAATCTCACAGGGCCACAAGTGCATGTATCGTCCCCTCCCTTTCTCTTCCTTTCTCTCATCAAACAAAGTAAATAAATAAAGGAATCAAAGGTGTAGTTTACAATGATATGTGCGTGTTTTTTATATATTCTTTGTTTTTTTCTTTTCTCTCTCTCTTTCTCTCTCTAGTCATCGTCATCAAAAATGTTGATTAACGGACTACCATGTCGGCTTCCAGGGTTCGCCCTCGAGGAGGAATCATTTGCACGTTGATTCCCTAGATTCGGTGCTCCAAAGACTCGACTATTCGGCCTCGAATTCCTGCCAGAAGCACCATTCAACACCGGCGATGTGGCTCGTCCCTGAGGGCTTTGTGTCCTCGATGGGGAGTTGCTACGAGAAGGTCGAGAATTCGATGGGACGGAAAGTAGACTATCTCGATCCCGATCGTCTTGTCCTTGGAAAGAAGACCTTGAAAACGTGGGAGACTGCTGTTGGACGGAGGCAAACATCAGCGCCGGCCCAGATCGAGACGATGCTGCTGTTGCCGCTGCTGAAGCATACCGGTTGGGAAATGGACGACCCATATTTCCTCTCGGAGGCTGGTCTTGACTTGTGCTCTCCATACTGGACCGCGCGCCATCGCTATCCAAATCAGGGTTCGAGGGTTCATCTAAAGAAATAGCTTGCTTGGGCTTGACCAATTTCTGCCAGAATGATTTGAGCCCTACTGACGCCGAGGATGGAGCACTCTCCTGTTGTCTGGATGGTCTCAGAGGGGTGCGACTTGATGGCCCTCCACGTCCAGGTCCATCAAAGGAGCTTCTTCCTGCAGCAGACGCTCCCCCATAGTAATCAGCTTCACGACGGCCCAGTCCACCCACTTCATCCTCATCCTCGTCATCCTCTTCCGAGGGATCGTCATAATACGAATCATGGTATGAGCGCTGATTGGATCCGTTGGGGTGGGGACGAAGATCTCTCCATGCACTTGTACTTGACCCTTCTCCAAGCATTCCTCGAGTCATTGCATCTCCTCTATTCCTGTTCCTGTTTTTGTTTTTGTTCTTGTTGGAGTTGTAATTCTATAGAGTATCATACACGTTAGTCTCAAAGAATATTTGCTAGATGCATTTGTCTCTTAGACATCAAAGGTCGCAGGATCTTACTTCAAATGCTGCTCCACGTCTTGAAGTAAAGTCCCGATTTAGGCCCTGTCGTTCAGGCATAAGACGTCTCTCTTCATCTCTTCGGGCTACAGGTTTTTTTTTTTTTTTTTTTTTTTTTTCCAAAGGGGAATGGCACAAAAAAAAGGGGGGAGGGAGGGAGGGAGGGAGAGAAAGTCCAATGTCCATTAGTTTCTTTTGGTCATTCATTCCATACAAAAGCTCAGACGACCAACCGGTGTGATCCAACTGACGTACCATCCTTGAGCACCTGTTGACCTTCTTCAAGGTCGCCACCAATTCCACCTTCATCATCATCATTGTCGAAAAAGTTATCCGAAATACTGCAAACTGCAAACATCCTGGCAAAGACATTGAACAAGGTGATCAAAGTGGGGACCAAGATCACGTAGGGCATGTAGTAGTTGAACTCGCCCAAGAAAGGAACCATGTCAATCTTTCCCATGTACTGTTTGACGATGAATCAGAAAAAATAAGAGTGATGCCAACAATTAACCAAAGGTTGTTAGTAAGAGACCTTTTCGACAATAGTAAATAAAATGCGATCAGTCCTTTGTAGTATTTACCCGAGCAAACTCTGTGCTATCATCTTTGCCCACTGCTGAGATCGTGAGGTAATTGTAGACCAAGGGAAAGGTGAGACGACAGAGATACGATCCAAAGAAAAGTAGCGAAGGTTCATCTGTATGATGGTTTGGTACGAGGACATAGTTGCTCAACAGTTTCATCTTTAAGAGAGTGGTGTAGGCACAAGTGCACATGTACAGCATGGTGATAAAGCTGATAGCCTACAAAGATGGTAGTATGGTCCAACATTATGTTAGTACTTGCTCGATAGAGTCAGAGGGAGAGGAAGAGATGAGCAAAGCAATCGGCAAAGGTGTAATTACTTCAATGGCACCATAAGAGATGCGATCACTCGCCACTTGAACCAACAATCCAATGACGCTCAGAATGGGGTTGACATGGTTATACGTTGTCTCGGACCAGACGATCACCAGAGACATGATGGCGCAGATCACAGATAAGCACCGTAGTAGAACTGGTCGCAATTTCAAGTGCCATAACCACTCAAATGACAGCCTCCACTCCTTTTTCTTTGAAGTCAGCGGACGTAATGTCGATCGAAACTTTCTGTGGTACATATCATCCGTGAAAGAGGGGTGGGGGATGACGATTAGTTAGGTCGAGTCATTATTTTTTTTTTTCTCTCTCTGCCCCTCTTTGCATATCAGACTCGTGATTGATAATTATAGCTCTGGGCGGATGCTCTCCTTACTTTTCCGGGTTGTCTGCATTTTCCTGAATATCCTGCGCCAAGAATCCATTTCTCAGAAGATCGTGCCAGATTCTATAGTAAAGATAGATAGATAGACCGGTCAATATTGGCAAAGGTCCTTGTACACCATTTCTTTTTATATCCTTGTATCCACGAGAAAACACCCCTGAAATGAATCTCAACTTACGCATTCCATCGATCGTTCATGCGCAGAGCTCTCTTGATCCGCGCATTCAGATCGGCCAAATACTTTTCCGTAATAATCGCTGGAACAACGTTATCCATGGTCTGTTTCCGTCCATTGTTTGCATTGGATCCAGCTGCATTTCTCAATAAGCCCAAAGTTGGTCCCGCAGTACTTCCAAAGTCTCTCTGGCTCTGCGATGTTGGGATCGGGGATCCGGTTCTGCTCGACTCGAATTGAACTCCTCGGACAACTGGAAAGTCCTCCACCATCTGATCCACGAACGGGCGAAGAGGATCTGAGAGCTGCACTTTATGGCAGACAACAGAGAGTTCCTAGAAAAGATGAATGTCTCAAGTCAACATGTCTGGCACAAGAAAAAGAAGAAAAAAAGAAAAAAAAGAAAAAAAAAGAAAAAAAAAAACGAATAGTAAAACGCCGCAGCATAGCATTATTTCATTTACCTTTGCAACATTGAGCACTTCATCTTCTGTGTCCTGGCGTTTGTCCTTGATAACACTGGCCTTGAAACTGATCCTCCGCAGCTCTCGTGCATTGTCGCCCTTATGCCATAGCCGTCGGGGGACATCGACCATGCCGTAGCCCATAAAGATCACGACAAGAACCAGACCCCAGCTGTTGCTCAAGGCCATCACGTACGCCCTCAGATTGCTAGTCCCCTTCGAATATGACACGTAGACAAGTCCCAGAAGGGCAATCGAGCCAACGATGAGCTGATAAATGATGTTGTATCGGATGGCGCCACGCAATCTCTTCATGACAGTGAACTCGCCCGCCTGCGTGTATGCCTGCAGCAATGGGATAAGCACCCTAGAGAGCGGAAAAAGAAAAAGAAGAAAGAAAAACAACAACAATAACGACAGCAAGATCAGAACAGGAGTACAAACAGAAACATGGTAGAAAAAAGATGTGTCTGTGCCATGATGCGCAGAGAAATGCGGGGTGTTTGTTTTCTCTCTCTCTCTCTCTCTCTCTCTCTCTTCTCTATTTTCTCTGCCAAGCACAAGAGGGCTTGTCCACGGAGTTGCTGTTGATGTTGCTGTTGTTAGCTATCATCCTGCACCCTGCGTCATCCGAGAGAGAAGGGAGCCACGCCCATGTCCGCACCACAACATTGGCCACGCGCGCCCAAAAAAAAAAAAAAAAAAAAAAAAAAAAAAGCCTCGAGGGATGTTTTGATGGGGGACTCAGGCTTGGAAGAAGGATAGGTGGGCAGGGGGGGAAGGAGAAAAAAGGGCCTTCTCTTCTTTGCCCTTTGTCTCTCGGATCTTTCAAAACAGGGACAAAAGGAAGGAAGGATGAAAGGAAGGAAGGAAGGAAGGATGGACAAGTTCTAACAGGGGCTGGACTCGAGTGAAGCGGGGGGAGTGGGGAGTCGAGTTGGGGATGGAAAGGAGAGCGAAAGAAACATCGTAAGCCATTTTTTTTTTCCTAGAGCCTCTTACTTACCATGTCAGTGCGAAACTGCACCAGTATATCGTCCTCCATGCCGCGACCAAGAACTCGCTCGAGACATAGAGCAAAGGTTCCTTGCATTCCTGGTCCTTTGTACAGGTGCGGAAGAGAGTCTACCAAGGATAGAGGATGAATACGGATTAGTGGCATGGAGACGGTGGGGCTGGTCGGAAATGAGGTCATCGAAATCTGCATTGAATGCAACCACGACGCGAAGAAAGGGGAAGCTGCTGCAAGCGGGCCTGCTGCTCTCTTTGTTGTATGTTTACCGATGACAGATCCAGCGGGACGAGGACGACGATGGAAAAGGGAAAGAACCAGCTGGTGAATGCGATGAAGCTCACATACCATGCATGCTGAGCTCGGTTGCCAAAGTTGTGGAGCAGCGCCGCCACAACGGTCACCATGGCAAGGGTGCCGGCCACCAACAGGAGGGCCATTGGCGTGACAGCGTGCGGGGTATATAGAGAGTAGGGAGAGAGGATGCGATCGCTGCTCGAGGCAAGCTGCTCCGGAGCTGCTGTAGAGCTGAGGCTATAGAGAGAAGAGAGAGAGAGAGTATATGTGTGTGTATGGGATGGGATGAGTGGGATGGGATAGGAGGAGATCGGAATGAGAGATGAGTTGATGCTAGATGCTGGGAAAGAAAAAGAGTGATGTGGGCGAATGCAGGCAGGCAGGGAGGTAGGCTCGGCGCAGGGGATCCAGCTCGTGTGAAGCGGTCGATGCTGGGTCGTGCGGAGGTCGAAGAGAGAGAAGAGAGAGAGAGAGAGCAGGAGCGAGACAGAGACAACAGAGAGGAGAAAATAAAGAAGAGAGAGAAAGAGCGCCGTCTCTTCTTTCCTTCTCCCTTCTCCCTTCTCTCAGCGGTCCTTCCTGGGCAATGTGTTGCACAGGGGCTTCCTTCTCTTTCTCGCTCTCTCTATCCCCCAAGCCCTTGGCTGAGGTGGGTAGAGAGATCATCCAGCTAGACCATGACTCTCTGCTGTCGTCCTAATACGCCTGGCTTCGCTTCTTTTTAGAGTCGTTACCGTCCCTGCTTTCGTGTCTATTTGTCGGAACAAGGCGGATCTGGTTCGATCCATTTGTACCTCCAGGGTGTGCAATCCGAGCGCACTAGCGCTCCACTTGGTCTGTTTGTGCCTAGTGCTACTCGTTTCAGTTTGCTGATACCCTGCTACAATCCATAATAACTTTTCAGAGACTAGCTTGAAAGTATCCATGTTACTGGAGATGCCAGCCCCTACGTTTTCTTATTTTCTTTTTTTCTTCATTGGGCAGTGTACCCATGACCTGGCCACAGTACGTATTTTCGTCATGTCCATGGAGACTTTGATACACAAGGCACCATGAGCGATCCATTTGCCACGCGGGCCAAATTACGGAGGCGTTTCCAGGAGAGGCTTTCTTGGATTTTAATCAATGCCTTCGATGCAGTCAGAAATAAAAACAAAAAAGGGTCTTTAATTCGCCATTGTTATTGTTATTGTTTTTATTGTTTTTATTGTTGTTGCTGACTTCACCTCGCAATTCGAGTCTACAACGATGGCAACAATACCAACACTTTCTTTCCGTTACGGAGAAATTGTTGCTCGATGGTGGAACACTAGATTGTAAGGAGGAAGAACAAAAAAAGGGGAGGGAGGGGGACGACTATTTTCCGACGCTGGTGGATAGAGAAGTATCAATGTCTGGAATTCGAGTTGCGGCGGGGATCGTGAGGTGGTGCTCAATGTCCTGCAGATTCATTCTAGGCGTCCAACCAAACTTGAGTGCCCTGGATGTTACCCGGATATATAGGTTGAGCACTTCAAACGGAGTGATATGAAAGTGCTGGCTGATGACCGACCAAGCAACTCGATTATGTCGCATCTCGGAAAGGAATGTGTGTTCCTTGGAAAGACCATGAAAACTGTAGAGCGGCGAGACCGGTGTCACCGCAGCTCTCTCCTCCGGGTCCTTGAGAGTACTCTGTGCAGCGACTACGGTTGTGTAGGTCGCAACGGAACCGAAAGCAGTCCTGCAGACATGTCTTGTAAGCAAAGATGAGGTGGCCAGAGGAGCAACGATGGCAGACAACATTGGATGAGAAATGGCAGTGATTCAAAGGGGTCGAATGAGGAGAGAAATGGAATTTAAATGATCTTGACAAAGGTTTATATTTGGATCATCTGTATCGTTCACTTCAGAGGGAACTCTATCTGCGTAGCATAATCTTTCACCCACGGATCTCCTGCAGCACATTAAGCAACTCAAAGTCTCTTGTGTCCTGGTTGATCGCCCACAGCATCACGCCTCCCAACTGTTTCTCTTTCGCATAGCGGACCTTGAGCTTCAAGCTCTCCTGGTCGTCATAGCTGATAAACTGTCTCGTCTCCGAATTGAACAGCCAGGGTGTCTGTGAGTCTGGATCAAACCGACGGACCCATGGGGCTTGCGCATTGCCTTGCGCATCTAGGATGCCTTGTTCACGGAGGTTCCGGAACTTCCATACGCCCGAGTATGAAATGGCCTTCTCGCAGGGGTCTGTCCAAAGATCGTCGTTCAAGTCGCCACGAGGCACGCGCTTCTCGAATGGCACCGCCATGTTCTGAGCCCGTGTCATATCTCGCTTGGTGATCAATGATCGGCCATAGAATGGAACACCCATATTGATCTGGCCTGCTGGGAACCCGGCGTTGATCCAAGCCTGTGCTCCACCTTCGTATGAAAGCTGGCCTGGGCTTGAGAATGGCGCGTTGGCGCCTGTAACTGAACCCCAAGATCCGTTAATGTCGTAAGCCATCACATTAATATGGTTAACCACCTTGGCAAACTCGCTCACGTCGGTCATGACACCGTTGGGGCCATCAAAAGGCATGATCCGTGTTGCAAGAGAGATCTGAAGACGATCACCTCCAGGAAGCTCGTCCATGGCAGACCGAAGACCCTTGAGCAGCTTTAAAAAGTTCTTGGCATCATTCTTTTCATCAACTGCATTACAGATGCTTCCAACACGACCTGGATACTCCCTACATTCCCCGCCAAAAGACACCAAGATAGTGTAAGAGACATGTACAAACACATACATAGCAAATAGCAATATGTCTCAAAGAGAATCGCTTCACTCTAGTCGCCGATCCTACCAGTCAATATCGATGCCCGAGAGATCATAGTCCTTGACCAACCGGATAGCACCGTCAATAAACGTTTGACGACCCTTCCTTGTCGCAGCAAGCTGGCTGAAATACTGAGACCCTGTCCAGCCTCCGATCGACATCAGCACCTTGACATTTTTCTCTTTTGCCAGCCGGACGATCCTGTTCAAAAGATAACCCGTCTCGAACACAGGTGTGAAATCAGGTCGCACAATCGCGAATGCGTAGTTGATATGGGTCACCTTGTCAAACGGGATTGCCTCTGGAGGCATCGCGCCTGCCGTCCAGTCTGTCCAGTATGCAACAACCATGTTCTTGTCCGCCGATGGATAGTTATTCGGCTTGGTGTTTTTGGGTACCTCTTGGGGTGATGTAGGCAACTGAGGCTGCTCCTGAGGCACCTCAGGCTTTTGGTGGTGTTCATCCACCTCGTGTTCGGATTCAGGGACTGGAGGTGCTGCTACTGGAGGTCGTGACTCTTCTACAAAACGCAATCCACATGTTGTTTAGTTGCTTTCGCTCCAGTGGCCAAAAAAAAAAAAAAAAAAAAAAAAAAAAGACACTTTTGCGTGAGAGAGGATGTCAAAAAGCTCACCTTTGTCATGGTGTTGATGACTGTGGTCGACATATTGGATAGCTGGGATAGCGGCCGGGTGCTGGTGATGATGGTGACCACGCTGTTTATTTTCATGGGGGTGGTGTCGCTTTTTGTGGGCTTTGATTTCCGCCTTCAGATATCCATGGGGTGCATCCTCGGTCGCGTCTCCTAAGGTTGCTAGACTAAGGGTAAGTGCAATAGAGAGAATGCACACAGCAGAGGGGATCCTCATATTGAAGTAGGTGCACGAGTGGCGGGTATAAAGCGGAGAGAGTAGCTTTCCGGGGTAGTCGGAGGGAGTAGGGCACGACAGAGAATGAACAAAAAGGAGAAGAAAAGAAGTGCAGAGAAGAGATGCGTTTTCTATGCCTGTTCGAATTGGAGTTTCTCTTACCCACCCTCTCCCCTAATTGCTGTTAGTTGAGATCACGACCAGAATCGGCCACGCATTTTCGAGGGGAAACAGCAGACGGACACGAGTTGCGAGGGCTCACTTCGTCCTCTTCCGATCCTGTGTATAGAGTCACGAACACTGCTGCTGCACGAAGAAAAAGAGTGCTGTGAGAAAGAGAAAGAGGAGGAGAGAAAGAGGAAGAGAAGGAAAAGTGTTATGGGTCTGCAAACAAGCACGAGACATGGCTCCCGGAGTGATTTTTCTAGAAGATGCATAGCATTGGTCTCTGTCAACAGATGGCTCTCTAGAGGAAACGCGAGATAATTCTTGATTCCTGATTCCAACATCAGAGGCCCTTCGGGCGACCATTGTCTACCAGGCATACTCTATCGTGGTAGCATTCGGCATGGTAGAATGCGCGAGCTTGTGTTCTCTCTCTCTCTCTCTCTCTTCTCTTCTCTACTCACTCCATTCATGCCGCAAACACTACACTTTCATTCATTTCTTCGAGGTGATTACTCTGGTATTCTTTATTTCAGGGTCAAGTCCTCGCATATGCATCGAGCTCAAAAGACTCACCAAAAGAATTCGGATGGATCCCAGTTACAACACTATTGCTCTTACAACATCCGTACCGTTTGATGCCTTGCATATCGTTAGACCAGTAACGTATTCTTCTTGCGCGAGTTTATCTCAAAGATATAGCCGGGAGAGGGCAGCGAGCGCCACTACAGTTAGACTATACCGAGCTCATCCAAAAATACGGGTATCAAGGACTATCCCGGGGTTTTCCTTCGTTTTATTAACAGCTAACAGTATTATTCCACAATGACCGGGGCATACTCTCCTTCTTCTTTGTAGTCATCATCATCGCTCATCACAGGGGCATCGTTGGCATCGATCTCTATAACCTTGGTTGATGCCTTCTTAAAGTCTCCTGAAATCTTCCATTCAAACGTGTCCAGAACAGACTTTTGGAGTTGACGCATAGGTTTTCGGAGCTCTGTGCCATGACCGCGCCTTAGCCCTGAGGTAATATTTCGTCCGAGGGACTTGAGCGCACTCTCCAAAAAGTTGGCAGTCATATCCGCTTCATCAGTCGAGGCAAAGAGCAGGTCCGTAAAGAAGCTAGAAGGAATTGAAGATAGCTGATTGTCCAATGTTTTGATAAACTCTACGAAAAAGCTGGAGTAGTTGGAGGAGGAGGTTGCTTCGGCTGATTGGCAAACGAGTATGACCATTGTCTTCCACTGGCGGAAAGCTCCAAGATGATAGCAGAGAAGCATAGTCACGAACGCGGCTTGGAATTCTCCTAGGAAACTTGACACATCTAGCCCATAAAGTAGACATAAGTCGGGACGACTTCTTTTACGACATGGAAAAAGACAGCTCCGTTGTGTTCAGCATTTACATACCTGATTGATAGACTGTAGTGAAAAGGTGATTCAAGAGCCAGCTCTTGTCTAAGCTATACCGTGTCACTTCCTCACCCACAGCATCCTTGCGGAAAGAAGCACGAAGGTTGATGGGCGTGAACTTGACTGTGCTAGTCCTCTTGACTAGTTCCCGTTTAATAGGCATGTTCTTGGATGGTCCTGAGGCTGTTGAAGGCTGTTCAACATCCATAATGTCTTCTGATTCCTCAGGGATCGTGTCAGTTGTCCTCTTTTGCGATGCAGATGATCCGCTGCTGTTGCCAGTCTGACTCGCTTTTTCATCCTCGGCCTTTTGCTGTCTGTCGAGTGTCTGCTGCGCCTTTGCAAGTTCATCCTCAATCTGGTCGTCATAAGAGTCTACAAATCCCTCAGCCACGAATACAGAGCTGACCGTCGACTTTTTGATATGATCTGAGAGTTTGATCCAGGCTGGGTAGGTGGATTCAGGTGGAAGAAGTGGATACGCACCAAGGAACGGGTCGAACTCATAAATGCCTATTCACCGGGATAAGAATATAGCAATCGAATCTAGGTTAGCTTTGTCATGCTATCTCAATACGCATTCCACTACCAGAAACAAATCGTTGGACTAACCTGCTTTATACCGTGCAATCTGATCCTTGTCCCGCTCGAGTTCCATCTCCTCATTGTATGCATTCCATTTCATGACAACAACTTCCCCACTTTCAAATGTATGCCAAAAACCAACCCGGACCTGTCCTCCTGTAGTTCCGCCTTCCTTCACTTCGACAGTTCCCTCGGCATCATTAGGCGTCTCTGACTGGCCGTTGTGTAATGAGTAGTAGACAAAGTGAGTTCCAGGAGGAATGATCTTGATACCCTTGAACCGAGGTCCTGTGTTCCAGCAGTTAATGTCAATGCCAAACTCTAGTTGGTTGTTTGGCGCATCCAGAACCAAGAGAATGGCACCTGCGTTGAAAAGTCTCTTCAGCGTCTCATTGTCCATTGTCGAGGTTGAGGAGTAAAGAGCAACGCACTTGCCTCGTTTGGTGGCCAAAAGTGATTCTTGAGAACAAAGCCACGGATGCTTTTTCTTTTTTTTTTTTTTTTTTTTTTTTTTTCTTCCCAAACACCCTTTGCCCACTCAACGTTTTTACTTTCACATCTTTTACCTATATCATCCTCGCTCGATACCATACCATGTATTATTATGTCCGCTTGCTCAAAAACACACCAGTCGAGGCCGTGATTCAGGAGCCCTTCAAGATGGTCTTCACTATCACCACGGATCTCACGGAAAAGTTTTACGATCAGCCCTGCAAACTTCGATGCCAGACCGTCGTTCGGACCCAGTCCACCGCACCAGGAGCATCAGCCGACGACACAGTCATGACCATCATGCCACAAGGTCTGACTCAGGGATTTTCACTCGACTTTGATCCCAACATTGGATACTGCAATGCCGATATTCGTCTCGCTCCTTGCATGTCCACCTTTACCGAATGTCAACTTGTCCTCAGTTTGGACCCTACACCTTTCTCGAACAATAGCTCTGGAGCAAAGACTTTGGTAGCCCCTCCTGAGTACGAGATCTTGCCCGCCTGGAGTCTGCCTATCCTCCTAAGACCGCCCGCTCTCAACTTTTCAAAGAAGGACAATAGACATCGCAAACCTAACAAGAAGAATGTAACCGATACACGACAGGATCTTGTCGAGCGCTATTTCAGATTACCCCCACATCTCACTGGCGCTCATGGACCTGGTCGATCACTGTTGATCCGTGAAGATGCACAAGAAGGGTTCATGGCTCGACACATCTGGGATTCTGGAGTCTTTATGACTAAACATCTCATGCTCCCCGACTCTTGGCTTGGCCGTTACATGAACGAGAAGAAGGAGCAGGAAAAGAAGAAACAGGACAGCGAAGAAACGGATCCCTCATCTCTTGACACCTCAATGGCTTCGCTTTCTGTTAAAGGCGACCGGCGGCGAGTGTGCCTTGAGTTGGGCGCAGGAACAGGACTTGTTGGAATCGCTGTGGCTGTGGCCTACCCAGAACTAGATGTCCTTTCGACGGATCTGGATGAGGCTCTAGCATTGATGCAACAGAACGTAGATGCCAACAAGGCCTTGCTGCCTCGCGACAACATGCATGTTGGAGAGTTGGACTGGGCAGAGAAGGATCGCAAGGTGGATCCAGTCGAGATCTTGTTGCTCGCAGATGTAGTTTACAATGACCTTTCTCACGACTATCTACTTCAAACTGTTCTGGACTACAGTGACGAGTCGACCAAAGTGTTGCTTGGGTACAAGTTCCGTCATGATGCCGAGAATCAGTTCTTTGAAAAAGCCAAGAAGTACTTTGATATGGAAATTGTGCACCAGCAGGACGCCATGCAGCTCTTTGTTCTCACTCGAAAGCCCTCTCAGTAGAGATGTGATTACACCCGTTCCAGCAATCCGATAGTTTCTGTTTGTAGACCTTTTCTTTCTTCGGCTTGATATCGTGCCATGACATAAAAATATATACAGGACCAAGCATTGTCTTGACTTCGCCACAAAATTCTGAACAGTCCCTCTCTTCCCGATCCCAACCTTTGGCTGTTGTCATCTAATCTTTATTAATCCAGGATCAACAACACAAGGAGCGAGTTCCATCAACCTCATTGCATCCGAGCATCTCCGTCATCTCGCAACTCTCGCAATGTCTGATTCTCCATCCATTTCTAATCGCCAGCGCAGGATCTTGGAGCGCGAGGCCGAAAAAAATCGTGAGCGTGCTGCGGCTCGACAGGCGACCACAAGGACCCCATTCCGCGAAGGAGAGCTCTTGTTCGTCGCCAGACATCCTCCACCTGACTTTAGTCAGGCCTTGGATTTTCGACAGCCTCCAGAGGTCCTGCTCAGGAACCCAAAGATCCATCAACGGGTCCTTAAAAAGGGGCGCATCAGTGAATATTCTAACCTATTTGGTGTGGACCAGGACAACAAGGAAGCACCACAGTACGCCTATCTTCATGAAGACCATCCAGGTAGGCTTATTGTATTGAAGAGGGGGAGACAGTCTACTTGGATCCCTCTCCCCCTCCCCTTACCCCAGTCACCACCAAGGCCATTTTTTTTTTTTTATTTTTGCTCAACACATTGCTGATACAGGGGAGGCCACCACGACTTGACCGCTGGCGGCTTTCCAAATAGGACTCGTTTATATCCCTGCGGCATTCACCCCGGAGGCACAGCGTACACTGATTAAGGGATGTCTTAGGGATTACTCCAAGCACCCCAACAAGTGTAGTCTTGACACGCATTACCTGATCCCTGAGAGTGGACTCTGGCAACTACATGAAAATGTCTATACAGGAAAGCAAACTCTAGATGATCCCTCCGTCTATGTACCTAAAAAGGCAAAAACCGATGAGAAGGCACAAGGATATGGATCGGACGACGATGACGACAACAACAAGGATAATGCTGAGAAGAGTCCTTCACCAGCCAAGGACAAGGCTCCTTCAGTGAGGACGCTTGTTCCGATCACTGACGGAACGCCGACCGTGCCCGATGATGTGCCCAAGATTGATCCAGCACCCTCAGCTCAAGTCCCGATCCTACCACCAGCACAATTGATTCGCAAGTTGCGATGGATTACACTAGGCTATCAATACCATTGGCCTTCCAAGACATATCACTTTGATCAAAATGCCCCATTTCCAGAAGAACTCAAGACCTTGTCGAAAGCAGTGGTGGCAGCGATTGATGGAGTGGGACCCTATCCCTATGCAGCAGATGACTTTGTTGCGGAAGCAGGCGTTGTAAATTATTACCAACTCAAAGATCGACTGATGGGTCATGTTGATCGGAGTGAACTGAATAAGGATGCCCCGCTAGTGTCCTTCAGGCAAGTGAAGCAAAGATCTGGAAAAAAAAAAGGCTCCTAGGAGAATACAATGTCCCTAACCAAAATGTTTTTTCTTTTTATTTTCCTCTCTTCTTTTTCATCTTATCAATTAACCGTCGACTCGGAACATATCTGTGGTATCCATACTCAAAACAGTTTTGGGCATTCATGTATTTATCTTCTTGGCGGTCCAACGCGCGAAATGTCACCTACACCAATTCTACTTCAGAGTGGTGATATCCTTGCCATGACAGGCCCTTGCCGTGCAGCTTTCCATGGTACTTCCCCCCACCTCTCTCTCCTCCACTGAGTGATTGTTGTTGTATCTGCCTTTTTCATTATGTCTATACTAGGTATCTGTTGGTCAATCTCGTGCTAACTCGTTATCTTTGTTTTCCAACTAAAAAAAAAAAATAGGAGTGCCCAGGATTATTGAAGGAACACTCCCTGACTATTTGCAAGCCCAACCTGAAGATCCCGAATGGGAGATATATGCAGATTACATGGCCGAGGCGCGAATCAATCTCAATATTCGACAAGTCTATCCGCCACAAAAATTGGATGATTTTTCTGCGACCTCTTCCACGACTTCAACTCTGCCTACATCCTAATGAACAATAAAGAATAAGGCTTTAAGTGAACAGGAATGCTTGAGACCAGATCAATATAAAGAAGGGGGAAAGAATGGCCATTGCAGAAGCACAGTTGTACACATCTTCAGTAGATCTTTTTTTTTTTTTTTTTTTTTTTTTTTTTTTTGGGTCTGTGCACTACCTCTGCAGTCTGTTCTCCCTTGGACAATATTTCCCTTCGACCCTCGTCTGCAGAGTGATGCCGATTTTGTGAGAGAGATGATGCAGGATCGATATTGCGAGCATCTCAAGTGTACAGAGTACCCGAGCGTCTGTCATAGAAATACCTACTCGTGCGAAAAAAAAAAAAAAAAAAAAGAGGTCGCGGGCGCAATCGTGTCTGGGCAAACTGGCTGACTGAGTCTTTTCCCTATCTCTTTCCAGATTGGTCGTCGGATTGATTTTCAAACTGACAAGATTGGTCAGACTGCTCAGGCACCCAAGCGGGTAGAAAAACTTTCTCTGTAAAACTGTGTCCGTTGGATCACACCCACATCCAACAGGTAGACACGCAGAAAAAAAAAAAAAAAAATAAGGATTATCAAATCCCGCACTTGACCGGGAAGGAGAAGGGAGGAAGGAGTTCAAACAAACCAATCCCACGCTTTTTTTTTTTTTTTTTTTTTTAGATGCAAGTTGAAGGCCGAGCGAAAGGAAAGAAAAAAAGAAAGAGTAGATTCATAGGACTCCTAGCACTAGGAAACGCTTCCCTAGCAGCCAGGTCATCCTCCAACTACTCTTCCCGCTCTTCCTTCCCTTCCTGCCCCTACTTCTTTCTTTTTATTTTTTTTAAAAAAAAATGGAAAATGGGGTTATGATGGACAGAAAAGATTACAATTAGCTAATAGAGAGAGGGAGAAGGAGAGAGAGGAGAGATGGGAAGGTGTAGACTGGTTTGGCAGAGACGCGTCTAAAAGGGTCTATTCGCTTAGAAAGCCAACATCATCAAGGCAGCAGCAACGCTGGTGAGGGCAATAGAGCTGACGAGCTTAGCAGCACCGCTGGTACCCTTGTCACCACCCTTGCCGGGGTTGGTGGTGTTGTTGCCGTTGGTTCCGTTGGTTCCAGTGTAGCCCTCGACGACAAGATCAGCGCAAGCATAGCGGGTGACGTTGTTGTGGATGACAATGGAGCGGCCCAAGAGAGCGTGCTCGCCCTCGCCAGTGAAGGTGAGCTGCTTGTCGACATAGGTGATAGTCTCAAGGGCACCAGTGGCGGTGGCGTTGAGGTTGCCGAACTTGCCAGCAAGATCACCAGTCTGGCAGGTGGTCAAGTCCTTAGGGTCGCAGGGCTTGGCAACACCGACCTTAGCAGGGTCGAGGTGGAGACCGGTGACGGAGCAGTTGTTGTTGGGGCCAACGGGGTTGACATGGACGTGGTAATCGAAGCCAGTGGGCAACTTCTGGGCAGTGGTGTTAAGACCGCTCTTGACATCGATGGTAACCTTCATGCCCTCAGTGACCTTCTCGAAGGTGAAGGTAGCCTTGACACCGTCTACATTTGCACGGGGAGGCAAGCAAATCAGCCAGGAAGGGTTAGTCAACGGACCAAAAGCAATTATGGCTCACATGCAGAGAGAAAGTGAGAGAAGAGAAGGGAGCGCGCTAGTGGAGCGCTGGCCCGATGGGCGGGATTCCTGTACGACCTGCTAAATATTAATAGAGCAGTAAGCCCCAGTTGACTGACTGAGGTTTGTCGAAGAGGCCAGGCCCAAGTTTTGGAGAAAACTGGCCAAGGTCAAACCAGGACCAGTGTCAGGTCCAGGTCCAAGACAAGACAGGGTCGAGGCACGGACAGATTGCGCACATAGTCCTGAAGGTGTATCCATGTGCTGGAAAGGAGTAGTGTGGTGGCCGTGCAGACTTACTCATATCGATGTTGGCAACACCCTTGGTGTACTCCTTGGTAGGGGTGGTGGTGTTCTGAGCGGCAGCAAGGCCAGCGAGGGCAAGGACAGCGGCGACGGGCTTGAAGAGCATGGTGGATGGTGTGGTATGTGCAAGTGTGTGTGTGTGGGGGAGAGGTTTTGTACAGACGAAGGAGTGAGAGAAGAGAGAGTAAGAGAGGCGAGCGCGGGGCAAGGATAGAGAGGAGAAACGAGGTTGAAAGGGCGGATGTGGACCCCTTTTATGCGAGAGTGGAGGAGAGTAAGTAAACAAGAGTGAGTGAATGAATGGCTACACTTCCTTCTCTCTCTCACTCACACTCACACACACTCTCTCTCTTACTCACTCTTCACCCAAAGTGTACATACGCGAGTATTGTATTGTCTCCTATTCAGTCGCTCTATTCTCTTTCCTCTTTTCTTACTCACCCTCTCACTCTCTCTCTCTCTCTCTCTCACACACACACACTCTCTCTCTCTCTCCGCGGCCGTTGATTGCTGCCACCCCGCTCGACTCGCTCTGCCGCCATCGCGCTCGTTCACTCACGCCGCCACTGCCGCCCACCCGACCCCATTTGCCATTGGCTCCCGTCCCCCTGCCTTCCCTTCACTCTTCAATACACCAAAGGAAGAAGAACAAGAAGGCGAGAAAGAAGAAGAAGAATAGAAAGGCTGTCGATACTCTATTGCCACAGGCAAGGTCTGTGGTTGGAATGTCTGGCCATGATGTGCAGTTGTGAGCCATCCTAATTCTGTCGCTAGTGCTCTCTCGCTGTTCGCTCTCATCTTTGCTTGCTCTCTGGCTTGCTCTTCTTGTCTACCCTGCCCTGTGCATCAGAGAAGCTGCTTCTAAAGGCCCCACGCCGTCCTCTCGCTCGCCCCAGAAAGCTAGGGTGTCTCTAGAGCAAAGATGACGAGAAAGAAAGGGGCCACCGAGAAGAGGACCGAGAGTTCCAGCGTTCATCCGGAAGATAGACCGCCGAGACTGAGGCGTCTACGAAGCTCAATATCTGGACGGAGCATAGTCGTTCCCGCCTTTGCTCAACATCACGACCTCCTGCCCTTCCCTACCTTTTTCTCTTCCCCTAGCCCCCTCTCGCCTCGACCTTGAGCCGATGCAGGTACAAGCGTTGGCATGCGTATCTGGACCGGATAATTGCGAGTTCAGGAGGTTTTTGTCTATCGGTCATTTTTCGAACTAGTCGCGCGCGCTGACCTGCGACGACAACAGGAGCATTTCTATTGCACAGGAGAGAGTCGCTCTCTCCTTGTCGTCATTGGGAGCTGGTACCCCATTGAATCCCTTATCCACGCTCCTCACACTCAGTCATTCTTGGATAGGGCGCCATACAAAGAGAAAGAGAGAGAAGACTCACTCCAACACCTCCAACACCATACAGCAATTGGTCCCACTTCGTACCCCTTTCTCGCCGAAAGAAAGGAATCAAACACGGCTACTGTAATCATCAAGATAGATACGCAGCACCTCACTCCTGGTCCGGAAGAGGAGCCATTTATTGCCTTTCTATATACCATGGGAACCATCTCCTGGCTTCACCAGGGATTGCAAAAGGCCCGATCAGACCCACCTCCTGTTCCGCTGCAGTGCTAGGCAATGGCAGGGCTACATGCTAAGGAGACAACAGGACAGTCGATCCCCCGTGGGTAAAGAGAACCATTTGCGGGGATCATCCTTCTGCCTGCGATAGATACATTCTGTTCTCCGCCCATCTTTCTCTGGGGCATCTCTCTCACTCTCTTCCTCTTCTTTGAGTTGGCAAATAGGCAAAAAAAAAAAAAAAAAAAAAAAAGATACATGCGCAACGACGGGTCTCTCTGTCCATCTCCACTCACTAGTGTCTTTTTTTGTTCAACTGTGGTCGACCAAGATCCAAACGAGGATGATGAGAAGGTTGGGCAACACTTTGTACTTCCTTGGGTGGAGCACCGGATCCACAAGAGATAGCCCCATAGCTGGATCCCCTCCCCTCTTCCCTTCCATCTATCTTTCAATCTTTCTATCTTTCTCAAAGACAGGTTTGCGATGCGGCTTTAACTTAATCCTTCGAGTCAGTTCCTTAACCAGAAGGGAAAAAGGGCTATGAACGAAGGCGAGAAAGGAAGGAAGGGAATGAGGGACAACAAAGAATACATCCGTCATTTATCATCGAGATCGTCCAGAAATACATCCGATCCAGCAACAGATACAAAACATCGCACACGCCTACTTTTGGGCCTCGCTTGCGGCTCACACACACAAATGCAGGTCTAATCTGTCACTTCTTTCTCCTCCCCACCTGGTCTTTGGCTGTGTGGAAGCGAGCAAGCTCTGTTCTCCATCTCTCTTTTCTCAGAACCGATCCTGGTGACGAAAGGACGAGGGGCGAAGCAGTCTAGTCAAAGGACAAACAGACAGACATCCTGTGAGTCCATGTCAAGGAGAAAGAACGCCCTGTGAAGGAGAAGGCGAGGGCGCGAGGATGGAGGAGGGTTGTTTGCCTAATTTCCTATTGAGCGTGGAAATGAGCAGTGTGAGCCTACGATTCCTCCAAACGTTATTTGTGTGGGTGTGGGTGCTCTGTCTGAAAATAGCTCACCAGATAGCCCTTCTTCTCTTCTCTTGATGCGCTTTCTCTCCCTCTTTGACGACTCGTTCGCCTTCCATGGAAGTCTACACCTGTTAAACTCGGTCCACTGAACCCTCTTTCTTCCCCTCTTTGATGCGAGTGCACGCGCTCCTTCCTTTCCTCCGCCGCCTCGCCTCTGTTTCTTGCTACTGCCACACCTTCGAGTCTCTCGACTGCCGCACGGTCTCTCTGCATACCTTTTTTTCTTTCGGATTAAAAAAACGACGGTTTGCGTAAATGTGTCTGCGGGTTCTGTCGGACTCGTTCTATTTCTGCATCACAGACGACATAAAAAGAGAGTAAAGGGGCAGGGTGGTGAGAGTCTTCGAAGGCTGTAGTCCCCTAGGTTCGGATCCATCCCCCAACCCTTTGCCGAGCCCATTCTCTTTCACTTCGCCCTTTCCATCTGACGTACCTATGGTCTTTTCCCCGGTCGCGCTATTGATACTGTGGGCTATGTCTAGCTTCTAGGAATGAGGCTGTACACTCAACCACAAAGTCCAATTGTCCCACTTGACCTCTCATTGTCTTCAATTGCTTGAGGGCAGCAGGACAAAGACAGACAACAGACGTATAGAAAGAGAGACAGAGGGAGTAAGGGTTGTACATTTGACTGAGAAGAAAACACTGCCTACGTACTTGGCCTCTTCTCTTCTCTTGCCTATTTTCAACCATCCTTCCTTGTCTTCCCGACTGAGCGATCGAGGCGCGGACTCGCAAACGGCGATGCTGCTCAGGCACCCGAGCCAGCCTGCGAGAAGAGATGAGAATCTCGAGTGGGACAAGACTCCATTTATGCACGAGAACCATATCCAGCAGCCGCACTTGCTCTTCCCGTCACTCGAGTCACTCGACTGTTGTCCGACTCTGCAGCAGCAAGAGGCTGTTTCTGTCTCTCTTTTTCTTTCTCTCTCTCTCTCTCTCTCTCTTTCCTTTTCTTTCTTTCCTCAAGAGGGTAACAGTAAAGAGTGACTAGGGAAAGGGCGGATAGGGGCAAAGGTGATCGTAGACGGGATAGTATTAATCATCAACTAGTAATAATGAAGGAGAGACCAAGGGAAGAAAGAGAGAAGGGAGAGGGGAAGAGACAACGGAAACCTATGCACGATTTGCAAATCGCCTTCATTTACGATCGCCTTTTGTTTTTGATCGTTTTCTCTGTCTCTCTCTCTCTCTCTCTCTCTCTCTCTCTTTCGTCTCTTGTCTCCCGTAGCCCTTGCCTCTCCCTCCCATATCTGGTTTACCAACACAAGGTCGTAATTCATGGGTACCTCTCATCTCTCTCTTTTTTCCTTTCCTGCACGGTTCACGGAAAGTGTAATGTTCCAGTACGAAGAGATCCCATCGATCAACTGCCGCTGCTCATGCAAGAATTTTTTTTCTTCATACCAAGCAAATGTCTGTAATTGGCAAAGCTATTCCTCTCCTTACCTTCTCGCACTTCCTAAAAGTTAATAAATGCAACCACTGTAGACTATCGGACGGGTGTGTATCGTCTGCGGTACTCCCGCGCTTATGGTTATTTGATGTTGCACTCCCTCTCTCTCTCTGTCTCTCTCGTATCTCTGCGGAGGTAAGCTATTCTTTCCTTTTCCTGTCTCGCCTTGGCCCCACCCCCACCCCCTCATTCCCACCTTACTGTATGGAATGCTGTCAGCAATAAACATCGGATATTGCTGGTAACACGAACGGTCCCAAGCGGTGTCGCAAATAGAATCAAAGACTGTGGGTCTCCAATCGACTCTCGTCTCGCACAGAAAAAAAAACCTTGTTCTTGACCCACTCAACCAAAAAGTGTTTACACCTTGGTACTTTGTTCATTCAACGTAGAGTTGAGCGGGTACATACTCGTTTTTTTTTTTTTCCTATTTCTGTGGAGGGAATTTCTTTTGCCTGTGCAAATCCACCACTCTTTCTCACTTTCTCTCCTCAACAGAGGACTGTATTTTTAGATAACTCGATAGAACGAGCAAAGGACCGCCATGTGCGGTCGTTACCGACATTCCACTGCAACTGGTATCCAATCCTCATGAGCACTTGTCGCTGTTTGTTTGAGCAAAATGAGTTTGCTCTTGTTTCTCTGGACTGAGTGACCTCTCTCTTTTTCTTTTTCCTGTCAGGGGAGAGAGAGAGAGAGAGAGAGAGAGAGAAAGGGGAGAGAGTCGTTGGTCAGGTCGTGGTCACTGGAAACACGATCCTAGGCTCTCTTGTTTTTTTTGTTTTGTTTTTGTGTGCTTGTGTTTTCTTTTTTATTACGATTATTATTGTTATTATTATTTTGCCGCTCTTTTTTATTCCTCTTCTCTCTCCTCTCTCTTCCTCCCTGCCTTATCCTCTTCCGTAATTAATCCTAGTCGAACAACCGCAAGACAGACAGACAGACGCCCTAATTCACGCCCAAAGGAATAAAGAAAGGATCCCTTTCCTCCCTTTCCTCCCCCCTCCCCCCTTTCCCCTTCATCTCGGACTCTCGATGTCTATATCTAATAATGTTTGCATGCGTGCGTATTTGTATGTGTCTGTAGTGTGTGCTCACGACCCGGCTCTCCTTTCTCGATTCCATGGAGGATGTGGGCTGCAACAGAAGCTTGGAATTATTTCTGTTCCTGTGCAACGGTCATTTAAAAGCAGAGCCTTTTTTCACCAGTCTACCTTCCTTTTCCCCATCTGCCCCTGTCCTTTTGGAGACCGTAACAAACACCGTTAGTCACCTCAATTGACGACGACCTCGGTGTTTTTTTCTTTTGCTCAGACTGAGGAAAAAAAAAAAAGTCAATCGCTCCTCAAAGACGTACGCCCTCGTTGCTGTGTTGTTCGAGATGCGCGTGTGAGATTGCGTGAATTCGGGTTTATAGGAATCAAACTTTGCATTTTTTCTTTTTTCACTCTTATCTCTTTTTACATCTAAAAAAAAAAAAAAAAGTATATGCAGCTCTTCTCCTCCAGTCTTTCTCACCACGCGTGTGTGTGCGTGTGCGAGCCCTCGTCTCGTCTCCTTCCAAGTGGTAAAAAAAAAAAAAAAAAAAAAAAAAAAAGAAAAAAAAGAAGAGAGAGAACAACTAATGATCCAAGATATGAAGGTTGCCTGATACGACCTTGTTCTCCAGAATACTGCCCGAAGGAATATCAATGTGAGATCCAGCATTTGCCACAATGATCACTGTGCCCTTCAAGACCACATCCGATCCAAAGGTCACATCACCCGTCACCGTCAAATGGTCCAACTCGAGAATGTGTGGTGGGTTGTTGAAACGGGACAAAAAGTTGTTGACCTTCTTGAAATGATCTCCCAACTTGACCAATGGTACCGTGTTGAACATACGCTTGGGGTTGAATGACAATTCACCATGGTTCAGCGAATACAAATCAGAGGTCACCAAGAACAAATCCGAAGTCGACTTGACAGGCAAGAAGCGGCTACGGGGTACGTTCACTCCGTGAGCATTGTGGAAGTGCTTGATACCAGCTCCAACAGCCGTCTCCAACTGGATGACCTTCTCTCCAGACTCTGTCGTCTTGTGGTTGACAATGACCTCAAGGTTCAGCTCGCCGTCCTCAACAACACGCTTAATCGCCTTCAAGTTGATCCACAAGTTGTTGGTGTTGAAAATTTTGAACTTTTTGATACTCTTAAAGTCCTCGACATGCTCTGCAGGAACCTGGGCAATTTCGAGAAGACGGATCTGGCCCTCATAGTCGATCAGCGTACCTCCCTTGATATCGGCTCTCGTCTTATCAGTCACCTCCATCAAGAATTCGGCTCCCGACTCAACCATGTGGTTCAAAATACCCTCATCCACAGTTGCTCCAAGGTTGTCGACGTTTGAGACAAAAACGTACTCCTTGCCATCATCAAGGAGCTGATCCAAGAGTCCCGAGTTGTACAAAGAGTCGAACAAATCTCCGTGACCGGGTGGGTACCAGTCTGCAATGTTGCCGTCGGGATGGCGGGGTGTGGGCAGCAATGAGTCCTTGTTGACACGGGGGTACCTGGACTGGTTGAAAGTCAGGATCTCAATGTTGTGTGTTGTGTACTTTTGAACGATGCGCTTGGTTTCATCATCGGTGTTGAAAGAGTTCATAAGAATGAAAGGAACGTTGACGTTCTTGGCCTTGTTGAGATACTAAGATTTAATACGATTCGGATGAAAGATGATGAAGAGAGTGTAAGTAAGGTTGTATCTCGACTTTTTGTCTTGCTTTGTTCTTGTTTTCTCCACTGTCCTTAAGCCATGTTATCTCCATCTTACCTCGATCTGTCGGACACTGAGATCCAAAAAGGTCATTCCGTCACGGACTTCAATGGCACTCTTGGGACCAACGCAGCCCATGGTAGTACCCAGACCACCGTTCAGCTTCAACACTGCGAGCTTGTTGAGGTGAGGGCTGCTCTCGACCTTGGGGATGCTGTCATAAGGGACGATCTGATCCTCTGGAGGCGAGCGGACCTTGTCCCAGTTGATCTTTGTGCCCTTGCTTCTGTCAGCCAACCAGCGGTTAAACAAAAGGAAGAAGTTGCCCATCTCAGTTTGGAAGTGCTATAAGAAAAAAGGTTTTGTTTTTTTTTGTCAGCAAGATGTAAAAAAGAAAAAACAATCTAGGATAGGATAGAGTATCCCCCAACAGCAGACTTGATCCCACGTTTAGATCCTTCCAGTTCCTATTCGTATACGGTTTACAGCTCCCCAGTTCCCACACACGGACAAAGAGTGGCTCCTTACTCGTCCAAGTCCAACGGAGAGAGAGATACAAAGCCCCCTTTCGCCGTCACACAATTCTGAGCGTCGACAACGTCATTACGCTTGCATTAAGCTCCGTTGACTTAGGGGACAGGGTAGCTTAGCGTCGCATTGTAGGAGTCCTCTCCACCTGGGATCTCTCCCACGTCTCTCACGTTCACAGGTAAACAAAGGTCCACTGAAAGGCAGTTGCCATGGTCTTTGGATTCTCCAGCAATTATGGGATCCTGCTCTATTACGCACCAATCCTAGTGTCACATTTCTTTTGTTTTACTTCTTCCTTGGGGGATTTTTTTCTTACCTTTCGCTCCTCCTCGTCCTGCTTGACCTGAGAGATCAAGCGGTTGAGTTCTGTCCTCATGGCGCTGGCTGCAGCGGCACTGCTGGCACCTTGAAAGTCCTATCGGTAGGCAATCGCCGATCAAACAGGAAAAGAAAAAAGAAAGAAAGAAAAAAGTGTCAGCAGATCGATCCTAGGCGAGTGAGACTGCAATGCATAATCGCTAGATGTCTATTGGGTTCCTTCTTGACTTCTAAGCGAGGTCCAGCCAGTAGCAGGCTATGGGGGCCTCTAGATCCCAGCTCTCCTGCATCCTATGATAAGTCTTATTTTTCCCTGCTCGGTCAATCAGTCCCCTTCGTGAGAGAGAAATTGATAGTTCCAGAAGTAACCGGCCCGGGATGGTTTTTTCTTTCTCACGGCGGTATGTGAGAGCGCTCCAGGACGCGTTTGCCTTTTATTCCTGCGTGAACGTTTTCTTTTCTTTTTTTTGGGGGGCGAGTACAAGAGGCGTGGTACTGTATCAGGGACTAAAAGAGAGAAGCGGAGCAAGAGGATTCAAGGGTTGGTGAAGTTCATCTTACCAGAGTGGAGAGAGTGTGAGGATGGTGATGCTTTTCATTTCCTCCGTCAGGTCTGAGAGTCGACATTGTGGGTGTGTAGTAAAGAAGAGGGGGATGGAGTAGAGAGTGTGAAGTAAAGGTGAAATGAGGGAGATGCAGCGATGATGCGGAGAGAAAAAAAAAAAAAATGAGAAAGAGAAAAGAGGTGTTGGAGCGGATTAAAAGTGCGATGCTCAGTCGGTATTTATGCTGGCTCAGCACCCTTCGTCTCTCCAGTCGGGGTCCATTCCCCACAGCCCCCTCTCCTTCTCTCTCTCTCTCTCTTTGTCTCTCTTGTCTCTCGCTCACTCCCTTGTCTTTCTCTTTCCCTCCTCTCTCTCTTCCACTTGCCGCCCAGTCTGCCCATGTGTATGGCTGGTGTCTCAACATATTATTATTCTTGGCTGGATTTTGTTGTCCCGGTGCATCATCCGGGCGAATGCGCTGTTGATCAGGGTGCAGAGGAGAGAGAGAGACTGACGCCCATGGTGTGCACCGAAATTTCGCGCGTCCAATGATCTGGCAGCCGTGTACCACCAACCTGCCAGCAGACGCGCCCTGCTTAACTTGCTTGAACGGAGGAGAATTACGCTCAGCTATCCAAAATTACCACGAGAGCCATCGCGCGCTCTATAAATTTAGACAGCCTCCAGGAAAACCGCACAAAGGGTAGCATCAGAATGAAAGAGAGAGAGAGAGAGAGAGAGAGAGGGAAAAGAGAGAGCGTGTTGGTGTTGGGAGGAAAGGAAAGAAGAGCAGGGACGGGACGAGAGAGAGAGAGAGAGAGAGAGAGAGAGAGAGAGTCCAAGAGAGCTAAAGTCTATCCAAGCTGTTAGTATCAATCAAGACAAAGGTGTTGTCCTTGCTGCAGGCACAGAGGAACGTGATTCTCCGGCCGAGGAACCCCTGACCAATGAGCATTCGCGTCTCCATCAGGCTCCATGTAGACCGACATTATCGCTCATTCAACAGAGAAATGTACCATGCCTCAATCGTGGAACACTAAACGCGCAATGGCATCGCGTCACGTGTGGGAGGATCCTGAACATCGTGGCACGTCCCTCTCCAAGTCCTTTGAACTGCTTGCTCTGCTTCATCTTCATCCCATTCGGTCTCTCGTTAATCATCTCTTTCTATTGTCATCAAATCCAGGATAACTCAGGATGGTAATGCTCTTGGAGACAGCCAAGGACTGGTTCGGACTTTTTGGATCAGCTCGAGGCAGGAGTGACGGATGACAGGAGCAGTAGCTTGGTACCATGAGCCTAACATTCCATTTCATCCCATCTCTCTCTCTTTCTCTCCATCAATGCATCTCTTGGGCTCGAATGCCTATAGTCTGCCCTGTTCAACTTTCAGAGTCTCTTGTTGGTAATCCTCTTGGTGATCTGCACCTGCACATACATTCAGACCCAGACACGGCTGCTTGACCGCAACAAAACTGGGTACGTTTCTTATTGTTGTCAAAGACCACCTTGGCTGGTTCCCAAATGTTAGACAAGTTCTGCCTCGCAGTGCCCAGAAGAAAGAAAAAACGACACCCACCCAGTCTTATGTCTGCAGTACTCTGGAGGGGAATGAAGCCCTTTTCATCCCGTTAACGGTGCTTTTTTTCTTCTACTCTTTGGATCTAGACTTCTCGGTATTTTCTGGAAAGCTGCAAGGATAGGTAATATCTCTAGGGATGGATCAACAGCTTCTCGGTGAAGGGCACTCTAACACACCAGGAGAACTAACCCAGTGGACACACACAACCCTTGGCCAACTGTATCTGTAATAGGAGAGCGTCTTAGCCCATATGTCTCCTTGGCATGCATCTGTATGGGCATTAGCCTGATGCTCCCAGAAAAGTAACGTGCTGCCAGGACGGCTCTGAAGAGCCTTGACTCTTCGGTTCATAGTTGCAGCGATCGGGAAGAGGGGCCATTCGTGCCTCAACTCAATAGATGATCTAGGAGACATGTAGACTCTGGCCTCAGCCTGTGGCCGCCAATTCTCCCTACATCACGTGGAAGATCATTAAAAAGAGCTTTGGCGTTTTTTGTCTTTTCCTCTCCACATCACTCTTTATTTTTTCTGTTGAAAATGTCCTTTGCAGTGCCCAAAGTACCCGTCAGGAACACGAATGCAAAGAGCAATGAATCGTCCGATGGAGACCAGCTCGATGGAATGGACACAACCAAAAATGTAAAACCAACAGGATCGGGCGGGACATTTGCCATTCCTGAAAAACCAGTGTCCAAAAAGGCTGTCATGGGTCCACCACCACCTCCACTTTTCCCCAAGGAGACCAGTCAACAGAGTAAGCAGAATACGACTCTGTAGGGAAGAATCGCCTGAGTTGCTGCTTACCCCAACCAACACCTGATTTCACAAAATCTAACCCTTCCTTTGGGTCCCGGATCTTCGGTAGCTCCCACGCTACTCTCGGGCGGCGCGTCAGCTTCAGAGCACGCAGACGCAAAGCCGAAGGCAGCTCCTGCGCCACCAGGACCACCAGGAGGAATCAAGCCCATGGCATCCAATGCACCTCCACTAAACTATAAAAAGCCCTCCTGGAGCGGTTTTCCCAACCAGCAGTTTTTCTTTGAAGTGATCAAAAATGGCGTTATTGTCGAGACATTCATGGTACCAGAAAAGGAGTTTCTTGTTGTCGGGCGGCTTCCCATGTGTGATATTGAGATGGAACATCCCGTAAGTTTTGTTATCTCTGCTGCGCTCCAAGGACAGTATTGCCAGCCCGCGGTTTTTTTTTTTTTTTTTTTTTTCAGCAGGGAATCCGACATCATCTTATTCTTTCATTAATTGGTCTCATAGTCTCTTTCAAGATATCATGCAATTGTTCAATTCAAAAGCAACGGAGATTGTTATCTTTACGACATGAACAGCAGCAACGGCACTCGACTCAACAAGAACCGGATACCACCAGGAATGCATGTATCGATCAAACCAGGCGATCAATTGAGGTTTGGCGAAAGTACTCGCATCTACCTTTTCCAGTCCAAAGAGCCTGTTGATCAGGAAGAAGAAGAACGGAAGTTGGTTGCGGCTATGATTGAACGACAAAACAGGTCTCGTGCAGAGGCTGAAGACAAAACTGAAGAGGATCAAGAAGAAGAGGAATTCAACTGGTAACCGATCATTGCACAGGACATAAGTTGTCACTCTATTTCTCATATTGGACCCTAAGACAAACGTTGTGCTCATCTTTCTTCCACGTTCCTTTCCTTCCACCTTGTGATCGAATTTTTCTGGGGGGATAAATAGGGGTATGGCTGACGATGCAATCGATGAGGATGACATGGCCGAATCCGGTGAAAGGAGACCCGTTGATCCAGATGCCTATTACCGAGAGAATCCCAAGAAAGCACTTCGGAATTATCTCGAGAACAAAGGGTATTCCTGTGATTTTGAGGTGGAAGAAGAGGGACCTGGCCATGCACGCGAGTACACGGCTAGGATCCGGCTCCCGATTGAATCAGCCATGGGTCCTATTTATGGTGAAGCAACCGCAGGCAAGAGACGCGATGCTGAGCGCGAAGCAGCATTAGATGCATGCATCAAACTGGACAGCCGGGGCATGCTTGGAACAAAGAAATCATCCAGTGAAGGTAACGATTGGGCAATGGGCGGAAGAAGATCTAGTCTGCTAGAAACCCCCCCTTCCTTAATTATGTACTCCAGGGTTCTGAAAAGAACATTAGTTGATCTTTACTGACATTTCTTTTTTCTCAATACCTCTACCTTGATGACATAGCACCTGCTCAGGGGCGGTCGAAAAAGTATGGCCGGCCAGACGACGATGATGACGATGACGATTTTTACGACAGAACAGGTAAAAAAAAAAAAAAAAAAAAAAAAAAAAAGGATCCTTCGTGAGAAATAAATGGTTGGATGAGACGAACTGACCATAGTACTAACCCCCGCCTGCAGAGAAAAAGAAGAGTATAGGCAAAAAGGTGGAACAAAAGGCAGAGACACACGAATCTCTCCTGGCAAAGCATCAAGCCCTCAAAGAGAGTATGACGGATTTAGAAACCAAGATTCGAGAATACGATGCATCCGCTGCAACAAGGAAGGCACTGGAAGAGTCAAATGACCTGGACGCTTACATGGCTATGCTTGAAAAGACCGGAGGCGATTCCAAGGCAAAGATGCAACAAAAGCTTGCAGCCATGAAAAAGGTACCTATTCTCTCTTCTCCTTCTCTTACTGTAACTTTTTTTTTTAAAAAAAAGCTATCTAATTTCCTAACAAAACACTTGCGCTTTGCTTCTTTCTTGCCTGAATTCTTAGGAGGAAACCACGTTGCTCCAGTTGATCGAGTTCACCAAGCCAGTAGATTACCTCGCCAAAATCGGAGGTCCTGGTCCGAAACCGTCACCATCGGCATCGACGGCTTCTTCTTCGTCTGCTACAGTGAAGCGTTCTAATGACGAGAAGTCGGACCAAGAGGCGGAAAAGAAGAGACCAAGGATTGGACCTTCACTCCCACCTCCATCGTCGGAATAATAATAATAATAATAATAGTTTTTTTTTTACATGATAAAAAAAAAAAAAAAAAAAAAAAAACGAGCTTCATTTCATTCATTCGTATCAATGCATTTTTTCTTTCTTTTTTCTTTTCTTTTACATTCATTCAAGATCTATGCTTTGGTCTCCTCCACATAATCGGGGTTCTTCTTCAACAACACAAATCCTTCCAACACTGGTGTCTGTGCCAAATACTCTTCTGTCGACAATTCAGCACGTTCAGAATAAGCCAGCAAGACAGGAGTTGTGTGTGTCTGGAAGCCAGTGATCGTCTTGGGTCGTCCAGCCTGTCCTACCACATCCACTGCTTGACCCACACGAACAGTGACCGTTTCTGTCTCGAGTTCCTGGTTCAAAGTAATCAAGAATCGGGGGTACATGGCCGTGACCAAGGAATAGAGAAGAGAGTGGTGACGACCAAGGATCAACGTCCTGACATCTGTAAAGGAAACAAGAGTGGTCATCAGACCTGCCAATGCAACGGGAGACAGGATCTGACGATCGGTGTTCAAGGGGTTGATGGTCAAAGTTCCCTTGCCCATATGCAACAGTCCCTAGATAATCACAAGAAAATAGAAAGAAAAAACGAATTTAGTCCGCTGTCATTTAGCCATAACACTCAACCAGTCGAGAGCCATCATAACACACAAAGTGTCTCTCTCCCCCTTACCTGAGCAATGCGGACGATAAAGAGGCAGCTAGCATCCTTGTGATAGTAGGAAGCCAGATGACGGAGCATTTGCGCGACACGGGCGTTGTTGGTACCGGCTCCGACCATACCCATCGCAAAGATCGAATTGACGGCCACCTCAATGTCGGTATCGTGAGAATATTTACCAAGCGTATCCAACACAGACAGGACTGGGTTCGATGCACACAAAAGACCAATGGCCAAGGGCACAGCACGACGGATCACGGGCTCACCATAGTGCATCAAATGTGTAAACGATCTCAAGGCCATCTCTGCACCAATGTCCTCACCCAACGCAATCAACGCAATACCAAGGACAGCATAGGCCTGGAACTCATCATCAGCGCCATTCTCGGTATCAATGTGGTCATTGCAGTAATGCAACATACGCTGGACCTGAAGCACATCACCCGAGCCAGCATAGGCACAAATCTCGACAATGACGCTTGTCCTCTTGCCAATAGGGTGTTCAATTGCCTTCAATGTCTCCAGAGTCACTTCGCTCTGACTGCGGGCGCCTAGATGAACAGAGTTGAAAGAGATGAATGATAAGTCTCATGTTAGGAAATCACAAGGAGAAAGCAACATATGAGAATATCGAGTAGAAATACAAATAAAACTCTTTTTTTTGTATGCTTACCAAGGTGAAGCAGACCCAATCCCAATCCCATGAATCGACTATAGGTCTCTCCAAGCTGACCATCTGCACGCTCAAGCATAGTCGTCAGAATACTGCTCGTGATGTCACCATCGCAAGTGCCGACAAAGATCTGACCCAGAGCCAAAGCCGCAAACGAAGCCAATTCCATGGACACATCCGTATTGCTAACAATGGGCAACAACAACTCGGAAAGTTCCTCTCGTGCAGAGCCTGCATAGGCCAAACCAAGACCCTGGATCGCTGCCACGCGGATAGCATTTGGCTTGGTATCGTCCAGGTTATCCGAAAGCACAGCCAACGCAGGGTCCGAAACGTTCCGGACACCAGCATTCACGATTCCGACGGCGAGGAGAGCTCCAGCCTTGATGTTGTCCTCCTCGGTGTAGAGGTACTTGTCAATGTGGTTGAGTCCCATATCGACATCCCAGAGAAGAATCATGCCCAGCGAAGCAGCAGCACTCAACATGCCATGATCCTTGTTTTTGTAAATCCAGCCACTGTCGTCCTCCTCGTTCAACATGAGCTTGTCAACTCCAAAACCGGCGTTCACAAATGCATTCACAAACGTCGAAGCCAAGTTTTGACGCGCAGAATCAACCTGCACAATCTGGGCCGAGCCTAAAAATTAAAGGGAGGGAGAGAGGGCTTTTCTGTTTAACATAATGGTTCATCTACAAGAGCCTTTTCAACATATATGTAATAATAAACAAATACAAGGAGGTTTTTTTTTTTTTTAAAAAAAAAACAAATCCTTACGTTTGTGCTCCAAGTGTGTCTTGTAAATATCTTCTGGGGTCTTGGGCTCCATCAAGTCAAGCTCGCGTGCCAAGTTGATAAAGTTGGTGGTCAAGTGGGTGTTGTTGAGGCAGTTCTGAAGATCCTCATCCTCAGTCTCGACAGAGATCTGTTGCCTTGCCAACATGAATGCAAGCTGCTTCTTCATCAATCTGCAAAGTCGGGAGAAAATAGATTGAGAATAGAATGTTTGGTCAGTCAAAAAAAAAAAAAAAAAAGAGGAAGGAGATATCCAAGTAGAACATACGGGTCTTCACAGCCATCAAACAAGGTCTGGATCAAAGCCTTGTCAGACATCCTGATAGCAACGAGCATGGCCTCGGCATGCTTGTCATGCTTCAAGTAGATATCATGGGCCGTACGCAAGCAGGTAATGTCATCTGGAGACTCCAAGTAGTTGACACAGCTGTTAGAGTAGAGAGGGAGAAAAAAGAGGAAGAGGGAATCCGTTAGCATTTGCTAGAAAACAGAGACATCACTTCAACAAGTCGTAACTCGCCGCATATCTTATTTTTTTCCTCCCCCTTCTTTCTTTACCTAGTAATGTAAAGGCAGACACGCTTGTACGAGTTCTTGTCGACAAATGGAACAATCTGTTGAATGATGTCAAGCTGCATCAAGAGATCCACAGCATCAGCCTCGGCATTATGGGCCAAAAAGAATGGAGCCACCTCCAGTGCAAGAGCAACAAGATCATCCGTCTCGGCATCATTCTCCTGTCTCCTGTTGAACTCTAAACCAATCTCTGTGGACAAATGTCTATAAAATGCAAGCAGTAAAGGGAGGAAAGTTGGAGAAGCGATACTTAGCCTCGTGCAGAATGCAGGCCTTCTTGTTTGCGTTTGAATGAGATGACCCTCTACTTTCTGGAGGTGTGTGTGTGTGTGTATGGTATCCAACATACCTGACATATTCATGTCCCCACGATCCAATTGCATTCTGCGATCCAACCTTGCGGTACTTGAGGGTCTCCAGCTTTTCATCATCGTATGTCATGGCGAGGATGGAGAGAATATCGGCAAGGAATTTCTGTGAAATGAAAAAAAAAGAAAGAAAGAATTTGTCATTTGTGATTAATTACGGCCTGGAGAAATGAAGATACTCTTCTAGTCAATCCTTTGCTGCTACGTATCCAGTGTAAAGAAAAAGAAAAAGCAATTACCTTCTCGGCCGACTCTGGCCATGCTTCATGAGTAGCAATCAAATCAGAGTACATGGGTCGAAGATACTTCAATGGCTTGGGAACAGAGGTCATGGAGCTTGTTGATGTCAAGATCAGAGTACGGAGAGTCTCGAGCGTAGGGTTGTAGAGTTTTGAATCGGATTCCTGTGTTTTTTTTTTTTTTTTTAGATAGAGCAGTATTCAGGCGACGCGTCAGTGTAATGATAAAGGACATGTTCACAAACTGCGGTAGGCATAAAAAGAGAGAAAGAAAGGAAAAAAAGAAAAGAGAAAAGGGATTATCGCAGGTTGATCTTGGTAAGTGGGGGGGGGGGAGGGAAGCAAAGCAAAGCATACCTTGAGTCTCTCAACAAGCATCTCGAGCTGTGACTTGAGCTCCTGATCCTCCTCAGACTATTCAAAGTTAACACCGGTAAAGGAGGAGAAGAAGAGAGAAAAAAAAAAAAAGAAGACAGGACATAGTGCACCAAGTAGTGTGAGAGAACAAGCCTAGTGTTTGATCCGATTGGAAATGACCGACCAAATGACCAAATGAGCAAGGACAAAAAAAAAAAAAAAAAACGCGCGTTTACCAGCTCCTCCTTGATAGGTGCATCTTTCAGCTCCTTGGGTGTCTTCTTCAAAGGCTTGTCCTCCTCCATGGGAGAGTTATCTGCGGCAGGCACAGGGATGGTAACCTCTTTCTTCCCAACCATGATGTATTGTTTACGTCTTCCTTAGTGCCTGAGTTTCGCGTAGTTGGGGATGGAGGTTGGTGTGAAAGGGGACTCACACAAATGAAAGAAATGTAAGAGCAAAGGCGAAGCTGTCGAGATAAAAAAAACGAGAGAGAGGGAGAGAAGTAGGGTGAAAGAGCCACTAGATTTCCCGTCCGGTAATATCGTTCTTGGTTCGTCGTCTGGGTTGAATGGCGAGGTGATCGTTCGAGAAGTAGCAGTGGGGATGGAAGAGGAGAAGAGAAGGCGAGCACAATGGAGAATGAAACGTATTCCCTTTCGAGCAGAGGCCGCGCGTAAGCGTACCCTCACCGGAAATAAAGATATCCACGTCACATTCTTCTCTTCTTATTTCCATTCTCAATCTATTATCCCAAGACCAACCGCTTCGAAACTGATCTCTCCTCCCAGTCTTTTGCATTTCAACAATGGCAAGCACAGGAATGGCTAGTCTTGCCAAGTCGACTCTCGGCAGTCTAAGGAATCGTGTACTCTCCACAGGCGGAAAGAAGGTCGAAGTAGGGTCTTCGAAAAAGTTTGCGTTCAGACCTGCAGCTCGCTTAACCACACCATCTATCACACAACAAGGACCTTCTTCCTCTATCTCGGGTCTCCGTTTCTGTCTCCACATGGTGGTCTTTGCTGTACCGGGAGTCGTTCTCGCCAAGAGACTCTGTGATGGCGAGAGACTAGAGGACATTGTGGAGCATACAAAGGAGACGGCAGCCTCGCTTATGCCCAAAGTCTAATAGTCGCTTAGGGAGAATACAGTCTTTCATCTGTCAACCCATCCATATACCCATTCTTTCATGTTACTCCGAGCTCCTCAAACAGTCAATACAGCATGCGCTTTACGGATTTTTTTCTTCTCACCAAGGCCCCCTAGCTAACAAGATATCAAAATCGAGATCCCAACATAGATTGATGCTCCTGAAGGTTGGGGGTGATTATGAGATCCATTAAACGTTCACTCTGCTTCTTTGGTCGAAAATGAAAAAGTGACAGTTGAAAGATATTCCTCTCCAGGTTTTAAAAGTACCTGGTCTCTCCAGGAAGGATGGTTGACTGCATCAGGAAATCTAGATGTCTCGAGACAAAGTGCTGAATGAGGCCCGTATCCACCTCGGGCTTTGCCGACACGTCGGATTGTTTGATTATGGTGTTCATGGACCACCTCCGAGGATTCTTGGTCGATTACGTTGGGGTCAAGACCAACAAAGTTGGCTGTATATAGCTGGAATCCTGGATCCGTCGTCGAGACCTTCATTTCAATTCCGGATTCTGGAGAATACACGCTTGCGACCAACCGACTCTCCATCTTTTTAGGACCATCCTTTTGCCCAAATTTGGAGGGAGAAACAATGGCCTCCTGGAGCGGGTAAAAGTGATCGTATCCATAACCTCCCCCAGGAGTCTGTGCAAGATCTTGACCGATTGTTTTAGCTTTGCGAAAGTCCATAGCAGGCACATGGTCCAGGGGCAATACGCGTCCTGTTGGGATCGATGTCGAGTCGAGTTCGAGATAGCTCTCTATGCCATAGGTTTGCAGAATGTGGTTCTTAATAGTCGAGGTAGACGCGGTAGGATCGCTTGGAGATGGTGCGCGTCCAACACTGGGAACGCCATTGAGGTTAAAGTAGGCATGGTTGGTCAGCGACACGATCGTGGCGTTGTCTTCAACTTTTGCCCGGTAGCTGATTTCTAGAGCATAGTTATGCAAGCGATAGGTGCAGTGGATATTGAGTTGTCCAGGAAAGCCTTGATCCATGTGGTCCGAGATTAGACTGAGTTGAATGCTTGTTCCTCCACTAGCACACCTTGGTTCGGGCAGTTCAACGTCCCAAATCCGAAAGGAGAACCCATCCACACCTCCATGGAGAGAGTTTGGCCCATTGTTCTTATCCAACTGGTAAACAGACGCAGGATCCCCTGGAAAGGTGAACTGACCCCCTGCTATTCTTTAGGCGTAGAAATATCCTTTTGTAAGGTTGACTCAAAGAAAACCACAAAACAACGAGTCGTGTTCATGTATTATACCTGTTGGCAATTCTTCCAACGGTTGCACCAAAGTATGGATCGTGCCTGGTGCGAAAGGCTGTTAGGTCGTCAAATCCAAGGATAATGTCCCGGAGACCTTTCCGAGAGTTGTCGTGGACCCAGAGATGAGAGAGAGTCGCACCCAGGTTGATAATTTGACAGGCCATTCCTGGAGAGGACTCGTCTGTGAGAATAAAGGACCGAATAGGGGTGCCTAAAGACAAACCCTGGCCTTTGACGCTTGGCACGGGGGTACACTCGACCACGGGCATGAAAGAGAAAAGAGAATGTTGTGTGGGAGAAGGTAGAGATGGAGTAAATGAGCGCGTGGTGGATTGATGAGCGTACTGACTCTCTCTTAGAGCCTCTGGGCATGGCAGAAGGTATGTCCGTCCCACTCAGGGGAGGAGAGAAGAAAATTAGTGGCACGGTTGTGCGGAGAGAGAGAGAGAGGAGAGGGATAAACTCTGGGCGGAGAGAGACCCTTCCGCTGCTGCATTCCATCTTGTCTCAACAACAGCACTCGTCCTTGTACGGCATCTGCAAAGAGGAAACAGGAAAACTCTCCTCCCGTCTGGCGTCGCATTCTTTCTCTTTTGTTTTTCTTTTCTTTTCTACTCTTTGCCACACTTTTATTTGTACCCGCTGGAATACCATCGACACTCTGCATCCCCTGGAAGAGCGCTCAATGGCCATGCAGGAAGAAGCCGACCTTCGCCTGCTGGACGACTACGAGTCTTTGGAATCCATCGGCTCAGGATCCTTTGGTCTGATTCGTAAAGTCAGGAGGAAATCCGATGGCAAGGTGCGTACTGAGGTGCTCAATGGGCCGGAGTCAGGCAGGCATTGCTAACTTTGAATGAGCGATCTTTCGATGTCGACTTTTTTTTTTTTTTTTTTTTTTTTTCCAGCAAACTTACCCTTGCCCAAACTGTACTCTTGAACCTACCACATGTCACGCGTGTTGAATGATGGACCACACATCCCTCACTGGAACTGATACTGGTTTGAAAAAATACTCAATACGGACACGTAGATTCTAGCAAGGAAGGAGATCGACTTTAGGAGAATGAGTAGCAAGGAGAAAGCGCAACTGGTCGCAGAAGTCAATATTCTCAAGGACTTGAAGCATCCCAATATCGTTGAATTTCTGGAGCGTATGATCGACAGGGAGCACTGCTTTATTTACATCTTCATGGAGTATTGCGAAGGAGGCGACCTTGCAGCGGTGATCAAGAGACACAAAGAAATGAAGTAAGCACTCCGCTCACAATCGCCTGGCGAATGTTTAAAATGACCTGCTTTTAACAATAAGAGGGACAGCACTAACAGCCGATATGATCATCTCTTGTGTTACTCTATCCACTTGTAGTGTTCCAATACCTGAGGAGTTTGTGTGGAACATTATGACCCAGCTCGTTATGGCTCTTCATGAGTGTCACTGTGGAGTTATCTACAACGAAGGGACGAAAGAGTCGACACCACGGCAAATTCTTCATCGTGACCTAAAACCAGATAATGGTACTTTCTATCCCTCTCAGAGACTCTATGGATCCAAGACGAACGTATTGACTTGTCAGCCAATTTGAAAAGCCTAATATGTTTTTTTCCTCCTATCATCCTCAATTAGTATTCCTGGATGGCAAGAAAAATGTCAAACTTGGGGACTTTGGACTATCGAGATCGCTCAATAATCCACAGGCTGTGTTCGCACAAACATATGTTGGGGTAAGAGACTTTCTTTTTCTTCTCACTGCAGTCGAAATTTTATAGATTGATCGCAGCTGACACCAGTGAGGAATCATTCTCCACTTTTTCGCTTGAATTGTCATATTTTCATAGACGCCGTATTATATGTCACCGGTAACGTGTATGATGCTGGTTAGCCTCAAGATATTAGTTTTCAAATCGGCATTCTTTTGTAGGCGCATTAACATTCATGGGGGATATGTCTTTGTTTAGGAATTGATTAGCGAGTCTATATATGATGCCAAGTCAGATATTTGGTCGTTAGGATGTGTTGTTTTTGAGCTTTGTGCATTAGAGTAAGTCTAGTGAGAATGAACTCGAACCGTTTGTAAAAAGGCATAGATAGTAAACTAATTTTATCCGCCAATCCATTAGGCCGCCCTTCCTTGCCGACTCTCAGTCTATGCTTACTGCCAAGATAAAGCTTGGCTGGATTCCACCATTACCTTCTCGATACTCACAGGAACTCGTTCAGCTTATCCGGTCAATGCTTCAAGTCAACGTAAGTGGAGAAGATATGAGGCAGACACTTGGAGTGCATTGATCGCCCAGCGAACTGTTCATCTAACATGTCATCATTATGATATTTGTTTAGCCCCGGAAACGACCCTCGACTACAGATCTTTTAGAGAATTCAAAGATCAAGACGCTTACTCTACAGCTGGATCTTAAAAGAAAGTATGTATTCGTTCGTTCTGCTCAGATCGATCTTTACAGTTTATGAAGTCTATATTGACTACCTAGTCGTTCTAACACATTCTCTCATTTTTGCCTATCAAAACACAGACTCTCAGAGCTCGACAGCTACAGGCAAAGTCTGATGGACATGGACGAAAAGCTAGTGACAAAAGAGACATCGCTAATTGCACTGGAAAAGAGATTGAAGGCAGCAGAACAAACACTACGTGAGAAGGAGACGGTCCTGAACGCGAGCGAAGAGACTCTTAGAGGCAAGGACAAAATTCTGATAGAATGGGAGCACCGGCTCTCCAAAGAGAACCAGCAAATGGAGGAGCAACGCAAAGCACTCAGGAGAGAGCAGGAAAGACTTTCAGAGATGGCCAAGGAGTTAATGAACAAAGAAAGTGCCTCTACAAAGTCTATACTAGAGCCAATGGCAATAGATGACAAGGCGCAGGAGAGTTCGAACCACTCCATCGCCACTGACATTGGAATTGGCGGCACTTCCCATCGGCAAGATCGACCCATGGCAGGTACTGGGTTGACAACAGCCTTGAAGCCGTCTTCTACGCCTCAGCTCGCTTCCAACTCGTTCTCGTTCACATCGTTCTCAACCATCAATGGAACACCAGGGCCATCTAGCGGTGACTATGTACCACCGACACGGTTGACGCCTCGTCGTAAAACGCCACTGTCTGTTGGCCGACATTCTCTGCAGCCCTCTAACGTGTACCGGAGTCGACTCTCGAATGGATCTAACGCCATTGGGATTTCAGGCACAATGCCGCCCCCACAAACCAGTGCTGCTGATCAAAACTCCAAGGCTGAGGGTATGAGTGTGAATAGTAACATGGTGAGTAGCTTCATGCCAATTACCTCAGGAACAACCAGCTCCACTCTACCAGAGATCTCCACTACTGGTTCAGGATCCATCACATCACAGACTGGCAAGAATCGGGAGAGTGCGAGCTTCACTTCCAGACTTAGTTTATTGCCCAATTTTGGTGCGGGGACGACAACGACGAATTCATCTGCTGGAACAGAGCCTTCAAGACTCCGTGCCAAAGCAAGATCCACCTCTGGACTGATTGCGTCGCTTTCATCCACTTCACTTTCGGGTGCCACCACTGCCGCCCCTTCTTCCGCTTCCTCCCCTTCCTCCATTTCGGGCACAACCATCCCCAACCCTTTCTTAATACCTGAGCCCAAGACAAGTAATGGCTCTGGGAGAGAAACGGGAATCAAGGGAGGCTCACCTGACCAGGCTTTGAATGGGACCTCTTCAGGAGCTACTGCAACTCAATTGAATAACGCTCGCGTCTCTGGTGCGACAGATACGAACCCATCAGAAAACGATGCATCACATACAGTAGGAGGAGGAGGGGGAGGCGGCGGAGGAGGGTTTAATTTCCTCCGACCCAATGCACGCACCACAGGAGCTGCCAATGCCTCTTCCACAGCATCGACTACATCTTCCTCAACAAATCCAAGCAAGATCCAGTCAAATTTCCAACCATCGCTCTCGGCTTTTACAACAGGGTATTCTGGGACAAGACGAGCCAATTCCTCGACAGCATTGTCTGGGATATTGTCTGGGGGGACGGCACCGAGGTTTCATCCAGGAGCTGCCACGACCTCGACAGCCTCAATGCACACCTATACAAATTCAAGTCCAACAACAGGCTCTACAGAAGGGGGCGCCAAGGGCTCTGGCCATGAATCTGGTGGAGGAAGAACCGCCAGCCATCACGGGACGGCATCAGCAACAGTGGTGGGACAAGCAGAGACAACACCAGAGAAAAAGATGTATGAAGATACAAGGATGGAGTGGGATGATGACCTCCCAAGTCCATTTATCAAAAAGACAGCGTTTATGCGACCTCCTTCCTTTGGGCGAGGTGGTCCAACAGCGGGTTCCAAATATTCTTAGAGTTGTTATTGTATTCCCCTTCTTTGTTTCTCTCTCTCTTTTCTCTTCTTTCTTTTCCCGCCTCCTTTTGCAAGAATATCAACGATCGTCTTACTACCACCACCACAATTTGTTCGCTATGCATCATTATACCTTTGACATAGTGGTGTCAAGAGAATAGGGTTGAAATGAAAGAAAAGGCGATTTTTTTTTTTTTTTTTTTTATTGCAAAAAAATACTATAGTTGGTACATCTGTTTACCGTCGTAAAGCCGGACAGTATTGCATTATCCAAAAGGAAGAGAAAGAGAGAGAGAGAGAGAGAGAGGAAGAGAGAGAATAGGGAATTTTTTTCACCCTACCTTCTATCCCCCCCCTTTCCCTCAATTTCTCCTCCATGTTCCCATATTTCCTTTCTAGCTTTACAAAGAAAAAAAAAAAAAAAAAAAAAAAAAAAAAAAAAAAAAAAAAAAAAAAGAAAAAAATATACTAACAATCATAATAACCTTAGTCTGAAAGACCCGACAGTTCCGACAAATCGTCCAAAGAATCGTTATGAGCCTCTTCTTCCTCTTCCTCTTCCTCCTCTACTCTCTCCCTCCTCGGTACCGACTGATGTCCTTGTTCTTGTTCTTGCTGTTCAGTCATCGGTACCGAGCGAGCTACACTACTCTTACTCGGAATCCTCCGCTTCTTTTCCAATTGACTTGCATGGACCGATTTACGCTTCTTGTTCGAGCCGGACAAGGTCGTTCCATTGGTTCCTTCTTCATCTTCCTCTTCCTCCGCATCTGAAGACGATGGTGTCACATCCCCATTGTCTGTGTCGAGCAATGTCAGTTTGCTCGAATCCTTGGATCGACGGGTCGCTTGCTTGACTGCATAAGGAGATGTTGACTTGCGATGATACGGCAGCTTGGGTGGCATCTTGAAAAAGTATTGCTTATCCTACAGGGAAAAATGAGAGAGAGAGAGAGAGAGAGAGAGAGAGAGAGAGAGAGAGAAAGAAAGAAAGAAGAAAGAAAGAAAAGAAAAGGAAGGACACAACTCAGTAAACGAAAATAAACAAAAAATAAATTGGATCCTCCTCCCAATTGAAAAAAAAAAAAAAAAAAAAAAAAAAAAAGAAGAAAATTACCTTGAGTGTACATTTACGAGCACTGGGCATGACTTCCTGTCGAGTCAATTTCCGCATCACATTGTGGTCGCATTCGGGGATATAATACCACTGACTCTCCAGCGGCTTGTTGTATGCGTCCTTGCCCTTGCGAGCAATCTTGCCCACACATCGCGCTGCACTCAGACAATCCAATAAATGCGCCTTGATATCCGATTCATCCTGTGTTGCTACAATCGACGGTTGGCTCGCAATCATCTCATCATACAGTTCAGACAAGGTCATCGACTTCTTTTTGCGTGCAAATACCAATGTGTCGATAATCATTTCTGTATAATCCATCGGCGCCTTCTTGGTCTCTACTCCTCCTGACGATGACTGTGGTGGCTGTGGCTGTGATGACGATGAAGATGATTCCAAGGCTGATTCCTGTTTGGCCTCACCCCGATCTGTCTTGGGAGCCTTGTTCACTGGCGTAGATGGACGCTCCTTGATTGATACAGTTGCTGTATCCTGCTTTGTCTTTTGCTCCAAGGACTTTTCTGCCTTGACCTTGTGGGTTGTCACGGAAGCCATCTTGGGCTTGGATTCACCATCAACCCGCTTCAATGCTGTCTCGCTGGATTGCTCCTTGTTCATCAATTTAGATCCAGAACTGGGTTTGTTGTGAAGAGATTTCTTTTGCTTGTTCTCATCGCGTGGTGCATGGTCGCCAGGGGTTGCATTCTCGTCATTGGTGCGGATGGATTTAGATACAGGTCGAGGAGCCTTGGTCTCTGGCTGCTTTGCTGTAGATGATGGCGAGACAGTTGTCTTTGGTGTTGATCCAGATTTTTGCAGAGGCTTTGATCCAGGTGAATTGATGGGCGACGACGATGTCGAGACCAAAGAGGACTCTTTTGGTTGCAAATTAATGGGCCGTGCTGTTAAGGGTTGGTTCTCATCCAACTTGAGTGTGGTCAATGGCTGTCGCTGCTTTGATGGAACGGGGTTCTTGGGAGGAAGCGAGTCGTCCTCACCATCATAAAAAATGTTGCTATCGGATCGAGGCGAGTCGAGGTTTCCGAAATTCAACTTCCGTACAGGCATCATGTCGGATGGGAGCTCAAAGACAGGTGCCGACCGGATGGGTGAAGTGCCATACTCTGTGCCAAGGTCGGAGGAAGGCGGAGGTGTGCGCAGAGCCGCCCTACCACTGGAGGTGATTTCGTATTTGTAGGCTTTGTGGCGCATCCGTGCAGTGGGTGTAAGCTGAGGTGGCGACGCGAGTTCCTGTGGAGCCATGGTTCGGTCCCGCTTGGGCGTCACCAAGCCTTGCGGAAGGAGTGGCAAGCCAAATTCATCGTCTTCATCATCATTGTCGTTATCGTTGTCGCCCAAGTCGGCTCTGGCGAATCCTGGACCGGAGCCGAGATACTGTTGGGGAACTGGTCCTGCAGGGGCTCGAAAGACCATCTTTACGCCCACAAGGTCGACAATATCGCCCGACTGCAACGCTGTCAGACGGCCGGATGGGTAACCGATTCCGTTGATACGGATTCCATTTTGGCCGAGCACATTGATCTGGAAGACCTCAGCCTCGTGGCTCCATTCAACAATGGCATGGCGCCGTGAGACCTGCTTGTTAATTCTGCCGAGATTCAGCGTTGCCTGAGAGCCTCGGCCGACAATCACGGGCATCTCGTACGATCCTTCGAGGACCATCGAGGGCATCTTTGGCTTTCTCCCAGATGTCTCTTTTTGCTGCTGGGCAGTCTTTTGCGCCGTCTTTAGCAACAGGTCGAATCCATCCACGTCCCCATTGCTCCTGTCGGGTTCTTCAGAGAAGGAAGAAGAAAAGGGGTCAGAAGAGAGAGAAAAAGATTTTCTTGGACAGTGTGTGTGCGCAGAGAGGCGTTGGGGTGGCCATCCCATGAAGATAAAAATTGTTTTAAGAGAGGCCTTACCATCAAACAAGATGGGCTGATTTTCTTTCATCAGTTCCATTGCAAGGAGGATTGGGGTTGGAGGCGATGGTCAGCGAGAATGTAAGGTCCCTTTTCAGCTGGGCAAGCTGAATCCAGATATCGCAGGGGAGGAGGGTCAATGGGCGGTTGTGTGGTGGGCGCAGATGCAACAGAAGGTGTCAAATGAGATTAAATGAGATGGTGGTGAGAGGAGTGGGATCGATGAGATCGGTGGAGATCGGGCGAGTCGGATCGATACCACGAGAAAAGAGATTGCGATGGATTACAAAGAGAGAGAGACAGAGAGACAGAGATGATCCTGAAGATGCAGCAGATGATCCAAAGACACTCAGCGGAGGCTCAAAACGCGCGTCGTGGAATTGTTTTTTCCTCTCTCCCGCCCTCGCCTCTTGTCTCGAGGCCGTGTGGCGGAGGGAGGCTCTCTCTCTCTCTGACTGTCCTCTGACCTGTTCAAATCCACGCGCACTCTGTAGACATGTCCTGTTTCCCTTACACACACACATACTTTGGACCTAATGCCAGGCTAGTCTCCTCTTCCCGGTTAACACAACCCGGTCACTGCATTATCACGACAACACTGCATACAGATTGGCACGCAATGGCATCGTACGGCTGAAGGGAAAGAAGAGAAAGTGTGTTGAACAGTGGTTCAAGTTTGGTCGGCTCCAGTCCAGCCACCAACCAATCGCCACGTGCGATTCGACAAACAGAGTCAAGATAATTTTATCAATTACGGAGTCTTTTATTTGTATAGAAAATTGTCAGTGAAAAGATGGCTTTTTTAGTTGAGGTAATCGGTAGGGAGGAAGAAGAGGAGGATTTGGCCAAGGAAAATAAAAAAAGGAAGAAAAAGTCAAAAGACACCCTTATACGTTGAGTATGAAGAGTGCCCACATCGTCCCAAGGACTGATGTCCAGACCAAACATCCGAGAGAAGGAGCAAAGAAAAAAAGAAAGCATTTCTGCTATCTTAATCCTCACTATCTTCCTCGCTGCTCAATCTGGTTGCTTTTCCTCCGTTGACGCTTTTTTTTTTGTGTCCCTCGTTGGCTCAAGGATTGAGAAGACGCAGGATCGAAGCATTTTCGGGGGAGTGGAAGGGGAGGAGAACATTGTAAAAAAAAAAATAGGAGTCATTGCCAGAGAGAGTCATGGAAAGAAAAACCTCGGTTGACGAAGTATTCTATCCAGATCTCAGGAGAAATGACAACAACTCACAGCAGTCTTGAACGCAGATGGCGGGCGCAGGGAACCAGGGGGGCCGGGAGGAGCCAAAAGGCAGGACAGGGAAAACCGCATTTAGGGAAATGAGGTCCTCCTTTGCTTGCACTTGCCCACGACATTTGATCCGCAAGGTCAAAAGGGACGGGGATTCGACTGACACCAAAGGAGCCGGGAGAGGTGACAGGACCATCTTGCTCGAAGGACTTGAGCTACGACTCAATACAAACTTCTGCTAGATGGGGATCAAGAAGGAGTCGCAAAGAGTCGGGACGAGGGAGGGGGAAACGGAGCGATAGGAAGGATAGAGGGGGGGAAGAAGAGATAGCCATCATCACACCAGCCAATTACTTTTTTTTTTTGAAAGAAAAAAATGAAAAATGAAAAATGCTTGTTCTCCCAAGGAGTCATTGCTTCTGTTGAAGAAACTTTCATGTTAGTCCATTCACACGCAGCAACCACCGTTGCACCAGACATGAAAGTCATAAAACAATAATCAAAGAGATGAAAAAGAAATGGGGAGGGGGGGAGGGGGGGGAAAAAAGTAAAGAGAAAGGCTTGGAATCTGTTAAGAGATTCCTGGGGTGAATGCCGTTGAGGCACTCTAACTTTGGGTTACCATATCGTTCGTTTGTTGAAAAGAAACGCATTGGCTCACGGACAGGTCCTTCGAATCCGAAGGATACCTGTCCAGCGCTCGACGACGTTTTCGACGGAAGCACGCTTAGGCAGAGCCTGAAGCGCGCAAGGCCTTGGCAACAGCAACCATGTTCTCCAAGGACTCATTGACCTCCTTCCAACCACGGGTCTTAAGACCGCAGTCGGGGTTGATCCACAAGTTACGGGCAGGGATGTACCTAGAGAAGCACAAGGGTTTGTTAGATACCTTTTTCTCTTACTTTAGTTCAGGAACAGTCCATGAAAAAATAGCTCAACTTGGAACATCACTTACTGCAACATGGCATCGGCACGCTCCTTCATCTCGGCGGTGGAAGGAACACGGGGGGAGTGGATGTCAAAGACACCAGGTCCAATGCCAGCATTGTAACCATGGGTGGCAAAGGCATTCAAGATCTTCATGTCACTCTTCGAGTTCTCGATGGTGAGGACATCGGCATCCATGCGAATGATTGCCTGGAAGATATCCTGGAAATCACTGTAGCACATGTGGGTGTGGATCACAGTCTTGTCGGCAACACCGGTGGTCGAGAGCAAGAAAGCATCAACGGCCCACTGGAGGTAGTACTCATAGTCGACAGCACGGAGAGGAAGACCCTCACGAATGGCAGGCTCATCGACCTGGATGTGGACAATGCCAACCTTCTCCAGATCAACGACCTCGTCGCGGATGGCCAAGGCCAACTGAGTGCAGACAATCGACTGAGGAATGTCATCACGGACAAAGGACCAGCGCAAGCAGGTGACGGGTCCAGTCAACATACCCTTCATGGGCTTGCTGGTCAACGACTGAGCATAGACAGTCTCCTCAGTCGTCATGGGGTGAATGCGGTGCACATCACCAAAGATAATTGGGGGGCGGACGCAGCGCGAACCATACGAGGCAATCCATCCGTTCTCCGAGAAGATATAGCCCTCAAGACGCTCACCAAAGTAGGCAACCATGTCGTTACGCTCAGCCTCACCGTGGACGAGAACATCCAACTCGAGCTTCTCCTGAGCACGAATACAGAACTCGATCTCCTTCTTGATGAACTCCTTGTAAGTCTTCTCATCAATCTCGCCCTTGGTGAACTTGGAACGAGCGAGACGAATCTCCTTAGTCTGAGGGAAAGAGCCGATCGTGGTGGTGGGGAAGGCAGGGAGAGGGAGGGTCTCGTGCTGCTTCTGCTGACGGGTGGGGAAGACGCTGCGGCGACGGAGCTGATCGGGGACAATGGCCTCCAAACGCTGACGGACAGCGGCGTTGGTGGTGTGGGGAGAAACACGGCGAGCCTCGACTGAGCGAGCATTGTCGGCCAAGGCAGCCTCAACGGACTCGGTACCCTTGTTAAGAGCCTGAGCAAGGACGTGGATTTCCTTGCACTTCTCCTCAGAGTAAGCAAGCCAGTCAAAGAGCTCAGGCTTCTGCGAAGCGAGACGCTTCTCGAAGCGGAGAGTGACGGGGGTGTGGAGGAGCGAGCACGAGGGGGCGACAAAGATGCGGTCAGAACCGATGGCCTGAACGGCAGTGTGGGCGAGCTCAAGAGCCTTGGCAAGGTTGGTCTTCCAGATGTTACGACCATCGACAAGACCAAGGGAGAGGACCTGGGTCGCGTTCAAGTTGTCAATGACGTGCTGAAGCTGCTCGGGGGCACGAACAAGATCGATGTGAAGACCAGCAATAGGGGTGTCCTTGACGAACGAGACGTTGTTGCCAATACGACCAAAGTAGGTAGCGATCAAGAACTTGAGCGAAGGGGCAGCAGCACCGAGACGGTTGTAGACAGCGCGGAACTGGTCAATGACCTCTGCGGAAAGATCCAAGACAAGGATGGGCTCATCGATCTGGACCCAGTCGGCACCAGCAGCAGCCAACTTGGCAAAGAGCTCCTCGTAGACAGGAAGGACCTTAGGGAGAAGAGAAAGGAGGTTCAAGCCAGGAGAGTTCTTGGCAGCCTTGCCGAGCAAGAGGAACGAGAGGGGTCCCAAGACAACAGGGCGGGTGTGGATACCCAAAGCCTTGGCCTCGTTGAACTCTTCGACAGTCTTGACCTTGGAGCTCAATCCAAAGGTCTGGTTGGTCTCAAACTCGGGGACACTAGATAATCAGGCGGGGCGAATGAAGGTGAGTGTTATGATCTAATGATGACACGGGCGACTAAACTGATAAATAGAGAGTTAACTTACATGTAGTGGTAGTTGGTATCGAACCACTTCTTCATCTCCTGAGCCTCGATATCGACCTTAGCCTGGGTCTCAGTAGCAGGCTTCTGGATACCACGGCCAATAGCGAAAGTGCGCTCATGACCGTCAGCAAGGTGACGGAAACGCTGGGGAATGACGTTGAACATAACCGAGTGGTCGAGGACATGATCATAGAAGGAGAAGTCGCCGGAGGGGATGTGCTCCAAGCCCTGGGACTTCTGGAGCTTCCAGTTCTCAGCACGAAGCTTGACAGCGGCCTCATCGAGAGCAGTCTCGTTGACCTTGCCAGCCCAGTAGCTCTCAACAATCTTCTTTGTCTCGCGCTGGGCGCCCTGTGTAATGCAAAGCAAAAGCAGAGATTGGCAATGGGTTAAAAAGGATGATCTGGAGGCCAAGGGGTGAAGATGGACAAAGATAAGGGAAGGGTGCAACTTACGATTCTGGGGAAACCGAGGTTAGTAGCAAAGACCATGGTGGATATTGGTGAGTGTGAAAAGAGAGTGTGGGTGGGTGGATGTAAGAGTGTGTGTAGGCTTGGGATGCGCGGAGCGAGCAAACTGTCGATAGAGTGTGGTGAGAGGGGATTCTGCAAGGAGAGTCGCAATGCAGGCGAAAGAGGCCCTTTTATACCTGTTGTGCTCCCCGCCTAGACAGGTTGCAGATGAGGCCATCGCCTCGTTCCGCGCCACTGATTGGTTGAGATGGTTCAATGGCCAATAGTACAGTGCGCCCTGCATTTTTCTCACACTTGCCTCTCTTCTGCTGCCCTGCCGCGCGCAGGGAACTCGAACAATTGGCACCTTCGTACATTGGCCGTCCTCGCTAGCTTAGGATGGAGGCCCCAGGGGCGAAGGATCGCAAGCAACACCAGCCATGGCATGCTAGACATGGGTATTACCATCTCGAGCGCTCTTTTACCAAATCAACCTCGCTCGTCCCGAAGTCACTCGTGGCTCGAGATGGACAAGAGGCCATCATTTCCTCCTTGTAAGTTCCAGTCATGACCAAGCGCGCTCTGCCCCTTTTGTCCTCACCAAAGGCACTTCATTCCCTCCCTTAATTTTTTTTTTTTTTGATCCGCTTCAACTTCGTTACTCGCCCATGCAACGGGGACCCTACACATCATTGAGTGCAAACAGACAAGTGCATAAGTGCTCGTGTAAAGTGACATGTTACCCAACAGAGGACTACGCAATATAGACTCGCGATATTAACAGATCATAACGATGCAGGTGGACGAGCTCTGGTCCGTATTATTGCCAGGATACGTGAAGACAAAATGGAGAAGGAGAAGAGAACCCACCTTGGCTCAGGGTGTACGGCATTTTGACACAGGATCGTTTCTAATGTCAAACTGTCAAGTTCAGGACCGAGCCCTTGGGCTGATCTGGCAAGGCGCCTGACTCTATGATGGGCGTCCTTTGTCGAAAAAGCACGCCATGGAGGATTACATGCATTCGACCCGCCTCTTCCCTCTTACCTGTGCTTGTGCTGTGAGTCAACCAAAAAGAAAATTTCATAACTCCCCTGTGCCACGGTCTCTCCGTCTATGGCTGAGAGCAGTCCCCAAATTATTATCTCCGCCCATTCTCTCACGCACACTCGTTATCGTTCTGGCATCTGTAGACCACTCGGCTCTCAAAGAGAGGGAGAGAGAGAGGGAGAGAGAAAGAGAGAGAAAAAGAGAAAAAGAGAAAAAAGAGAGGGACTCTCTTCCTCCTACGCCAGGTACATAGGCGCTAGTCAGAGAAAAGCCCTGACAGTTTTAATGACGGGCAGTAAAAGAAAATCCTCACTTTCACCGGATCGCGGCCAAGGTGTTGAACCCCATTTGAAACATCCAGTCGATATCCAACAGCATGCTAATATCCTTTCCGTCCTCATCTTCCTCATTCGCACTGTCCTCTTCGGCACTTTTCTTCTCCAAGCAAGAATGGTTTTGCGTCCCGAATTGCAGCACAAACCTGTCCTTGGCCACGCGCCCCAACCCTTTCTTGAGAACACCAATGCCGTCCATCTCCTTGCTGGCTCCTATAGCTCCAGGCATTCGACCAGAGCTGGTGGTGGTCGGAAAGGCAGTCTCGTTTAGATCTTTTGCCAGCAGAGTCAGGGGCTCCAGGTAGAACGACTCGATAAATCGCGCTGCATCAGAGACATCGCGCGATACACCCATGCTTCTCCTGTTGATTCCATGATTGTCACCTCCTTCAGGGATCACAAGCTGATCGATGGCCTGGTGGAGGATGGCAAGTCGCTGCTGGAAATAGGACCTTGTATCATTGTTATCTTCACTGGACATTGTTCCCGCTGTCGGTGGGGATGATGCCGTACCTTCAGTCACTGCAGCGGTGGTATCGACCGCAGGACCTTGGCTCTCATGCTCAACTGAAAAGGCCACAAGGTGGCAAGCCAGATGCAACGTTGCCATCTGTTCTGCTCGAATCCTGACCGATGTGACCGTAGACTCTTGCTCTACTGTTGCTACTGCTCGAAATCTCTTTTGGGCTCTAATCCCGGGATAGTCCATGGATTGGACAAGGTCCTGGATTTGTTGCTGCAGCAATAGTACGTACTGAACTCGCATCCCGAGTGCTGTACCAATGGCTCGAATTCTCTTTTCATGGTCACGGTTAGATTCGTCCTCTGTTTCCAAAGAAAGTTCTGTCGTGGATGTTACCTTGACTTGCTCCATTTGTTGTCTCAGCATGCTTTGGTGTATCGACTCTTCTAGTAACAAAATCCGAATGCCTCCAGTTCTTGCAAGTCTTGACATGTCGCTTGGTTCTGGACTAGACATTCCTAGACTCTCTCTGTCACCTTCTTCCTCTCCTGCTTGGCTTGGATCATCGTATCGGAATCTGAGAGGCTTTTTCTTTTTCGCGATCCGGTCGAGTTCTTCTTGATCTAAATGACGAAGAAGCACTTGACCTAGTAGCTTGACTTGATGTGCATCAAGTATATTGGTAGTGCTGCTATTGGAAGGACTGGCACTTCCTACGATGGGGGCAGACTTTTCGTTCAAGCGTCTCTTTTCGTTGAAGCCTCTTTGCCAGCATGCTACATTCATTGGAAATTTCCCAAAGAAAAAAAAAAATAAAAATAAAAATAAAAATAAAAATAAAAAATAAGCAAAGTGATCTTTTCCACATCCCAACAAAACCTGGTTCGACAACTCAGCTTAAAAATTGAATACCTTCAATGGCCGTCATGATCCTTGTGGCAATCTTGGATATGACCGTCTCTTCCAGATCCAGGTCCGCAATGCGGACTTGGTTCCACTCTGTGTCACACGCCATCATATTTGCCCCTTGTTCCTTATTGGTCCTATTGGTCCTGCTGGACTTGGCCCCCTGGACAGCACCACGTGCATGGTTATGCTTGTCTAAAAGGTTGGGCGGAGTAACATACGTGTACTCGAGCCCAGAAAAGACGGCCAATAAACGAAACAAGCGATGTAAGCACATCTTCATCATGGTCGTAGAGTCTATCGTATTATCCTCTCGGCTACTGTCAATGCCACCTCGAGACTCTTGTTGCTCTGGGGAGGAGTTCTGTTGCTGCTGGGATCCAATGAGTCCCATCAATTCGATAGCCTGACAAGCAGCCCGTACATATGCCTCCAACGCATGTCGGTCCGGTTGTAAGATCGACCGGTCTGGATACTGTTTCTGTAGAACAGCAAGATCGACCATGGTAGCCACTCGACAGAAATGGTCCAGGATGGCCTTCATCACCGTCTCGGATCTTGCGATCGTCTTGGTTTTGATGGCAACCATTGCACAGAGCTCTAGCTTTTTGAGCTTGATCTCAACCAAGTCAATAGGTCTAGAATACGAGGAACAAAGTTTGAAAGAATTGGTCATTATGGAGGATTCATTGCAACAGAGTCAAAGAAGACTAGGCCATCGGGTTGATTCGACAACACATACTTGCAGAACAAGGCCGAGATATGGGCAAGATCATCATGTAGAAACCGTCCATTCATCTCAAGTAGCAGTCCGAGGTGGCAAAGAGAGCCATAAACAAACTCGGGAACAGGGGATTCTAATTGACCCAGCAGTGTCTCTGTAGACCGGATAAACGACGAGACAGAATAGAAAAGAGAAAGAGGATGTCAGTCATAGATATTCTCAACTGAAGACTGGATAGGTCATAAGCTAGTTCGATTTCTGGATTACCTTCGATAGTATTACGAACTTCATCCTGGATCTCGTCCAGATCCTGACAGAGCCATATGAAGAGTTTCAGTGTCGCCATCTGAACTGCCATCGAGGGATGCCTTAAGCCATCATCAATATCGTTCTAGATTGTTAAAAACGTAGTCACCAACCATCAAAACTTAGTCATGGCTGGATATAAAGAGTAGAACTAGAAAAAAAAAAAAAAAAAAAAAAAAAAAAAAGGTGCGAATTGACGATTACCATGATCTCGTAGATTTCGTCGTCTGTTTCGGGTTTGTATCGAGAGAGAACCGTCAAGATGATTTGTAACTGTCCAGGGCTCCAGTCTTTGAACCGTTTTAATAGATAAGATGCAATGGCCTGGTTGATCACTAGACCTCCTTCGTCCACGAGAATGGTCTCCAAAGCCATAATACTACTGATCACCACTTGAGTTTCTCTGTCCCTGAGTAGTCCGTAGAGTCTGTCTACAATTTCGCTTTCTGATCAAGAGAATCGATGTTGTCAATAGGCGCTTCATAACAGTAGCGACAACCCAAAAGAAGAAGAAGAAGAAGAAAAGAATATCACCACGATCTTTACCAATGACAAAGAGGGGATCGAGTTCATAGAGCGAGATGCATGCCATGGTCGCTGTTTTGCGGACATGAGCATTTTTATCTTGGAGACCACTGTTCAAGGGCTGCAGCATGAACCGAAGAACGCTCTTTTGCCTTGATATTCCGTCCAATTAATACACGCGCATGTTCGCAAAAAGCACGACCCGATGGGCGTAGCAGAGAAGGACGATACATAAAAAAAAAAGTGTCAGTCCTTAGAAAAACAGAGCTCGCGGAACAAATTCCTTCGCACAAGAACAAGGAAAAAAGGTTCCAGTCGCGCTCTATTACCCAAGAGAACAGATGGTTCGGAGCGCGAGTGCGCGCACAACAGGGTCCAGATCAGTACAGTCCTGAAGTAGAGTGTTGATGCAGAGAATGCAGAGTTCCTCGTTCTGGGACCCATATCGACTCAGGAATGCATAGGCAGCTCTCTTTACAGGAATATCTCGCGTCGAAGCAGTCTACAAAGGAGGGGCCAAAAGAGGGGGAGAGAAGAGCGTTCAAGCCATTAACTACTTTTGCTCGGAGGAAGTGTGAACGGCTAAAAGAGAGGGAAATACCGGTAGGCAGGGAAAAGAGCGTGTAGTTACCGAGACAATGTGCGCAAAGAGCGAAGAGACGTCAATGCCCTGGCCCATGAGTTCCTGAACGCGTTGCATTAGCTGTCCATGGTGCTGTGGGCCTTGACGCTGATGATCCTTGAATGCCTCTGCCAGTTCTGGGAGGTCCATTATGGAGATTGAATGTCGGTGCAGATGGACAGACGTGTACTTCAGGGAGAGTCTTTTTTTTTAAATGAGAGAGAAACACCGCCTCCAAGGCCCATTTTTTTTCTCTCTCTCTTTCCAGATTTCGTGGCGCAACAATGCTAAAAAAGAGCCGCGTCGTTGGCCCCGTCTGGACTGACTCTGTTCCATCCTAACTGGGATCCAAGGCCACCATGTCACTCTTGACTCGCCTTTCCCGCCCTTCGCATCGCGATCGACTCTACGAAATTGGTGCCGAGTCGGGACTTGAGGTGAGACTTTTTGAGATGCAATCATCTTTTGAGCCCATTCCTTTTTTTTTCTTTCTTTCACTTCAGACACCAGACTCGAATCCGAGAGATGTTTGAAAAACTAAAGTAGTGCACAAGCCTGGTCGTTATGATGGTCCAAGTTTATTTGTAGTCTCAATGAAAGCCCTTCTCCAGAACTCCACCCTCAAGATCCAGGAAGCGATACTGGTGTTGGTACCCAATCCTTCAGAAGAGAGTCAATCGAGTTAGCCTCAAGGAAATCAGTGCCGGGATCGGGACAGTCTAGTCATCCACGGGAGACAAAGGGTATCTTTCTGGGCGTAGATGGACTCGATGAACTATTGTCCAGGCACGGTTATGGCAGTAGTAATGGGCCCCTTGCACCAGGCGATATGATAGACATCATGGGAGGACCTTGTACTGGCAAGACTATGCTCCTTTACGCCATTATCCTCTCGACAGTCCTTCCTAAAGCCTGGAAGCATTCGCGATCCCGTCCTGCTCTCGTTCTGAACAAAAAGCCCGCTCAGAGTGTGGTATTCTTAGATCTCGACCAAGGGTTCTCAGCTGAGCGGTTAAAATTATTGTTATGTCAACGGATCCGTGAACAGCTACAATATCAAGAACAACAATATGCTGCCGAGGTCGCACAAAGGCAGGAACAGAATCAGGACAAAGACAAAGAGCCGATCGCTGAGGAAGAGGAAGAGTGTCAGGATATCGAAGACGACCAACAATATAATCCTGAGGCAAAAGAAGTCGCAATAGGTGAGAGTGGGATCAATAGTCGGGGTTCAATGGCGACTACAAAGGACATACATCCTGTCGCCACGGAGATTACCCCGCCCCACTCAGTACCATACATCCCGATCAATCTTGACTCTCCAGAAATTACAGCCAAAATTGAACACCTCGCACTTTCTTGTCTGGAGTCCGTTCATGTCTTTCGTCCACGCGATGCCATCTCTGCTGTGGTGATACTTCGGACATTAGATCAATACATGGTCCATCAGATGGAATCCTGGTCTGCCTCAAGCAGCAGTAACAGCAACCACAACATCAACAAGCGACTGTCCAAAGAAAGGGATTCTGAAAAGACCAAGCCCAAGTTCCGAAAGACCTGTCCACCCTTTGGACTGGTCATGATCGATTCACTTTCGTCGTTCTATTGGCAGGATCGAGCACAGCAAACGCATCAAAAGGTCATTAATGCGCTTGTGGATGCTATCAATCGACTCTGTCCTCAAGCAAGTCTACCATCTCCTTCTTCTCACTCACTTACTCGTCCAAGGTGGACTACACTGCCCAACATTCATCACCGTCACGCTAGCTCTCACAAGCTCATCTTCATTTCAACAAGTTGGTCCCTTGTATCATCTACAAGACCTTCCTCAACCACCCCTTCGTCCTTAGATAGAACCGTGACAGATCCTCTACGGGATCGACTTAAATACCGTTTTGTAATGCAGCCTCGGAACTTTTACAAATTTCAATCCGAGTACGATCTTATGCAACGTTGGAGACAGCAATGTCTCTCCCAGAAGGATCAACAAGGTCAGATGAGTCAAGATCCACCACTACAACATCTGGAAAGTAACAGCAATGATCCAGGACAATCCAAGACTACGAGAGTAGACTCGAGCACAGTGATTTCGGAATCAAACATATCCAGCATTCAAGAGTCCGTGTTTCAGGTCCAGATGGTGATACCATCGGTCCCCAACCAACGTCAACAGGTCTTTCGTTACTCTGTATCAGATGCTCGAGGCATTCATACGTTTCCTGCTTCCACTTTTACACCTAAATCTCTTTCTCATGTTCCAACAATAAACCATTCGTCGTAATCACATGAAACATTGTGTATGAGAGGGCATTTTCTTTTTTTTGGTACTCGGGTTCTCCGGTCTTCATCATCATCTTCTCCCCTCGTTTTCAAATTTTTTTATACATACAATGAATGACAGAGAGAGAGAGGGAGAGAGAGGCGAGGTGATGAAAAAGGTGAGGGGGAAAAGAGGGGAGAGAGAAGGGATGGTTGAATGACTAGATGATTTCTCTAATTCTGTTAATAAGCGCGATAGGCCATCTCGAAGAGTGTTTCGCACTCGCCCGATTTTTCAACCATGTCTCTGAATCGGCTCGAAGGGTTGGTGATCAGATTGATAGGACTGTCGAATTCGACTGCACGCCCTTGTTCTATTCAAAAAAAAGCATTCATAGGTGAAGGGGACCAATTCAAGAATTTCCGTTAGCATCAATAAAGAATTCATGTAATCGATTTACCAAATTGATAGGCTGGCCGGGTTCTGCAAGAAGGAGAAAAAAAAGGGGGGGCTAGCAGATTGACCTACCAAGGACAAGGACTCGATCATAGTCCATAATGGTTCTCAGTCGATGGGCGACAGTAATCAATGTCGAGTCTCCAAGCTCATTCCGGATCGTGGTCTGAATCTTTTCGTCAGTTGCAAAGTCAACACTTGCCGTTGCTAAATTACATTAAGTAGAAAAATAATTAACGTTGTCAGCAATGAAGTTATTCCAGGGGAAGTGTAGTCATTCCAAATCCTATAATCCTATTGCAAAACCTTTTCTTTTTTCTTACCTTCATCCATGATAATCACTTTGCTCTGCCTAAGTAGTGCACGGGCCATGCAGAGCAATTGGCGCTGACCCTGAGAAAAGTTATGGCCACCATCGCTCACTGGGCTATCAAGACACTCAAATGGATCAACCAGCTCAGGTGCATAGACAGGTGAGCCCTGCGAGGACGTCGAGTGATATGTGTTGTAATTGTATGAGCTAGGTCCCTCGATGCCGTTTCTCTCACAGATCTGAGGATTCAAGGGCGCACACAAGAGACTTGCAGCGCCAAGAGCGACAGGGTCATGCGGATGAACACCAGTTCGAGTATGATTGGCATTATTAGCCAACAAAGGTGTTGCAGCTGTTGGCTCCGCGCTGAATAGGGACGCTGATAGCATCGGAGGCTGGCTTGATCCTGGTCTTGGTCCTGGTGTCGGTGCAACCCTAGGCGTTGAAGCGGTTGTAGTCGTCCTTGTGCTCATTGTCTCGATATGGTCCTGTGCAGGCGATCGACTGCCACCATTAATCGAGGTTAGCAGTGTTGGGGGATGGAATGGGTCTTCGGGCAGTTGGCTGTCATAGTCTACTGCCGCCATGGCACCTTGCGGATCAACCATAGCTCCATATGAGTGAGAATGGTGGAGGTGAGGATGAAGGTGATGACCTTGTGGATCACCAAGACTTTGGTCATAGTGAGAGTGTGGGTGTGGGAGATGAGGGTCTTCGTGACTATAAGGCACATGGTGATGGAACGAAGGAGGATGCTGATAGGGGCCGTGGATCCCTCCGTTACTTGACATGGTGGAGCTTGAGGCTGATCCTGAACGTGATCCTCGGGCCTTGACGAGATGCACCCTACGAAGTGCTTCCCAAATTTCATGATCGGCATGCTCTTGGAAAGGATCCAAGTTGGACCGGATCGTGCCATTGAACAGTACAGCATCTATTTTGAATATTTCCAACAAACAATGAGAGTGAAAAGTCAGATATTGTCCTTTGGGCTCAAGCAATACTGTAAACTCGTCCCCTGATTTACCTTGAGGAATGATGGTCAAGCGTCCGCGCAAATCTTCCAGTCCGATCTTGGAAATATCAATTCCATCAATTACAATGGATCCTGACATGGGCTCCATGAATCGGAACAACGACAGAGCCAGCGTAGATTTGCCAGATCCTGTTCTGCCGACAATACCAATCTTCTCCCGGGGACGGATATTGATTGTGATATTGTGCAAGACAGGGCCAAGATCAGGCGCATACTGCATTGTCAATCCTCGAATCTCGATTGTTCCGTCATATGGCCACTATATCAAAGTAGTCATTTAAAAACAAAGGTAAGTGTCCATGCCACATATACAAATAAGAGGAATTGATCCTCCACCTTCTTCGTTGATCGAATCTAGTCTAGAAGTAGCTTACGCCAGCGGGTGGTCGGGACCCTTCAATGATGGCTGGTGGCTCTTTGGGCAGCTGCAGATACTCGTGAACTCGTTCGACACTGTTCAGTGACATTTCCATTTCTGTGTAGATACGGACTAGCCACTATTATAATTATATATATATATATATTTTTTTTTTTTTTTAAAAAAAAAAAGAGAGTTAAAGTGAATTCGTAGAGGTGGCATGCATTGCAAATCAGATAAAGCATCGCTCAGCGGACCAAGAAAGGCACTTACATAGATCAGTCCCATAAAGTTCATGGCCGATCCCAAGCTCAGTCCAGCCCATCCGGCATCCAGATGATCCAAATTGCGGAGAATCAAGAGGCCGGCAATAAAGCTCACCATGGCACCAATAAAGTCAACCCGAATATTGAGCCATCGGTTGCACATCCACAAAAAGTAATAGGGTGCGTTGTTATTGTCCAGTTTCACAAGGACCTCCTCCATAAATCTCGACTCGACACCAAACGCTCGGATTGTGGACACGCCAACTAGTGTCTCCCCAAAATGCGAGTACAGAGGCGATTTGGTCACAGACTCAATTCGTTTCAGCTCTCGACTCGAGGAAATGTAATAAGCTCCCACAAAACAGTACGCCAATGCTAATTCAAGAACATGGAGGGAGAGAGGGGATTGCAATTGGTTTTGTTAGAATAAAGAGCTCATGTGTAAGCACAGACACGATATATATCAGAGTAAGAATAAGCATATGTGCCCTACCAATGAATCCAGCAGCAATCAGGAATCCCGGAGTTACCAATGAGATTAATAGGATGACTCCGAGCGCACCCGAGATGTTAATGAGCATCAATGCCATCTTGGGCATCATCTGACCATCAATAACCTCAAAGTCCTTTGAAAATCGGTTGATCAAACGACCGACTGGAGTCGTGTCAAAAAACCGAATTGGTGCACGGACGATTGATGCAAGTAGTTCCTCATACAGCGACCTTGATGCCCGCAAAGATCCATAGAGTTGCCAAAACATGCGCACAATTGTCAGAAAAACAGCCATCATGGCAATCAGACTATAAATTCCGATATAATAGTCCAAATCCATGGGCTCGTCATCCTCGTCGCCGCCGCCGTCTCCTGTTCCAGAGCTATTCCAAGAACGGAAGATGGGCGCTCCTCCGCCTGCAGAAAGAGAAAAAGCAATTCTAGGAATGTTCAATCCCTGTGTCGTCGCCATACTAATTGCCGCTGTCGCCATGGTCGATGCTGGTTTAAGGATGGGGTATGCTGAGGACCAAATCTTGAGCCATACAATCTCCAGAATATCGAGCAACCTGACGCCCAGCACGATAAAGACCATAATTAACCAGAAGCCGGACCCTCCGCAAGCCTTCATGTAAATGTTGTAAACAAGCAACTTGACTTTGCCCTTTGAGCGAGCTATTAAAACAAATACAAATTCAACTATTAGTACAATTATTGCTTCTCTCATCCATGCATTTGCGTGGCATTTTACGGTTTGAAAAAACGAAACGATTCTCACCTTCTTCATCTACCAAGCGCTTGGCTTCCTTACTGGTCGCTCTAAGCTTTGGAGATCCTGCTGGCGTTCGACTTGCGGGGTCATTAGCAGTCGAGACTCTGGCCAGGCCGCCATGGGGAGAGAGTAATCCCGGGCCTCCATTCATCCCACTGAAGCCCATACTTCCTCCTTGAGCAGTCATGCCAGCTCCCAAGGTGGATGAGCTAGATGTATCCTTGTCATTCTCTGTCATCCCATTGTTTCTTTCCAGGATTTCACTCAAGAGCCCTGAGCGGATCAATTTCACAGGTGATCCACTCAAGGCTAGACCTCCATCCTTTAGCAATGCAACATAAGTGGCGTCCCTTAGGCATAATCGAACGTGGTGCGTCACCAGGATTCTCGTACGACCATGCACAATTGGACCCATAAGACAGTTTTCAAACAAATGCCTCGCCGTATGGGCGTCCACTGCTGAAAGACAGTCATCAAACAAAAGATGCTGTGCTCTCGAGTAGATAGCACGAGCCAACGCAACCCGCTGCTTTTGACCACCCGAAAGCGTGATACCCTTCTCTCCGATCTCGGTCAAGTCTCCATGTTCAAAAACCGCCAAGTCTGGAAGTAGTGCGCATGCCTCCAAGACCTGCTTGTATCGCTCCGGCTCGAACCGACTTCCAAACATGATATTCTCTCGAATGCTCGCCTGTTGTAGCCAAGGATACTGAGAGACATAGGCAGTCGTATTGGGTACATAGCCCGTGCATGGATCAATGATCCTGGTGGATGGCGACGGCATGTTCACTTGTCCTGAAAGAAGATCCATCTCACGAAGAAGTGCCATCAACAAAGATGTTTTTCCTGATCCTGTTGCTCCACCTATAATTTGTAAGCAATAATTTTAAGTTTCTAGTCTTTTTGCTTTTTCTCACACTAATTCGATCACCTTTTTCTGTTTCAATAAAATACGTTTGCCACTTACAAACTAGGCTGAGTTTACCGACAGGAAATTTGAGTGTAATATCCTTCAGCATAAATGCGCCATTATTATTTGAACCAGATCTTGCTGCTCTCGCTGGTGCTGCCGTGGATGAAATCGAGCCATAGGTTGTACCAGCAAATCGTTTCGTCTGGTCTCCTTCATGTTCGTTTCCAAGGTCACTTCCTGTTCTCCTTTGGTTTCTGCTAACTCCAACTTTGGTGTGCCATTGAAAGGTAGCGTTCGTGAATCCGATTGTAGAGGTTACTGATCCTGGCCCTTGCGTAGGTAGAGTCTGGCCTGCAAAAGCCGGACTCTGAATACCACTGCCCACCCCACCACCGCCAGCACTTCCATTGGTGTTTGCTGTTGCCGCTGTTGCCGATGGACCATTAGGATCCATGGGTGGGGTCGGCATACCAGCCTCCCCAGTCACTCCTGATTGACTAGTTGCTTCTGCGCCTGTCGAATATTTCCAAATCTCATCTTCATTCAAGAAAGATTCAATTCGCTTCACGCTCACCAATGCCTCGAGTACTTCGATGGCCATTCCGGGGATGACATTCATAGGCCCCGTCAAAAGAATAAAAACAGCCATTGAGGTAAAGGCGACTGAAGAGGTCAGAGTCTGATGTTCTAGTTTCGTGTACGACGTAAATGACATTACAGTCATCAAGATGGGAGACCCGAACCACAGCAGGGTGAAGATTGTGTTGATGATGTAAAGGCGCACAAACCGACGAAGTTCTTGGTCGCGGACATCTACACGATACGGAGTGAGAAGATTTCACAGCCAGTTAGTAAAAAAAAAAGTCACTGCTCAAAATGGCCTGGGGGTAGATGGGCTGTTGCATTTCAATCTTCCTTTCCCCATGACGCTGTATTGTGCCAAGACTAGGAAAACACTTTTTTTTTTTTTCGATTTTCGTACCCATAATCTTCTTTTGGATATTCCGCTCCCACGCAAAGAACTTGATCATCCGAATGCCTTGCAAAAGTTCACTCATCAGTCCAACTCTCCTGTCTCGGGTTTCCATTAGCTGTTCCTGAATCTTGGCATACTTCTTGGCAGCAAAATGGTGCGCCGGAAAAGTCAAGAGCATTACACCGATCCCGACAAATGCAGAGAGTCCCAATACGTTGTACAACATCACCGTAGCTATCGCAATCTCGAATGGACACGTGTACAGAAAAAATAGAGACGAAGCCAAGCTTGAAACTCGATTTGCATCCACAGCCATCAAGTTTGTAATCATTCCCGTATCAGACCGCACCCCCCGCCGAACGCTCTGTGTAGATGCCGAGGGTACGATTCCAGTCATGTCCTTGCGTCTCAGAGCTTTTGCATACACTTCTGCACTCAACATTGCACGAAGTCGGATATCCATGCGTCGACCGTAGTAAAGATTCTGACCAAATGTAATGCTTTTGATCATATCGCTGACGAGCATCCCGAACACGTAGAGGTACGCCAACTCCCGGGGTCCTTGCTTCACAGGATCTTCGATATAAACTAGTAGCTTTTGCAAGAAATAAGGAACTCCAAACGAGGTGACCGATGAAATGACTCCAAAGGCAAAGTTGATCCACATGTCACGCTTGTTGGTGACATAAATTCTCCAAAGAAGTGAAGTTTGTAGCCTTCCATGAACATATTCCCTGTGTTCGCGGATCGCATGGAGGAGGGGAAATCGAGTTACAAGCAAATAACAGTTAATCAGGGTTTTAAGATGTTGAACTAAAATAGGTCAAAAATCAAAATATTTCGTCATGGTTACCTTGTCCGAGCAAAGATCCTATACATTGGTCTAGCTCTCATTTGGTCCGTTAATGCAGGCAAGTCTTCAAGTTCAAGCGGGTGCTCAGAACCTTCCCACATGATGTCGTTCATCCAATTGTATGAAATCCATCGAAAGAATGAAGAATTGGCTTCGGATGACACTGGTCGCTTCTCAAACTCGATCCGAGGACCTCTTGAGGTGGTCAGGATCACAAAGGAAAAGATTGACACCAAGACGGCATTGATGACCGAAAGTGCATACTCAGCCAGAAGCCGCTGATGCATCTCTGGTGTAATCTCTTCGGGTGGTAGGTCGTCCTCATCATTGCTGAAACACCGGTAACTGGTCCTGAGTCGTAAAAGTGCATTCACCATAGTGAAGAGTGCATAAACGATGAGCATTCTCCTTATCCTGGACGGCCGTACAATATGCCGCGTGAACGCTGCCAAGATGCAGAGCACACAGGCGTAGGACTAGAGATGAGCCGATGCCGAGAAATAGCAAAAAATAAAGATTTGTGGGGAGGGCGTTAGTCAAGCATAGTGGAGTACGCGAGCCAAGACTTTTAGGTACTGGTGTTGATCCCACCAACGTGTGAACTGAGAACAGGAGTCTTGGTATGCAAGGGTTCCCCTCTGCACAACCACAGCCTTTTTCACTTGAGAAGAAAAAAAAATGACCCAAAAGAAACAAAAACAAAGCATATTCCAACTACAGGAGCGATTGACTGAAATGAGAGCTTGATATGCATCACATACCCATGCAATGGCCTGAGCGACAGGCATGATAAACCGATATGTGGGGAGGTGGATATGTCCCGGTTGTCCATGCCGCCCACCCAGCTCCAGGAACCGCCAGCGTACTAGCACGAGAGCTAGGAAGAGCAATGCCTGGATCATCGAGACTAGGATCACCACAATATCACTGGATGTAGGGTGATTAACAAAGGACTCTGGCCGTGGATCCCGGTCTGGGTACTCTTTGGGCTCGAGTAGCAGTCCCAAATCCTCGACTGGGTCTAGATTTGCAGGGGATGCATGAGAAGAAAAAGTGTCAAAAAGGCAGAATCGGCTACTTTTCTGTTGGCCGAGGAACATTGGATCCAGTCAAGTGGTCCTCCAAAAGATGATATCCTTCGATGCCGATGCTCACCAGAATCAATGGATGTGATCTTCTTGGCTCTGGATGCAGAGTGGGAGCGGCCATAGGTCGTGGTGGCAACACCACCACTACTGCGGGTATTAATGTTACCATGTGCGGTACCGGCAAGGGGCCCAGCCCCTCCGGAGGCAATGGTGTTGGCAGCACCAAGACTGCTGATATGATTATTAGAAGTAGTAGAGATATTATGTGGGCCAGCGACATAGCTGTAGCTGTAGCCATTAAGAACATGATGGTCGTGGCGTTTGGTGGGGCCATTGGTGTTGACGCTACGATGGTAATGTTGATGGTCTATATCTTGCTGTTGGATCTCTAGTGGTGAGGCCTCACCCGTGTTCTGGGGACAAGCCGGTACACACTGAGCCAGCAATGGCCGTGCCCCACATATTGTCAAAGTAAGGACGATGAACGACAGTGGAATGACAGTCTCCAAGGCCACTTCGCGGAAACATGGCGTAAAGTCCAGCGTGTCAGAGTACGGGCCCTAAAATGGCGAAGACGAGCGCATGAGAAAAAAAGTATCATGAATGGATAATGGGTAGTAGTTGCTCAAAGTTCCTGGGAGATGAGGTCTCGGGTAAGCTTTCTTACCCAGGGTTCGTTTCCGCACCAGGAGCTCATTGGCGGTCGCAATGGTGGAGGGGAGATGACGATGGTGCAGCGGAGGAGGAAGGAATGGCGGTGGGGGATGGGAGGATGTGAGTAGAGAAGAAGTCAGTCCTTGAAAAAAGCAGCGAGATTAGCGATGAGTGGGGGACTAGGTGGTGGTGAGTGGCGAGTGGCGAGTGGCGAGTGGGTGGGTGACAAGCAGTGGCAGAAAGGGGTATCAACAGAAGAATAGCCACGGCCTGATGAGTGAGTGTACGCTTAAATCGAGTATGAGAGAAGAAGTGGAAAAGGAGGAGGAAGAGGCAGACAGATAGACAGACAGCCAGAGAAGAAAAAAAAAAAGAAAGAAAAAGGACAGATTTAGATGTGCGATGCGGTGTGTGCTCTGGGACGGGGCAATCGGAGGCTGATCGCAGAAGGAGGCCAGTCTGGGTCGGATCAATTAGCTGGGTGAGTGCCGGCGCAGTCGTGACGGAGAAAAAAAACGAAAATAACGAAAAACGAAAAAATGAATGTTTCTGATGAGAAAAAAAAAAAAAAAGAGTGAGAGAGAGTGAGAGAGAGTGAGAGAGAGTGAGAGAGAGAGAAGCGAGAGGGACGTAGGTGGGTTGTAGTGATAAAGTGATGATGACAAAACAATAATAACAATAAGAATGAAGAGGTCGACGAAGTTGTAAAGAGTCGAAGAAGGAGAAAGAGCGGAGAAAGGAAGGTAGGTGTTGTCCGGCGGATGGATTGACTGGAAAGAAAACAAAGGGTCGCTTTTTTTTTTTTTTTTTTTTTTTTTTTGGTACTTCCTGCTCCCTTGACTTGGTAGTGAATTGTCTTGGCCATGGTGCCACTCATCGGCTCTGGCTTCCAATTCTAATATTGCATACCAAGGGGTCAACCCTGATGCTCTTGGGTACTCCTTTGCCTCATCTTGAGATAGATAGGTTGTAGCTGCCTTTCAATGCAGTTGCCGTACGACCAACTATGCCGCTCCTCTCTCTCATCGGTAGCTCCCTTTCCGCAATGGCTCGTGCCAGGGCAATGCGGGTTAGACACCCTTCGGGTAGAGGAATCAGATCACACTACTTTCTCTCTCCCTCTGTGCATGGATCCAGGTGGGTGCCTCTCCCATGGCTAGTTCGGGGCGAGACACCGGTCTTTGGTCATGCTTTTTCTTTCTTGTTCTTTCTCTCCCAAACCCCTCCTTTGGTCGTCCTCGACATCGAGGCCTATTTTGGAGCAGTTTCCCCTGCGCTTGTCTGCGAGAACGTTCAGATGGCGGGCGGACGACTATCATGACCAAATTTGGAAGCGGCCATTCAAACACTCGCATTCTGCTCAACCATGCCCGTAGAATTTGTCTTGTGGGGGAGAGAAAGAAGACCAGAGGGTGCCTGGCCAACTCGCATGGTCTCCCAAACCCCCGAGAGTATGGTTGTTCATCCACATGTCATTGTCCGGAATAACCAGTCTTGCTTCCGATCGCGATCAGTCCTATTATCGCGACCCTGGTAGTCTACCATGTGGTCATGGTTGCGCCCATTTCGCCATGTCTCCACTTTTTCCGCCTTGGTCAATGTTTGATTCCGTTGCCCACTCGGGAGTGCACTCTGTTTCCTTGATTCACACCCACACATGCACACATGGCCCACATTCAAAGATGCAAACGTTTCTTATTATGAACAACATACCCAAGAAAAAGAGTTAACATTCCTTGGACAAATGTCTCTCTCTCTCTCTCTATCTCTCTCCCTCTCTCGCATTGCTCTCTCGTTTTGTTGTGGCTTCGGATGCAATCAATCTTCTACAACGGGGTGGGTGCCTCTCCGGACATTGCACTCCAATAATGTCGCTCGGGCTCCTATTTTTTTTCCCAGGACCACCACCTCCTCCCTCCCCTGTTCTGCATCACCACACGAACAAACTCGTTTTGTCTCCCATTTTCTTCCTCTCTCGAAGAGTCGGACTTTTGTTTTGGGTCTCTTTCCCACAGCTGTCTGCCTTGAGCTCTTCAGAGTTTTGGTATCGATCGACCTAGATCGACCAAAGAGTACAATATCGACTCCAAATAGCGTAGGCTGCCTCTCACCAGACTACACCCAAGATGGAAGGGTAAGAATACCGCCTTGTGCGCCCCGCCACCGGCGCTAAAGCCTCGTCTTCTGCATGCTGCAACGCCTCTTTTCTTTTCTTTTTTTTTTTTTTTTCCTATTCCTTTTTTTCATTTTCTTCTTTTTTTCTCTTGTGCAACGCCTCGGAAATCGCAACCGATGAGAATAGGTTCTTATCAAGCTCGGGATATGCACTGGCATGCAAGGCCTGGGACATTTTCCACGCGTGTCCGATGGCTCCTCAGAATGACCCCTCTCTCCTTCTGGCCCCACTCGCCACACGTGCAGAGACCGAGGTATTGGCCAGTAGGAGACAGACAAAAGCACAGATACTTTTGCGTTACCAGCAACGCCGCATGAACCTCCCTCCTTTTTCTCCCACTCAATTAGAAGCCCAATTTGGTGTATATTTTCGACGTGTAAAAATGACAGGTATCCTTTATCGGACGGGATTGATCCAAGTGTATGCGTTACTACACCCTCATCATCTTCTTCCCTTTTCTTTTTTTTTCTTTTTTTTTTTTTTGCAATCGATATTTTTTTTCTTCCTCTAGGCGCTAAAGACATGGTTCAGGTATGCCTCATAGTTGTATCCTCCGGAGTGATCGTCGCGTGGCATAGATCTCTGGAGATATGAGACGACCGCAGGAGGTAGCATCGACTGCTTCAAATCCATCTCTGTCACAAATGGTTTTTCACCAGCGACAATCCGGAAAGACTGTCGGACTTGATCGGCAGACGTCCTGTCTTCAGTCACTCCAACCATAAAGTTGATAAACTGTTGTAGTCGAGAGAGAGAGAGAGAGACCACAGTGTTAACCACTGAACAATAGACACTACCAAAAAAAAAAAAAAAAAAAAAAATCTGCGCGCCATTTCTAGTCTCAAATTCTTTCTTACCTGTTCAAAAGTAATTTCTGCACTGTTCTGGCTACATTGGGCAAAGATGCGTGCAAAGTCATCTTCTTCATACATGATACCCAAACTCGCCAGGGCAGCGTTGAATTCCGCAGAAGACAACGAGTTGGACTGTCGGCTATCAAAGTGACGGAAAGTACTCTCAAACTCTTCAAGCTGTCCAGGCGTCAGGTTGGTCATATTCCTGGACACAATCTATATGAAATAAGGTGCAGGATTCAGGTGTGTGAGTAAATCATGACATGCTAACCAATGCTATCTGCTCTAGCATTAGGAAAAGTCAACTCGGTTGTACCTGATTCGAGATAAAGGCTGACTTCTTTTGAAGGGCTTGCTCCAAGAGTCCAAAATCAAATGAGAGATCATCTGCAGAGTAGATCGTATAGTCATTCTCCTCAATATTGGCTTCCACACATTGATCATCGAGCCGCTGGATACGCTCCAGCATATCTGCCATGGGACCCAAGCGTGTGCTGAGCTGACGGACATGAGCCAATTGGAGCTAAAAAAAAAAAAAAAAAAAAAAAAAAAAAAAAAAAAAAGATTCACTTTGTTAGCATTTGGAAAGCCTTTAAGAAGAATTCTTGTCACTAAGGTTCTCTCTACTTACATCGAGATCTCCATCAAGCAAAACAAGTTCATTGGAGATGGCGTTGACCTGAGCTTGGAAATCGTTCGCTTGCTTGGCAAAATCGTGTCTTAGTTTTTCTTTGATACTAAATACATACATCATCCATTGGTAAAAAGTCTTAGCATTTCTAGTGGAACACCAGTGCCCCCCTTTAAGCATCCAACATTGCAAGGTATAAGAAAGTGTCATTCGAGTCACTCACTCTCTGATCTTGGCATTAATTAGTCGATATCTTCTCTCCTCTGCCGCGAGCAATTCCTTCCAGGTTCGATCCAGGTCCTATAAATTATTTCACCATAAAAAATAATCATAAAAGAAGTCAGTTATTGAGTCTTGAATGAGCATTCTGCGCTTCTCATTCCTAAACTATTGCCATCACCGGTATTCACCTGGAGTGTCAATCCGTGAGGAGGATGGTATGGCTTTAGCTCATAAGTTTTGAGCTTGGTTTGGATATTGCCGAGCAATGTATCGATGTCACGCTTGTCAGCGACCCACGTGCGTTTCAATGATGTCTTGTAGTTCACAAACTCTACTGACTGCCTCTTGGCATCAGCATAGTCACCTCGGAAAGTTGAAGATTCCCATTCTGATCTCTTGTTGTCAATCGCTTGCATCAACTGCATTCCACAGACAGCCAAGCCAGAAATAGCCAGAGAAAGGGGAGAAGCGACAGGGTTATCGTCAGTGCCATAGTTGCATACAGTGCAGTAGGATAACTGCTACTCAAGACCGTGTCACATAAAACCTCCGATAGATTCACACTTACAGCCTTCACGCGTCGCTCATAATCGCTCTCCATGGTCCAGACAGACTCCATCACTTCTGCAAACTTGGCAACGCGGCGGCCTGCAGTATCGACCTTGCCCAACTCCGAGAATGCGTGGAAATACTGTGCTACATAGGTCATCACGGAGCGCTCATCGGGTTTGGAGATATCACACACATCCTCCACATCGAGCAGCTTAGGGATGTTCAAGTGCTCTGCTGCGATATCGAATGCCAGTTGCGTGTTTCTGTGTCTGTCTGTTTTATCCAGAGAGTCGAAGTCAAGGAGGTCGGGTCGGTGACGATGAATCAGCGCGCAGCTACCAAAGCGATAGTAAAAAAAACCCTCCCAGTTATTTGTCAACTCTCTGTGATCTAGATTGGGAGCAGTCTCATGCCATATCAGGGCCACTTACAATGCCAATCCATCCACCCAGCTGTAGGTGAAGTCACGAACGTTGACCTCGCGATACGGTGCGGTCTTGCGTTGGCACCAGAGCAGCAAACCCTCCTTAGCGCTCAGACCCTCTTCACTGTTATCATATAGGGGCTGTGATTAGCAATCATTCATTCATGGAAACATGTTCAGATCGGATGGGATTGAGCAGGAACTATCGATCCAGTCATAGACTTGTTTTGAGAACATACCTGATATCAGCGATAGTGAATCTGAGAATGAGGGTCCAGATCAATCCAAGGATAAGCTTGATGTTCTCGTCAACGATATCTATCCCGCACAGTACAAACACGTAGAATGGTGATGAATTTTTTTTTTTTTTTTTTTTTTTTTTAAAAAAAAAAAAAAGAGTCATCATTCCAAATGAAGGCGTTGTACAGGCATTTCTTACCTTCTGCACCAATGTTCGTAAGACTGACGCCTCTCTGTCGAATAAACTCTAGGCACTTGTTGACGTTTTCGACTTTTTGGATACGCATCCTCGAGACCTTGTTGTAGCGTCCCAGGCTGGTGTCGCCAATAATTTCCTGTAACGACACAGCGTCGCAGATGGTGGAGACTCTTATGTCAGCGGCGATTGACTTGTCATTTTGCAGGGACCAAAAAAAAAAAAAAAAAAAAAGAGATAATAGTGCGTTCGAGGCTTACTAGAAGTTGGATCAAAGGCACGCCATCCGACATTTGCAGGAGGTCGGAAATCTCTTTGTGGCGTCCTGCAGTTAGCTTCGTGTTCACCCTGTGATATGCAGCAGCAAACAAGGAGCAAGGAAGGGTGATGTCAGTCTAAGGAGGCCAGGTGGACCAAGGCGATTTTCAGGGTAAAAAAAAAATGCAGAGTTTGTTTGGGCGGCAATTGAAGCCCTAGCAGAAAGAGACGACAGCTCTTACCATTTTGTGAAAGCTGGATTTCATTTCCCATGCAGGTCGAGAGGTTGCAAAAGAGCGGTTATAGAAAATAGTAATTTTAAAAAAAAAAAAAAAAAAAAAAAAAAAAGCGACACAAACAAGAGTGTGGAGTAAGTGAAAGAGACCTCCAGAACGACACAGTTCATGTTCTGGCAGTGTTGTAGGGCCAGAATATGACATCATTTCTCCAGGGTTTGGCTCCTGTACAGGTGGCTGTCTCGGTGCGGCTGTAGTCTTGAGCGATTATGATCTCTTCTCTCGGCCAGTCCAGCTCCGTCCAAGGAGAACGGCTCCCGCCAAGCCAAGAAAAAAAAGATATGAAAAGAAATAGTCCAAATCAAGTGCGCAAGAAGCGACACCACGTCCTAACGGCTATTGTCCAATTGTTTCCCATGGTGTTTGTCTTTTGGCGCCTGCTCTCCTACTTACTTTTTTGCTGAACGCTTTCCCAAGTCTTGTCCATGAGCTTGGCTGAAATGAATAAAGAGGTGGTGTAAGGGAAACAATGTGAAGAAATGCAGAATAAAAATATGAGTAAGGTCTAGGTCATGTAATGCAATCGACATGTCTGGCCGAATGAATGGACTTTTTGTCGTAGCACATTTGTCCGAAATGGGACGTATGCTGATCCAGAGAGATAGAATTGATTTGGTTGCCTCTGTGGGTCCGCTGAGGACCAACAAAGAGCGTGCCCTTTCATGGTATTCCAGCTGGCGTTCTCTTTGTCTAGGCGGATATTAGCCGAGTCAACGACCTCAGTATGAAGGATGGTTAGTATTTTCCATACCAGTGTCCTCAACCACTTGGTTGGCGGCGCTAGAGGGATGGAAGGCATGTTGTCCGGACATAGTGGCGAATGAACGAATGCAATGTCAGAAGAAGGAAAGAGAGTGAGAGAGGAGAGTGGAATGAAAGGGGAATGGGCGTGCTTGTGCTTGTGGTTGAGAGAGAGAGAGAGAGAGAGTGAGAGTGAGAAAGAGAGAGAAAAGAGAGAGAGAAGAGAGAGAGAGAAGGAGAGAGAGAAGGAGAGAGAGAGAGAGAAAAGAAGAGAATAGCAGTTGCTTTTCGCAAGGTGGGGACAGAGACGGATAGCGAGAGACAGAGAGACAGAGAGACAGAGAAGGAAAGCCGCGTTGCGTTGGAATCGAATGGGGTCGTTTGTCTGTTCGTGTTCTGGGCGAGGTGTGGAGCGATTGTCTATTTGCATGCAGTCAATTACAGAGGGGCACACCGCGTGTGCAGTTGCAGAAACGATTCTCTCTTTCTTTCCTCTCTCTTTCTCCTCTGACTGTCTTCTCTCACTCTCTCACTCGTTCATTCCAACTCTTTCCATGAGCATGAGCAAGAACAAAGCATGTACACAAAAGAAATGTCTCTAATCCATCCAGATCCTGCCCTTACTCCACCGCCACGTCCCCTCACCGTTGCTATCTCCGTATTCTACACATTGATCTACCTCAATATCCGACAGTGAAGCCTAGGTATTCGGTGTAGCGGCCATCACTGGAAATCCCACGCACGCGTTCCCTTACTTGTCCAGGTCTTGGCTCTCTGTTCCGACCCTGCTCTCTTCCACCTTGGACGCATTTTCATCTATTCTCGGATAAAGAGTGCAGCTCGTCTTGGGGAGTGAGAGGGGGGGGGGTCCGTTGAAAGGAGCTGGTCTCTATGCAAATGGTGTGGCTGGCCGATTTCTCCGCGTCGAACTGCCCCTGCTGTCCTCACGAACGCCCAGTGATCTCTGTCCCCCTTCCACAAAAAAAATGGCCTCGTGTCTTTCATGTTCTGGCAGCAATGCTTAGTGCGCGAGCATTCAGAGTCGAGCCAAGTGCCGCAATTGCTCACGACACACAAGGGCTGCAGTGCGGTGCCATCGTGGCACCGAATCTTAAGTTCTGCTTGGACTGCTGTACCCTGTGGCCCGCCCGATTCCTCTCTTTCTCTTTCCTCCACAGACATTCAAGGGATGCGCCCCATCACTTCTTTTTTTTTTTTTTTTTTTTTTTATTGCTACACCACCATGCGCCCGAGTCCATCTTGGGGTCTCACAAGAGGATCAGGGAGAAGAAGAGTGGTGATCATTCTCCGTGCCTGAGTACCTCGCTATGAGCGGGGAAGTTAGGGTACCTACTTCACTTTGACTATGAGGCGGATAGTATCGTAGTTGACGCACAAATATGCATTAGCAGTGCACACAGATAGGGCGTCAGAGCGGAGCCAAGACGGACCCAGGCTCCGCCTGGGAGAGAAAGATAGAAATGAGAGAGAGAGAGAGAGAGAGAGAGAGAGAGGGAGGCAAGAGGCGGTCTGTCTAGCGGCGTGTCCGTGCCGAATGTCTCTCGATGTGATGTGTCGTCGTCGTCTTTGTCTATCGTTTTTTTTTCTGTATGTACTTCTGCAAATCCGCTCGGGCGGTCTTCTCTCTCAGACTCTCTCTCTCTCTCTCTCTCCCCGTAACACATCAGTCAGAGACTCTCTCTCTCTCTCTTTCTTTTTTTTTTTTCGCTTTCTCTCTTTCTCTCTTTCTCTCTTTCTCTCTTTCTCTTTCTCTTCTGCTCTTTTCACATCCAACCAATCCTAGCCTCGGCGCGTCCCTGGTTATTCATTGATCGATCGGCAAGCCCCCTTCTCTCATCCTTTCATTCTCATTTTTCTCCCACTCTCCCACTTCATTCTCCTGCTCTCGTGCTCTCTTTCATTCTTTTATACACACACACACACACACACACACACTCTCTCTCTCTCTCTCTCTCCACCCTTCGTCATCCTTCGTTCTTTTTTCTATTTCTTTTCCCCCTCCTACTCCCACCCCACCCGCATCACGCCCCATATCTTTGGACCATAATTAGCTAGCCCCACCTCGATCCCATCCTAATCTGTCGCCATGGCTGCCCGGCCATACCCTTACAACGGCCAACCCGTGGCAGGCACCCATCCGCATCCACACAATCAGCCCCCGCCTCAACCATTGCGATCCTCTGGCATCTACTCGGCGCATCCCACCCAACCTGGGTTCCACCAGATTCCACCCCATCTCCAGCGCCCTCCTGTTCATCCACAATCCCAGCTCCAGCTCCAGTCCCAACACCACCCATTGCACCTCCACCAGGTGCGCCAGCAGACCCATCCTCCACCAGGCTATATCCTCCAGCAGCAGCAGCCTCCTCCGTCTGTCATTGCCCGGCCTATTTACGCAACGCCCCAACCACACCACCAGCCAGCCTTCCTGCCACACAATGTTGGCTCGCCACGCCCCCATATGCTTGCCCGGCCAATGCCACTCCAGCAGCCGTCTATCCAGCAACAGCAACAGCCCATCATGTCCATACCCCAGCCCTCAGGTCGTCCCCCAAATATCGTCCCTGTCCCAGTCTCGATGCCGCCTTCCTCGGCTATTGGACCCTCAAATGTTTTGCGCACGCCTTCTCTCGGTGCGGCACCCATGGTGTCCATGCCGGTGCCTCTGCCTGCGACGTCGATGCAACTTTCCAACACTATGGTCCCTTCAACGGCCCAGTCCAATTTCAGGCCCATCATCGCGGCTCGCCCCGCAGGCGTGTTCACGGCAGGCCCGGCCACGGTTGTTGCCTCCTCGGGACTTGGGCGGATGCCCATGCGTCCAGTCATCGTGCGTATGTGTATTCCCGATTGGCCTTTTTGATGTGGTTGCTCTTGTTTCTTTTTTTGCTCTCTCTCTCTCTCTCTCTCTCTCTCTCTCTCTCTCTCTCTCTCTCTCTCTCTCTCTCTCTCTCTCTCTCTCTCTCTCTTTCTTTCTTTCTTTCTCCCTCTCTCTCTTCTTGCTACTGGCAAGAGTTGGTTTTAGAGACGAGAGGGTCGAAAGCATAGCCCCTGTTGTTGAAAAAGAAAAAGAAAGAGAAAAAATAACCCACACCCCCACGTATCTTGCTGTTCTCTCCGCCCTCGTCCTCCTTTCTTCATCCCCCTTCTCACGACTTTTTATTATTTTTATTTCTATTTGTATATATCTCTCTCTTGGCAATGTCCTGAATAGCTGCTGGTCCTCCTACACTCCTCAAGACCAACGCCCGAGTCAAGGCTCTTCTAGAGCGACCTGTTCCCGTTATCAAGGTAAATAAGACCCTCAGATGTTTCCCTCTCATTCTCGTTCTCATTCTCTCTCACTCTCACACACACACTTTTATTTCTTTCTCTCTCTACTGCCACTTTTCGGCTCAACCCGCCGATCAATGTTCCGTGGAGCACTTGTCACACTCACCCACTTACTCACTCATTCGCCTCATCTATAACAGGTCAAGCAAAGGGTGAATACGCTGCTCTCTGACTTTTGGGGCGAACACATCGATGTGACCAGGAGTGGGGCAGTCATTGATCGTTCAGAGCTGGAGGCCAAAGAGCAGAAAGAGGCCGAAGAGGAGTCACGACGGAAACGACAGACAGGAATCGTAGTAGGCATTGATTTCGGAAACACCTTTACAGGAGTCTCTTATGCTCACCAAGCAGACGGAGAAATGATCGATGTTGTCAAATGGTACTTTTGCTGTCTATTTCTTTTTTCTTTCTTCTTTCGATCCAACATGTATACCATGCAGGACAACCCGGTCTTTTTTTTTTTTTTTTTTTTTTTTTTTTCTTCTTCTTCTGGAACATCCTCTGACAATACAATTCGTCTCTTGTTCATTTGATTCTCCTCTTTTTAGGCCAAAACACTCGATTTCATATGCAAAGGTACCAACCGTAAGCCTGTACAAGGCTTCAGAACCGACAAAGTTCCTGGACTGGGGCTCGTCCGCCATGGCAACGTACCGACGAACCAAGAAGGACAAATTACTCGTCCGCGACTATAAACTCTTGCTCTTTGATCAAGATGCACGCGGTAAACTCGATTCAGGATTGCATGTGACTGATATCTTTACTCAGTATCTCTCCAAGATCCATGGACATTTACTGGAGGAAGTCAACAAGTCTCAAGTCCTGGCTGCCGAGTCTGTCCCTGCTCATTACTGCATCACAGTTCCACAGTCTTGGACGATCCCGACTAGAGAACTTGTTCTCAGATGCTTTGTCGAGGCAAAGATCATCCTCCAGACCCCAGCACCCAACATGACCGTCATCACCGAGGCAGAGGCAGCGGCAACCTATTGTCGAGAGAACTGTGAAGAATTTGAGGCGCTCAAGGATGGCGAGATCTTTATGATCTGTGATGCTGGAGGATTGACCACAAACGTAACCGTCTTCCGTGTGGACGACAGTCTGGGAGTTCGTCAGTTTGTAAGGATGTCATCGTCACACGATGAAAATTGTGGATCCGTCAATCTCGATCGAAGATTCAAATCTTTGGTACTCTCTAAATTGGCAGGATTGGATGTGGAGGAGAACCCAACACGACTGCGTGCCTTTGAGACTCTCCTTGAAGGGTTTGAGGAGATCAAGGCCCAGTTTGATTTGCACACATGTGAAGAAGTCAAGCACTTGTCAGTGCCCATGGGTTTGGATGTGAATGTGCTAGATCCTCCACCTCCATGGCTTGAGGAAGAGTACATGTCACTGAAAGGCAAGGAGTTGTGCGATCTGGTCTTTGACCCTGTTGTCGAAAAGGTGCTTGAGCTGATCAATGTCCAATCGAGGTCTCACTCAGTCTGTGCAAGTCTATTCATGGTGGGAGGATTCGGCTCTAACAAGTATTTGCAGGATAAACTTCAGTTGGCGGCCGCCATGCGGTACAAGTTGATGAACAGCAATGGTCATGGATCTGATCCGGACTCGAGACGGAGCTCTTACATGAACGGAATAGTCAACTCACTTGGAGACATGAACTTGAGTCAAGCTGGATCACTTATGACTGCAGGAGTCATCAAAAAGGTGGTGATTGTTCCAAAGGCAGAGATGGCCGTTGCTCGTGGTGCTGTCATCTATGGACTCAAGAGTGCCTCACAACACACCAAAGCTTTCCTCTAAAGAGTAGCTGGATGACTATGAGGGGCCCCACCTTTTGGTTCTCTGTGGAGAGTGATAAGGATGAAACTTTTAAGCTTTTGATTCCCATTCTTTCTTTCTTCTTTCCTCTTCCTCTCCTCTAACTCGACCTCCATGTCCTGTTTCTTCAACCCACTTTTGCCTTTTTGAAGAAGCAAGACCGAATACCCTCTCACTCTCAACCCTTCATTTCAACTCGCGTCCTTTTCTTTTTCTTTCTTTGTAGCAGTCTCCTATCTTTATCTCTTCGCTTTCCATTGATCTATCCTTTTTTTTTTTTTTTTTTTATGCCTGCCGCTGTCTACTATGCATCCTAATATCATGTACACTATCATCTCAAATATTCTGGAGCACTGATGAATATAAAAAAGAAGAAGAAACGATCCCGAGAATGATGAAGGGTGCCACTTTGTTTTTTGTTTCTTGTTTTTTTACTTTTGTGTCCTAAAACTTGACTGTAACTACCTCTTCCCCCCCCCTCCTTCACCCAACCTGTTCAGCATCGGCTCATTTTTCTTTCTTTCTATAGATCCGCTTTCTAAGAGAATCGTTTTAAAAAGCCTCGATGACCAGTGGCTCGTGGTCATAGTAGACAACTCGTCTTCGAACATCCTCAGCATGATAAAGCACCTTGTACTCTCCACGGCTATAGAAACAAACGGGCAGGATATGACTGGTCGTTGTATCAGGTCCCATCTATCAGAGTGGAAAAAAAGAAAAAGAAAAAGAAAAAATGTCAGAGTGGTCCCCAGGTGTTGAGATCCATCTTCAAGAGCAGCAAGATACCAAAAAAAAAAAAAAAAAAAAGGCTTCCTTACTTTAGCAAGCGGCGCTTGCAGGACACCATGCCAAACCATCCGCGTGCCAAGATCATACTCCATGGTACCATCTCCATGCACTTGCACAGGTTGCATTCTCAGACAAAGTTTCACATCCATATGCGACCTGTTGACCACCGTAAACCGGATCTGAGAAAATTGCTCTACAGGGCACCGCCAACGGTTCGATCCGATCTGCTCAAGGCCTCCCTTTTTGACATCTCCCTCTAGAGTACCATCCTTGTCTGCACCTGTTCCTTGCTGCGACATGGCCTCTGTCTGTTCCATTTTCACCAAGAAGGAAATATCCTCAATCTTGAGCACATTCAGCATAGGTCGCGTCAGTCTCAGGGTTCTCAGATCAAACTTGCCAAATCGACCCGAGGAACTGTCCTTCAAGGTCCATCGAGCCACCACTCGTTTCAGCAATTCTTCTCGGAACCAGAACAATGCTCGCTCTGTTGCCTGTTCTTCACTCGTCTGGCTTGTTGCGGAACGGGACACTACGAACTGCTTGTTGGACAACGTAGGAATGGGCTTCGCTAGGTGTTCAGTTGAAAGTACCATTCGTCGTACAGGAAGAATAATCCTCTGTGTACTACCAGGCTGGATCACTGTTGTTGACTTGATCAGCTTGCTCAAGTCAAAGCCAGCAAATCCTTCATCACTTCCGCCTTGTTCTCTTGCCTCATCTCCTTCTTCAGAATCGTCTACCAGCATGGCTACCTCGACCGGCACAGTCCAGACATTCCGAACATCCATCGTCAATAGACAATATTCGTTCTTGGTACCAAGTGCAACGCGACGAGAGATGGCAGCCTCGATTTGCTCTCCTGGCAGAATGGCATCCCCACGAGCCTTGGATAACAACTGCTCTACGCTTTGACGCTTGTCCACCCTTGCGAAATTGGAACTCAATCGTTTGCTGATCGTGCGCGAACCCCGACGACCAGCACTGTAGGACTTTTGATGACCAGAGCCCGACTTGGACTCGGCCTGAATTTGAACCGTCTTTGACTGAGAAGATGTTCCTTCTTCTCCTTGCTTGGGCGGAGCCAAGAAACCATCGCTTGAAAAGTCGATTCGGGGTAGGGATGAGGTCGAGTTTCGATTGCTGTTGGGAGTGCTGTCATTGCTGGAGAATGTGCCGGTATTTTCAGGTCCATCTAATTGATCGCCATTACCTAGAAGAGGCGTGTTGGGCTCTGTAGTTGGGATATCCATTCCACCATGTGACTGCAGATAGAGGACATCAAGGTTCAGGCACTCAACTGTCTTGTAGACTGTCATCAAGACCTGAGAGAAGAGTTGACGGGTAACAAAAACAGTAACCTCTTCTTCCTCCGCGGCATTGTTTCGATGCAGATAGCCGTAATCAATCTGGATCATTCCCGAAGAGCTGAAATTCACTAAAAGGATCAGTAGTGTTTCTTGGGAGGATTTTGGATTGTATCTGTGGGAAAGAGCAGAAACACATAGAGGAGAGAGAGAGAGAGAGAGAGAGAGAGAGAGAGAGAGAGAGAGAGAGAGAGAGAGAGAGAGTCTTAAAACCTACCAGCCACGTTTTCCGAGCACCTCGACCTTGATATCCTTTGATCCGCCAACAGGGATATGGCACTCTACTTCTCGATTCCATGAAAAGACATGAAGCTTCTTCAAAAAGAGTTCCAGCTCATAAGCATCCTCAGCAGACATATCCACAGACCCTGACCCGCTTCCACCATGGCCATGACCCCCGACCCCTAATTGACTCGTCGAGTCTGAAAAGGTCATTGTTACAAAATCAACGGGGATGTTGCCAATGTTTTCGAGCGTCAAACGGATGGTCGTCCTAGAAATAGATAAATAGTATTTTTTTTCCCGAAAAGTAAGGAGCCTGAATCAAGAGGACAATAGAAAAGGAGCAAAACAGAGAAAGGCCACTTAAAATATTACTTTTCACCCTCAAACAACATTGCAGATCCATGTTGCAATGATGTCGAGCTGATCTTCAAAAGAGGCTGAGGAGGAATCACTTTGACTGTTGTAAACTTTGGCTCGGTAACAATACCGACTGGATTAGCCTTATTCTTGAGTGTAAAGCTCTCCAATCCCCTAGTTAAATAATGAATCAGCGGGCCGTTTTAGCAATTGATCAACAGTTTTGAGGAAGGGGGGAAGGACGAGAATGAAAAATGGCCTATCTCTTATTGAGATCGCCTTTGATGCTAACCTCTTCTTAAATCTCGGCATGGGTTGTGTAGCAGGTCCGGAAGCTCCAGCCTTTTCTGTGACGTTTTGGGTTGGAGGTCGGTGAATCAAAAACTCTTGCTCAGCACAGTGTGCAATCTGGACCCAGCATCCTCTAATCTGCAACTCTCCTGCAGACTTGGGGACACCAGCAACCTTGATCGATACAGTGGTCTGGGCAGGAATCACTGTTGAGGTAGGGGCCGCTTCAAATTCTACTCCGGATGTCGAGAGGCGGATCTCCTGAATCTCAATATCAATTGCATGTGGATTCGTGAGCGTCACAATAAAGTGTGCTGTATCGTCCGCCACAAGATCCTGTTTAGTCGCTTGATTGACCTTTCGATGGAAGGGGTTGTAGATAAAGGGGTCGATGTCTCCAGTAGCACTTGGAACTGCCTTAGCAGGCTCCGGAGGAATGATGGATTTAAGCGAGTCTTTGGATCGCGTGAATGGCATCCTGCGAGCAGAAGCACTACCATGTATAGATAAAAGAGTGAAGGCATGAGATGCTACAAGTCAAAGTAATCCTGCCGTAAGACAAACGTCGCCTTAAGAGCACTTTTTTGTTGTACATACGGGCAAACTTCAATGTCCAAAATCAGGGTCTTTGTCCAGTAGTGGATTTCTGTGAGATCAGAAATCCCTGATTTCTTTGCAGCTGTCAGGATCCGTGGCAAAGAAGCATAAAGTCCAGCTTGCTCTTCTCGAGTCAGGTATGCATAGAGTTGTCTCAGTAGTATGGTTGAAAAGTACATCATAGCGCTATAGTCTATTAAAAGATCAGGGCCATGAGTGAACAACATTTTCAAGATTTGTCAGCTGTGAGAAAAAATATGGTCCTACAAAACCTCACCCCATTAAATACATTTGAAATTATTGATTACCTGGAACGGCCTCTGCGATACGAATGCATTCGTAGAGAATATCGATTTGGAGCTCGGGCCATCCGTGATCCATATAAAGGTTATTGGACGAGGCAAAGTTATCTCCAACACCAAAGACGTTACAAACTTGTGTTAGAATTTCAAGGACTCCATGATCGCCCTGGGTAATCTTCTTTGGTGTAGATCCGCTTGCTTGAGCCACTGCATGGGCGAGGCGTGTTTGGTGAAGCAGTGGTGCAATCATACGGACAGCATATCGAAGATAAAGAGACTGTTTGCGCTTGAACTGGATAGCACCCAGAATGGATGCGATGGTCGTAGTAAAATGAATCTATAATGACAAGAGTAATGTTAATTTGACTTTCGAGATCCGCGCACCTCCATCTTCTCAAAAGCTTGTTCCAAAAGGTCAAACTACCTGGTCAATGATCCAAAGTTCCTCCAATCGGCCAGTCCAAGTCTTTGAGATCCATGTCATAACATCTGCCCTGGTAACACCCACACTCGTAGGTGTGAGGCTTCCTGTACGGGAACGCAATGTCGAAGCCCTTCGGAGCAAGCCTGAAGCACCAGAATGCATCGACGACTGGTTGCTTGAAGGAGACTGAGTCATGGGAAGGGGCTGATGCTCAATAGCAGTGCCATCTGCATTCATCAAAATGTTACCGCTGACTACAGCGGCAAGAGCCCGATCATCCAAGATACCATTGCCGCAAATGAAGCAGGTTGCAATAAACTTGGTCACCTTCATGCATGCTTCCACTACTAGAATGGCTGGCGTCCCATTGTTCAGTACTTTTCCATAGAGAGAAAGAATGGTTTGGTATTTTTCGGGGATATCGACAATAAGAGGTTTGATGGCGGGTGTGTTTTGAATCCGCGTTGGCTCACTCGTTGTTGGTGATGTTGGAGACGACATTATTTGCTGAATCTGTTGCTGGTTTACTTGCTATACCATAGATAATAAAAAAAAAAAAAAAAAAAAGGTCTGTTAGGCATACTGTTGAATCGGTTTGACTGCAAGAAACAAAGCGGAAGATATACTTACCGACATATCCGCCTGAAGGTAGGCCAGGAGCACCACAGCACAATACATGCCTTCCATAGCGCTACCTTGCCACAAATAGTCCGAGTTTGATTTTGTCACTTCGATCACAGCTTGGTAGCTATCATTAATGTAATGTTATTTTGTAAGCAGCTGGGCGCAGGTATATGTTTGACAGCAAAAGCTCCTTCCTCTCACAAAATCAGTGGAGTAAATTTTACCTTGCAACAGCGTCCGAAAGTCGCCCAGCCATCAGATAGAGATCTCCATAAAGCTTTTGAGCTCTGGCTGCTGTCCTTTTTCTCAATCGCTGATCTGTGACAACAGTTGGTTGTTGGTATTGACTAGTTGTAGGGACAGACGGGAAGCCGCTTGATGACAATGACCGCGAGTGATTAGATGATCCAGAGGTGGTCATGGCTGATGGAGGTGCTGTGAGTGGCCTCATGCCTGCAGACATTTCAGGCATCTGGGGTCCATTGGGTCCTGATGAATTTGGTCCGCTATGCTGCCCTTGTCTGCTTGGATAAAGTGCGACTGCGGGGTTGGGTGACTCGATATCCTGACGCTTTCCGAGCGCAGTAGCCTACGGAGAGGAAAGTAAGAGGGATTCCACTCTGTTCATTAGAAAAGGATGTCAATGCTGAACGAGAGGCAACACCTGACTTCTTTCCTCCTTCTGCTACAACACTTATGACAGGACCTAGCCTGACTCTCTTACAATGTTCTCAAACTCGCCCAGGATAGTCCTTGCAAGATCGCAAATTAACACGCGAAGGTAGAAGGAAGTGTTGCCAACATTTGGAATCATGATTACGCCGCCTCCTCGAGGATCATCTGGTTGGTGCTCTGTAGGGTCGAACGCAAAGCACTGGTTGGCTACAGCAGAAGGATACTAGAAAGTCAAAGGTAGAGAGTTAACAGACCAAAGAAAAAACTCATTCCCAGGGAACTCTCCGCTCGTGAGTCCAGATCCTAATTCACCTACTTTGGCAAGCTGTTGCTGGAACTGCTGATAACCTGCTGCCATGTTGCCATCTGGCCACTCTTGGCAATCCATGATTCCGATGACCTAAAAAGGAATCCATGGAGTGTTAATAGTCTGCCACCATCGACACGATGGAGAACTATTGCATACAACAAAAACGAGCTGTCTTTGGATGGTACAGGGGTCTTACACCAAACACGCGGCGGTGCATTTGAAACTCTTCCAGGTACTGGTGCTCGCTACTGTACGAGGTCACGAAGTGAAAGTACAGTTGACCTTCATGAGGGACACTCTGGCTAAAGAACGCTACAGAGTAGAAGATGGTTGGCCCAGAGACAGGGGCAATGGAATAGCAGTACTATTAGAGCTGACGTTCTTATGATGAGAAACCTCCATCCAATGGTTCCCATGCCACTATTATCCCAGTCATCCATCCTCGCAAGCCATTACAGTTTTCATTGCGTGGTCCCATCGAGACTTCCTCGAGCTTGACGGAATTGTGTTGTCGGAGCATCTTGGCATGTCGTTCGAATGTAGCCTTCTTGATGGGACCAATAGGCACAAGCAGGACGCGAATGCGTGCTGCCGCAATAAAGTTAACAGCGTCCATGGATGGATGTGACGGACGAGAGTAAGGCGCGGTAATACGAATGGAAGAATAGGGAGGGGGGAGGGGGGCGGAGCTTGTCCCTCAGAAGTTCCTGAAGGGACGGGTAGACGATGGACAGGTGCCGACCAATGGAGATGGGTCTTAAGCTTCTGAACAGAGGATGTGATGGGACGAAGAAGGGGAGGAATGAAGACAAGCCACGTGCACTGAAAGGAGGAGCGAAAACGACTTTATTTTTGTGTATGATACAGAGAAGGCAAGAGACCAGCCGGCTTGGCCGACAGGTAAACCACAGACACAGACTGGGAACCGTTGGCAAGAGGAAGGGTAAAGAGCCAGAACAAACCCTTCTTGTTCACATCACGAGGTAGAGCACACCGACCACGCACGATCCTATCACGCAGGACAGGATGACATTGTCCCTGTTCTTTCTCGACTGGATCTTGCCGATCAAATCGCCAATGCTAGGCAGCTGCGACGTTACATTGGCGATCCTGCTATCGATGCTCTGCAACGAGGTTCTTTGGCGGTCCAGGTCTTCCTTGGTTGCAATGGCTTGTCTAGTTCATTCAAGAGAGTGGTAGAGCCAGCTCAATATAAAGTACACATAGACCATGTCGAACCGAGGCTCACTTTCTCCATTATTGAAAAGTAGCATAAAAGGGGGACTTACTCTAGTGCGCTGTCCACGAGATGATGGCTCTGATCGATCCTAGAGCGTTCATTCAAGAGGTGGTCCGAGTCCGACATGCCGTTTCCAGATGGTCCTCCGTTTCGAAAGTTGTTGATATCATCCCGTACCGAGTTCAAAAGCTGGGAGCGCTCCCGTGCAGATCGGACACTCTGGCGAGTCTTTCTGTATTCCTTTGTGTAGTCCTGCAGGATTTCACGGTGCTTCTGGAGCTGGTGGACCTTAGCCATGGGTGCTGGGGCGCCATTCTGGGTTTGATGGGAGTCGATGTGTGTTGACATTGCTTCCACTAGTACGTCCAGCTGTGATGAGAAAAGACCAGCAGAGAGAGGCCAGAGAGCCAAGATGTAGGTTGTTAGAGAGAATGCACCAAGTAAGCTGTGGGCCTAGTCCATCATAGGCTGTGGCCCTGTGTAGCTCATTCATGCTGAAAATAAAAAAGGAAATCCCAGAGTAGATGACAAAGTGTCGGCTCATTACCTTTGCCAAGAGATGGTCGAGGCTGGCTTGAAGCTCCTCTCCATCTTCAAGGGCGCTGACACCTGACTTGACTCCACTCGGTCCTGCGCCATTAGTATTGCCTCGAGCCTCGGCTCCGCTGCCTGTGGTCCTTGCGCCAAATTTTGAGAGACAGGTGAGCTTGGTCTCAATCTCAATCTCGACTTGGCGGATCTCTTTTCGCAATGCATCCCATGATGTTGGCACTGAAGATGCATCGCCCAAGGTGGATGGAGGAGCAGGTGAGGTGCTCAGAGGTGCATTTCGATAGATGGGTGTTCCCACAGGAGTGCCTTTGTTCATTGGTGGTTGGATGAAGACAGGTGTGGAATGAAGTTAGAAGTGGTTCAGAGAGAGAAAGAGAAAGAGAAAGAGAGAGAGGGAGATAGAAATAGGAATGGACAATTTGCTAGTTACTAGAAGAGGAGGAGAGAAGGGGGTGGAAAAAAAAAGCGAGGATGTTGTTGGTGGACAGAGATGGAAAGGGTGAAGGGTGAAGGAGTGCACCACCCCAAAGAAGAAGAGTAAGGACTGCAGGCTGAGTTGTGGCTCCCTCTCTTATTGAACGTAACGGCTGTCCACGGCTGGCCTTGCTATTGGCTAGATAAGGAGCATGCATGCTTGTGCAAATCTCAATGCAGAATGGCATCGCCCTGGCACTATTTGGCTCATCAGGACCCTCGGTCAAGAGAAGCCACGGGCAGGAACAATCCTGTCCTTGGTGCTTTGCCGATGACTGCGCCAGCCTAATCCCATTAACCTTCTTCAGCAGGGTTGTCAAAATCACATTCGCCCTGTCCGCCTGCGCCATTCTATAAAATGCTCTGGCCGTGCCCGATGGAGAACTTTCCTTCTTTGGTCTCCTCATTCCTCCTTTTTATTCATATCAACACACAAGAACATTCCTCATCATGGGTCTAAAGCAAGTCCGATTCATCGACTGGTTCAAGGAAAAGTTCCCGGGGGTCATCCGCGATGTGGGAAAACAAGAACTTGCGCCATTCGACTCGGTCTATGTCGACGTCAACTGCTTTTTGCATCCGGCCATGCGTATCTCCAACACAGAGTCTTCGTTCGTCAAGAACCTTTTCAGGATCCTCGATCTTCTCTTATCACGATTCATCCCTAATCGCATCTGCTATCTCTCCATCGATGGTTCGGCTCCTATGGCTAAGATGCTCCTACAAAAAACCCGGCGCACCCAGCATGTAGGTGTAGAACACTTTCTTGTGGTAACATTAAGCGAGTATACTTCACAAGGTATCCTCCTGACCTATTTAACACGTTCATTCATTTGTGCACATTCGCGTTTAGGGCCGCAAAGTCTCGCGCGGGATGAGCACGTTGCAACTGACGCCAGGATGCCCATTTATGTACCGAGTGGAAAAGTACTTGAGCTACTATGTTGTCCGATATCTGCAGCAACGTCGGTCGCAGGGTATCTCACCAGACCTCAAGTTTATCATTGACCACTCTAGCAACCCCGGCGAGGGCGAAGTATGAATCCGATGTGGCAAAGCACCCATTCCACACACCCGTGCATCTTTAATGCTAATTGATTGACCTCATATATCATCTGATCCCCTACACGTGTGGCGAATAGAGCAAGATCATTGAAAACGTAATCCAACAAGCCGATGTTATCCGTGGCCGGCCCTGCGCCATTGTCAGCATGGATTCGGACGCAGTCATCCAAGCGATATCAACCAACTTGCCCAATGTCTTTGTGGTTCGCTATGGTGGACCAGGAACGCCTATGTCTGTAGTGTCGATTGACAGGACAATGCGTGCACTTGAGATACTCTTCCCTGGCGAATCCAACCGAGTTCGGTTGGATTTCTGCGCTCTCTGTCTCCTCCGCGGGAATGACTACCTTCGCGGAATTGCGGCTGGCATCGACCGTTTGTGGGCCTCTTACCTCTACACAAAGATGGCAGACCCCGAAATCGCAGGGCGGCCAACTCCAAGCTATCTTATTGACGCTCAGTGCAAGACTTTTGACCTTCTATTTTTGAGGCAATTGATTCTCCATTCTTACAAGAACCCTTCTAGCTTATTGCTATCCGAGGGAAGCCACCAGCATCGACAATTCCAACGACAAAAGGAAGATTTGCTTAAGGCTGAATGGGACAATGACACAAACCCTGCGGCCTCTGAGAACCCATTGTCCAACGATAGAAATTGGGAACAGAGTGATAATGAAGAGGGCGACAAGGAGAATGAAAGTGAAGATAAAGAGGAGTCAGACGAGTCGAATGAGACCGATGAGAATGCTTTAGGATGGGTGCCAAGGTTTTTGACCGGTGTTCTTTGGAACATTGAGATGTACTGTGCCGGAACTTGCCCAGACGTTTCCTTTACCTTTGGTTACCAGCATGCGCCTCCTCGTCGACAGCTCATTAGCTACATCAATACAGTGGCTCAAACGAACGAATACCGCAAGTTGCTACCAAGTTCGACCCAAAAACTAATTCATGTGCCTTCAAGTCCTCGACAGTATCTCCAGCCTCTAGTTTGTGCATTGGTGGTAAGTCTCTTGTTTATTTACTGATGCATCTGTTTCCTTATCAGGCCTCTATCCCGTTGGCAGAGCCATTAACGAGTTTGTTTATTTGTCATTGGCTCTTGCAGTTGCTCCCTGCCGGTTCAGGCACGCCGTACCTTCCATCGTCCATCGCCCCAATTCACACGTCGATTGTACCGGAAGAATGCGTTAATCCAACACAGGACGAACTGGATGTCATTGATGAAAAGGTCCAAGGCCTCATTGAGATTCTGGACTCCTCTGAGAAGGCAAGCGATGTCCTGATAGCTAAGGAATTATCATCCTACTATCTAACGCGACCACCTATCATGTGGACTCGAAAACGAACTATTGACTATACTCGAGCCCCAACACCCATGCCACCCAGTCCACTTACCGTCATCGCACAAATCGCTCAAGAAGCCGCTCTGCCAACGACTGCCACTGCCTCAAATGCACCAGAGACAAGCACCAAATTTGGGGAGCTGGAAAATCAACGAGACATTATCTGCAGAGACGTATACCCTCCTAATCAGACTGTACGCGACCCACACACAAGACTAGCTCATTCGAATTTGAATCAACAACAGATCAGAGATCGAATCCCATGGGCGAAGGATGAAAGACAAAAGGCGCTATCAGCCGCTGCCAAACAGCCAATCCCTGGATGGCCATTTTTCGCCGGCTATCGAAAAAAACCAACGAGTTCCTTTCAGCAATTCAGACACGTTGTTTCCCTGCCGGAGCCAAAGAAACAGCCTGCGAACAAAACACGAGGAAATCCTTCAGCAACATCCCAAAGTAAGAACTTGAATAGCTTTGAGGCTCTGGCAGCTGGTCCAGAATCTGCTGTTGATCTGAGTGACCCTGAGAAACCTGAAGCTGAAAAGCCTGAGCCCGAAGGAACATCGTCGAGCAAAGTAATCGAGGCAAAAGTAACTACAGCCACTGCCCCAGGACAGGCAAAGGAGCCGTCAGGTCCAACCACACCTAAAAAGAAGACGAACAGATCGAAACGTTCCAAGAAGGCACAATCGCAGGGCAACCACGATAAGGGCGATAAAGCAAAGAATGACCCATAGCCTTTTTTTTTTTTTTTTTTTTTTTCCAAAAAAAAAAAAAAAAAGAGAGATCGATCTATGGATCAAAGACTCATATAAGCGAAAGATTACACATCTGTCCTGAATAAACAAAAAAACATATTTTGATCCGCAATGCTAAGAGTCGTTCCTGGATGACATTTGGCCATCAGCACAACTACACCATCAAAAAAAAAAAAAAAAAAAAAAAAAGGTGTATGAAATACGAGACATACAAGGTTTAGGATGCTGATCTTTTGCCCGCTCCTGGTACCTTGAAAAGAAAAGAAGAAGAGAGTGAAGAGATTGAGGAGAGAGTGAAGAGAAAGAGAGAGTAGAGGAAAGACCTTTTTCCTTTCTTTATTGTGTTGGAAATGTCCTTTGAAGGGGGAGGAAGGTGGTTCTATCGAGTGGTTTGCTATCAGTTCACCCTCAGATTCTGAGGGATCTATGCAGAGTGCGCCTCGAGCAGGCTGCAAACCATGGCACTCCTTCTTGTGTTGCTCTTCTAGTTTTACCTCCCGAGAGCCCCCAAAAAAACCGCAGACTCTTGGAGTCAGACTAGCTGGCCTCCGAGAGAGAGGGTAAGAAACGGTGCTGGAGAGAGGGGTACTCTTCCTAACCCTTCAAGGGGATACCACAAGGCCCTGCCATTATCATCCGTCGGACTTCGACTCCGGATACCCACGCCTTCCATGTCAGAGCCACCGCGCACCGTCCCGTTGCCTTCTGGAGGTTGTCGCTCCAGTGGCATCCATCGCTCTGGATGCATTACCCATCCAGGGATAGACCGGCAGAGGGTAGTGGGTGGATGGGAGAGGGAACGGCTGTGGTGAGGAGGAGCTCGAGAGGGGCAAGGCAGGCCCTTTGAGGCGGCCAGGAAGGGGGAGAAGGAAGAGTGACAAGGAGCAAGAGGCGGCGAGCGGGCATGGGTTATATAGGAAAAGGGAAGGGAAGGAAAAAAAAGGGAAGGAAAGGGAAGAAAAAAAAAAAAAAAAAAAAAAACGGCCCTTGTCCCCCATGCCCCCATGCATTAATGCACTGACTGGGCTGAACTACGCTGGGCAAAGCAAAAGAAAAAAAGGGTGTCGCCCAAAGGAGTGGAAAGAGAGACCGCTCTCGTTGGTCACACCGTTGCCTTGCCTGTGCTCCATCCTCTCCATCAACGCGACATGGTTGTCATCGAGCTGCATGAGAGAACCTCATTTACCTCTCTTTTCCTCTCTGCTCCTGTCTCTTCCAAGGTCGTTCACCCAAGGCCGCTCACTCAAGGCCGCTCACTCAAGGCCAGCCTCCCTATGCTGGCTACCCAGACAAGGACCATGGTCTGGACCATGGGTCTCTCTCTCTTCCTACCCCTCCCACTCCTCCCTTTCCTCCCTCTCTGTCTCTCTCTCCAGCGCGCACTTGGCCTACTGATCTTGTGTGTGTGTGTAACCATGGGAGAGAATACGTGAATCGATCAGCGTGTTTTCTCATTGGATCGCTGTGTTGTTGCTTGTCATGCCAAGAGGTGCCATAGTGAAGCACTATGCTTGCACATGCTACTACAGGCCTCTTTCGACCAGGAGTGAGAGGGAAAGAAGGAGTGAGAGGGAAGAAGGAGTGAGAGAGGGAAGAAGGGTGGTGATTCTGGGGTGGATGGATAGAGGGTAGAAGGTGGGCGGTGGGTAGGTAGTGGGTGAGTGAAGGGAGGTCGAGAGGGCCTGCTCCAAGAGAACCAACCCCATTTTTTTTTTTTTTTTTTAAAAAAAAAAAACACACTCTGTTCATGCTTGACCATATCTCAAGGTTGGCACCAGTGGATGTTGGTATGGTCGTATTACCCACACCAGAGCCGGGAAGTCTATCTCAAACTGCTGAAGAGTCTACAGGCCTCAGATAAACCAAGCATGGACATGGGTTGTTGGCTTGAATGTCCTGTCTGCGAGAACAAGTCGTCTTTGTCCCATTCATCTTTTGCAAGGCCCTGCTCTGGCTAATCTCTCTATCGAAAGAAAACAAAAACAACAGATGTAGTGGCGACCCTTCACACCACTCAGCGAGTCTTCCTCTCCTCCTCCTCCCTCCCTCCTTCTCTCTATCTATCTACTTGTTCATCCTCAACAAGACAAGGACACTTCAGTCTGTAGGAGTACGATCATGGATCTCCTTCGCGGAGTAAATCCGCCTACAGTATTTTTTTGTTCAAGAGTGTCGGTAAGCTAAAGAAAAGTGCTGTAGAGCATGCCATCGACTGTTTCTAGCCGTGTTGGCTCAAGACTCGATCCCTACTCTCTTGTCCCTCATAGAGAGAGGGATCGAACCTTCTCGAGCAAAAAGTCCTCAACTCAGGCTAACTGCCGCATCTTCCGGTTTCCGCTCTCCCTCTTCTGGAGGACATTTGACTAGGGCACCTCTTTCTATCCCCCCCCCCCACCCTCTGCTACCCCAGGAGCCCTCCAGATGCCTCCCATTCACTTCGTCAATGCTAGATCCTCTCTTCTGCCTCGGTCTCGACAAAAAAGAAAAAAAAAGAAAATAAAAGAAAAAAGAAAAAATAAAAGAAAAAAGACGCAGTTTCCATTAGCGCCTTCTGGATTCGCCTTCTGGCCCTCCCCCCTTCTTCTCCTTCTTTTTTTCTTCTGTGAACCAAGGGACAAGAGGCCCTCTCTTGAACATGGATTCATGCCGCTCAAGCAAAAGAGAGAGTCAACCAGCACGATCACACCAACCAGCCATGGCCTTTTTCTCAGTTTCTTTTTCTCTCCTCCTCCTCCTCCTCCTCCTCCTCCTCCTCCTCCTCCTCCTCCTCCTCCTCCTCCTCCTCCTCCGCTCTCAGGTCAGCTCTGGTCATTGCAATGTCGTCATCCTTGTGTCGTTACCTGGCAAGCAGAAACACACAGTTGCTTTGGTATTCTGTCCCATTGTTTTGCTTACTGGCTGCCTTCTGGCCTCGCTGAGTGCCTTTCCATCTGCTGACAAACTCAACTTACTCTACCTGCCAGCTTACATCAAACCAAAGTCGGTCCTCTTGGTGTAGAGACCGCCGGCTACTCACGCAGTGTGGTGGAGATAGCGATCCCCCTTCCTCTCTCTCTCTCTCTCCACCATCTACTCCTCCTACTCCCTTCCCCCATTCCCATTTCCCCCCCTATCCACTCTCTGCTCATTCCTCGCCTCTCACTCCTGCCTTTGGATCATCACTCTACAGTATTTATTTGCCATAGAGAAGACAATCTGAGAAAGAGAGCAAGTAGAAGAAAGGAAAGAAGAGATCGGGATCTGGGTGACAAAAAAAAAAAAAAAAAAAAAAAATAGCGACCAGGAATAAAAGTATGATTGGCAGGCCAAGATGCCAGCCTTAACCATTTCTCAATTTTCTTGTTGTTGACATTTATGCTGTATATTTCTTTGAATGATAGCAAGGAGTACCTTCAGCATTGCGGAACAATTCGATGATACTCTGTCCAAGGCAGTTATGCCTCCATAGTTGGCTTGGATCAAAAGATCCAGAGAGGTTTGCTTATCGGTCTATTGACCAAAAAAAAAAAAAAAAAATAGAGAGGGAGACAGAGACACAAGCAGAGGCAGATAGTGGAGCAGGAAAAGGTTACTGGCCTTGACTGAAAGAAATGCCACAGAGAAACCCTCATACTTTATCCCATAGTTCAGCTTGCGGTTGGTTCTCGCTCTCTGCCTCTGTCTTTCTATCCCTCTGTATCTCTGTATCTCTGTATCTCCATCTTCCTTGAAAAAGAGTTAGCCTAACAGCCTGCACTATGAAAAGAGGAATCAAATGTAGACAGCACATAATGGCCTCAATGTGGTGGATGCATAGACAGCCTTCTCTAGTAGCCACAAAAGCCGTAGCAGATACTCTGCCTCTGACACCTCTTGGGAGCAAAAGATAACTGGGAAACAGAGCCAACGAGCCTATTCACTCTTGTATAGTTGCCATATTTTGAATAGAGAAAAAAAAAATCAGACCCGGATCCAAGAAAACCCATGTCTCTCCAGCCAAGGTTCGGAGCCAAGCTGCGCCGTTGTCTCTTGAGAAACAGGGGCAAGGTCAAGTGGACATCGAGACTAGGCAGACCAGAAGGCAAAGAGAAAGGAATCAAAGGCGCTGGGGAGGAGGAGGAGGAGGAAACTTTGAACAGTCAGGGGGGTCTGTGCACAACCAATCATGACAGCGATGGAGAGACAGAGAGAGAGAGAGGTGGCAAAAAAAAGGCTAGCAAGAAGAGCATATGAAAAAAGAAAGAAAAGAAAAAAGAAAAGAAAGAAAAAGAGCTAGAAGGGATGTGGTGGTGAGTGTTAGCTGTCGCCATACTAGAGGTAAGTCGGAAATGGGAGGAAGGAGTTCTGCTTCGAGATGTACGGAGCGAACATAGAAACGATCCCACAGGTGAAAAAAAGAGGTGAAAGAGGCGAAAGAGGCGAAAGAGAAGAGATAACTGGTGTGGTGAGAGAGCTGGCGAGAGAGAGAGAGAGAGACTGGCGATGCATCTATGCACCCATTCAAGGAGACTATGTGCGATCGACACTCTCTTTCAACTGACACATGTCTGCGACTGATTCTCTACAGGGAAAAAAAAAAAAAACCAGAGATACCTCATACCATCCACAAGAGAATGGGGTCGCTAGACAGTGATCAACCAGTCAGTGACGCGCTACATTTTCTTCCGCTCTCCCCAGTCTGCCTTCTTTCCATCGCACGCCTCTGCCTTATCGTGGCGACCCAGTCTGGTGGGTGTTTGTTGAACGGTTGACGATGACAATCAACACTACTCGCGTCTCGAGACACGTCAAAGGTCTACACTCTTGGTGGGAGTCTTCCTCACTCGAGCAGCATGTCGAGAAGACCGCAGTCGCCCTCTTTCTCTCTCTCCCCAAAAGCAGGCAGAGCATCAAAAGCAGGCAGAGGATCTTGTGCTGGGCGCTGGGTACTGACCGACACGGGTCCAGAGCCAGAGTTGTCTGCATTCTCCTTCTCTCCTTGCCAGTCACTCTGGCCTTTTCTTTCTTTTCTCTTTTTTTTTACCGCCGCTTTCTTCTTTCTTCACCACAACTCTCTCCTCTCCTTCCTCTCTACCACCACCGCCACCGCCACCACCACCACTCCCCTATCCTCCTCCACCATCCTCCATCACTTCTCGCTACTCCGCCATAACCACTCAGCTACATTCACCACTCAACCACAACCACAACTACAACCACAGCCACAGCCACCTCAACACTAACACAAAGCCAACCTCGTTCAGGAGCTCCGAGTTATAGGTGGGTACAGCTGTGAATGAATGGCTTCCCTACAGGGGGGTGTGGGGGTATCAAGATCTATCGCCGAGCCCAGGTGCAGGTTTTCTCCTTATGTGTGTGAGTAGTGAGCGGGTTATTGTTTGTTTTCTTTCTCTTTTCTTTCTTTCTTTTTCTTTTTTTTTTTTCTTTTCCTTTGCCTTTTCCTTTTGCCTTTGCCTTTTTGCCTTTGCCTTTGCCTTTTGCTTTTGCCTTTTGCCTTTTGCCTTTGCCTTTTGCTTTTTGCCTTTTGCTTTTTGCTTTTTCCCTTTTCCCTTTTCTCTTTTCCTTGTCTTTTATCCTCTCTTTCTCTTTCTGCTCTCTTCTTTCCTCTTGTCGTTTTGTATTTGGGATCGATAGGAATAGCTTCGAGGTCTCTCTGATGATGTTTGGTGGCGATGCTCGGACTGGAGGCCACCAGGCCACCAGTCCCATCCATCCCCACTCTTCTGCTCTTCGTTCAAGATCCCATACTACCCAGCCTCTCTTTTCTCTTTTCTTAGACTCGCAGCAACGGGAGCGAAGCACTCATCGAGACCGGATGTAGGACTGGATGCAGGACTTGTCACAGGAGACTTGGACACAGGATTAAACTCAGGACTGGATACAAGACTGGGTACAGTAGTCTCCCCTCGAGGATACGACTTCACCAACAC